>JAWWEM010000044.1:7421654-7435259 GCA_035582935.1 Ormyrus thymus | reverse complement strand
CGTCGTCGTCGTCGTCGTCGTCGTCGCGGCAGCGAGCGTTTTTAATCCCCCTCCCGCAATTCGTTCCTCCGCGGCCCCATAATTCGGGCATCGGGGAACGAGAGGGACTTTTTCGTATTACCGGTGCTCGCTTTTTCTCGGGGTAGATTGCAGCTGCGGATCGTTTTGCAATTCATCAGTCCGGCAGAGAAGCTGCCTCTCGGCCAATCGAAATTGTCGCGAAAGGGGCCCGAAAGCAGGGAGTATGTACGTGTACGTGCGTGCGTGTGTGTGTGCGTGACGGAGACGAGGATGATGATCCGCCATCTCGGCGCAGCTTGGGAGGTCCGCTCTTGATATGCCTCTCCTCCCTCGTTCCAGCTCACCTGGTCGTCCTACCATTTCTTCTGGTACACGCTCCTTCCTCCTCTCTTTCATCATCCTCCGTCTCGCTTGCTCTTTCAATCTTTCTCTCTCTCTCTCTCTCTTTCTCTCTCGGGCTATTCTTCTTCCTCCTCCGCGCGGCGACGTACTTGAAAGACCAACCCTCTATATCTCTCATCCTCCTCTCGGCGCTCCGTTCCTTCAAGCGCACGATCGGCCTTTCTTCCTCTGCGGCTCTCCGCTTGTTTCTTCCCTGGCAGGTAGTGTCTTTATCCTTCTCTCTCTCTCTCTCTCTCTCTCTCGCTCCGTCTCTGTCGTTTTCTTTCGCTCGAGACATGCCCATGGGAGTTTCGAGTCCCGCAATCATATTTTTTGCATCGGGGGCCCCGACGTATAGAAAATAACTGCAACGAAACTTGCCGCGCGGTCTCTTTCTCGCAGCCGAGCCGCCTGCAACACTGCCAGAGAGAGAGAGAGAGAGAGAGAGAGAGGGAGATTCAGTAATATGAAGCTTTCGAGATAATATCGAATACGTGATGGAAGCCAGATAAATAGACACGTCGTATAAAATTCTTCGCGGCGTGGTATTCATTATGGAGGGAACGAGAATGACGTGACTCTCTTGCGGGAGAGAGGGGACTTTTAAAATTATTACCTGCCGCCTGTTATTTTCTACTGGAATAAAGTTTTGCGAATGGATTCCGCAAATACTTCTTTTTGCCCTGCAGATATAATCAGCCCCTCGTAAAACTTTTGTTTGTTTAGCGTTGATGTGCGCTAAATTTCCGCCTTTTCAGCCGTTTACTTTGCGTCCTTTACGTACACTCAACTCTGCAATAAGCTTAAATGACAAGCTCTCGCTTGTGCTTATGCAAATTTCCGATATTACTTTAACAACCGCTTTTCCAACAAAACCTTAAATTTTACCTCCCCACCGCAATTTGCAACGTAATTAAAGCGACTCAGCGGCACTAGATAATTCTATTAAATGGCTGTCGAAATGAAGACATACTTGCCCGATATAAAAAGTGATAAGCGTAGGATTCGTACTTGATAACAGCCAGACCGCAATACGTATGTAAATTTGAGCGCCATTACCCCGATAAGTTTCAACCGATCAGCTCCGCGGCGCGTGCACTTACAGGGGGCCCTACGCCTTTTACCAAAGAGCAAACGGCCGCTTGAATAAACCCTCGATTTTTTCTTGCCTCGCGCGACATGTCGAGCTCCACGAAAGCGCGCGGGATATAATTTATCTCCTATTACAAATCGATCTCCCTCGGATCGGGTATAAGTACACGCGTGCATAAAGCGCTTGTCCCTCTTTTTCCCCGGCGCACGTGCACTCTTAGCGAGAGCGCACATAGCCGCGAGTGCGGGGCGGGGTAAGTCATCTCCGGGCGCGAGAGAGGCCGCGCATCGATAAACGCGCGCGAGCGCAACCAAGAGGGAGAGAGAGAGAGAGAGAGAGGGAGAGAGTCCTCCGGTAATAACCGGCAATTTGCAAGGAGGACTTTTAGTTAGGCTGACTCGCACGTGCTGGGGAGAGGTAATTGCGGCCATGACGAGGAGGAGGCTGCTTGAGCGCCCGGCATTTTCTGCCGTTTGCGCGCGCACTTTATTTACCGCGCCGAGAAAGAGAGAGAGAGAGTAAGAGCGCATCCGCGATAAACCGCCGGCAATATGGAGGCTAATCGAACGGCGAAATTAGGGAAATAATTACAGTCGAGGACTTTGTAAAAAGTTGATCGCTGCCGCCGCCGCCGCTGCTCTTGCTCTTGCCCTTTTTTTCCCTGCGGTCTCGGGGGAATTCGAGTACAGGTGGCGTTTCGTTCATTTTTTATGCGCTCTCCGATGCGCCGAGCGCTGGAACTGCTGTAGTCGGTTTTTAGTTCGAGAAAATTGCCCGAATCAGAAAAGTACCGAGATCTATAATACACTTTAAATGCTACAAGAAAATCCGGCCGAGGATGTGGTGAAGCTTAAGTAATTCACTGCAGAAGCGTAGCTTTATTTTTCTGATCGTTTCGTCCAGCGCTTTTTCCGCTGAGATATTTAAACAAAAATATTTAACCGTTGTCAACCGTCCTTCAAAAACTAGCAGCGGCAACGACCTCGGCCCTTTTTGTCCCGAAAGGAATTCGCGGCTCGTTACGCTATTTATACGACTGCAGAAGTGGAAAAAAAGGCGGGGCAAGAAGCAAAGAAACAATATCGGCGGTCTAGTCCGCTTTGCTAATAGTGTCAGGTTTCGCTTTTGCGGCGTCGGCTCGCGCGCGCTGCTCTGCGCGTAAAGCCGGTGCGTTATAAACACTCATCGGGCCCCGCGAATCGGCAAAAAGGCGGCGCACTCGCTCGGTTCTATCTGGATGCGCGTAAGCAGCAGCAGCGGCGGCAGCGCCCTTCGCGAGCAAGAAGGGCCTCTCCGCCTCGGCACGTACTTAAGAGAGTCGTTTTCTCAGCGTCTTCGGCCTTTGTGCGCCGTGGAACGAGATTCACGAACTCGGAACGAGATCAAAGCCTGCGCAGCGCGGCCCGTTGTGCGCCGATGCCTTGCTTCTCTCTCTCGCTCTCTCTCTCTTTCTCTCTCTCTCTGTCGACGACGACGAGTTAGGAAGAGGGAGAGAGATTCGTAATGAATTATTGATTCAGCGTGGAGGCACGAGCGACTCGCGACTCGCGCTGCGCCACGCATTTGCATTGCTTTATTAAATTCAGACGGGCTTTCTTTCGCATTATTTTACTTTTTGCCGATCGCTGGAATTTCGCGGCTCTTGCTCCTTTTGCCCGATCGGCAGCTTCGCTTTTGCTCCTCGCGGAGACGCGCTACGGATTCTCGGGTTACATTCTATTTTTTGTTTTTTTATTTTTACATTGATTTAAGGGCCGGGGATTGAAATTAATAGAGAGCTGTTAAATGAACTCGGTGGTGCGTGCAGTTTTTATGCCGGCTGCTTCTTCCGCCGCGGTAGTTATTATTTCTGTAATCGGCCATCGCAAAAATTGAGATGTATGAATTATCAAATTCATCGGGAGGCGCATAAAGATACGAGCTGTAAATACAGTAATCATAAATTTTTATAAGTTTTTAAATTAAACTTAAATAAATGTACAAAGAAATATAATTAAAAACTTATCTCCGATCGGAAAGGTCTGAAATATCTTTATAAGGTGCAGCGCTAAATGTACTGGGCGTGGATAATATAATGACTACCTACTATAAGATCCCTCTGCCCTATATATACACCAACTACTGTTTCTTTTAAGATAAATCTTTGACGAGCCCTTAATATCTGCATTGGGCATTAAAATGTCTGCTGTAAAAAAAAAGTGCTCGCGCGGTATTATTTCGCGTGCGATTGAAAAAAGAACTGCACCTGTTATTATAACTGTTCAAGGAAATTCTTTGCGAATTTACGGTTTTGTTTTCTGTTAAATGCGAGAATGTTTTTCATAGACGAATGCTTTATTTTATTGCGTTTGTATTTGCGATAAAATTTAAAATATCGCGCCACCCCAATATTTGTCCAGGCTTTTTTTTCGAACGAAGATGAGTAGTTTTTGCGGCAATAAAACCCGCGCCTATCTAATCAAACCGTGGAATTGATGGCGCGACATTATCGCGCATAGGATCCTCTCGAATCGATCAATCCAAATTCGGCGGCCAGAAAAAATACTTTCGAATATAAATCCTGACTTTATCGATCCGAAAATCTGCTGGAAGACGTATCATCGCGGCTCGAAAGCCCAGGAAAAACGTTCCTTTTGCCAAACTTGGCCAAGCTTTAAATTGCACCGCGAACACGTGTAATTATAATTTGGGGGCCGACTTTTTTTCACAATGAGTGCAAATAGAAGTGCACCGATCGCGAGACAATAATCTTCTTTTTCGCCGGGGCAACTAATGAAGTATCATTAAAAATATAGAGCGCCGGTCGTTAGAGAATTCTTCGAACGCTTCGAACGGTGTATTTCAAAATGGCGTCGTCGAAAAAAGGTCCAGAACGAAGTCAAGAGCCAGTAGGAGAGAGGAGAGAAAGAGCGCGCGCGAGAGAGAGAGAAAGCGAGCTCGTCACGGGAGCCGGTCTACGGGGAGCAATTTTTATTTCTCTCTTTTTCCCGCGTAAGTGCTCCGCGTCCACCTATTTCTCATAAATTTGAATGAATTTACATGAATTTGAATTTAATGCACCGCCATGCTTTATCGACGCAATTAAGCTTTTAAGCTCGCATTTGCATTAATCCAATGTTTACAATTACGGCGCGTAGACTTCGGAGTAGCCAACTTCTCTCTCTCTCTTTCTGCCTCTTCTTTCTCCGGCGTCCTTTCTCCGTCGTTCCCCCCCTAACTCTTCCTCTCGTGGCTACAGGTATTTTTTCCTCAATTAACTTGCGCTGGTCTACAAATTCGAGCCTACTTTACGGCTCTGGTTATTCATGCAATTGTGCACTTTGCTCGCCGGTATTTATCTTTCTCCGTTCGAGTTGACTGTGTTTCAAAATCGTGCGAAATGCTACAGTTGCGCTTGCCTCCGAATGAAAAAACTTCTTAAGGAGGTACTTGCTTTTAAGACTGGATCAATCAGATTATTGGGCAAACGGTTTTCTCGGAATTTTCTTTCAATGACCTTTTCTTATAGTTGAAATAGCTTCTCACGATTATTTAAACATTCCAAGGAAGAAAAAAGAGCTCTGATAACTATAGATTCCGCACCCTCAGACGGCGGCATTTCCCATTCACAACATTCCATAAAGAAATAATAAAGCTATTTTACGAAGGCAATATTAATCCATCAGTTTTATCCTTCAAGACATCAAGCACTTCTGAAAGCCGAAAGATCGCATAAAAAAGGGCGAACAATTACGAACGCCAGCCGTGTCTCGTTACACGCACCCAGGCCGCGAAAGATAGCGGCCGCGGCTGGAAATCTCGGCGGAGCGTTTCCGAATTTATGGGAGTATTCTTTAAAAACAGAAGAAAAAAAAGGAGGAGGGAAAAGGGCGGCGGAGGAGGAGGGCGATCCGCACGAGTTCGTGTAGGGAAAAATAATAAGGTGCGCGCGCCCGCGGATATCTATGCCACGATCGTCGAAGGTCAGCGGCTTCTCCTCTCCGTCTCTCTCCTCTACGTACACACGAGAGCCACACGCGAAAGAGAGGCCGAAGGGGTCAAGTGGAGGGACCCTCGAGAGATCTTAGCGTCCGTTCGATTCTTTACACTTGGAAAGCTCCCGTCAATAACCCCGCCATTAAAGCCCCCCCCCTCTCTCTCTCTCCGGCGCGCTGCTCGAGCTTGTCGATGTTATGTATCGACTTAATTAAACTTCACTCGATCTTCCGGCGTAATTGGCCTCCCCCTCTCTTTCTCTTTCTCGGAGCGCGCGGAGAGTCGTCGAGAGGCCCTGCAATTGCTCAGCCGCGAGATAAACGCCGAGTGGTAGCTCGAGCGCGCGCGGCCTTTGCATATACACCGGCGATAGCGCCGGCACTGCCGCCGCCGCCGCCGCCGCCGCCGCTGCTGCCGAGCGGCGAGGGGATCCGACGATAAGGGAGGAAAAAAGAGCCCGGGCACGAACGAGGCCGTTGTCGATCGATAGATCGATTTACGCCTTTTAACGAGTAGCTTGTATTATAAATGTATGGGAGAGTACCGGGCAAGTACGTGAGAATAGAAATGTTATCGCGAATTTATGCGCGACATCACTATTCATTCGATTAGCGCGAGAGCGGGCTTCTCTCCATACTAAGCGTGCCGAGAGAAGACGGACGCCGCTGAGATTCTCTATCTCCGTTTCTCCTCGGGGAGGGGGAGGGAGGGGGAGGGGGCGGGCAGGGGGCAGCAGCTTTAACGACTTTGCAAGCTATATACCCCGCGGTGTACGGAGGATCGCGAGGCGATCGCGAGTCGTGTAAAAAGGCAATGAGCTCCGGTGGGTGGTCGATCATCGGTAACCACTACTAGTTAAGCGCTTTTAAATTTTATAAATCGCCGCACGAACGGCCATTTTTTAGAGCCCGACTTTGTATCATAATTACGATGCTTTCGATTTTTATTGCTTGGGAATTTTATGCCGCGATTGATGAATTATGCACCGATTTCGGAATTTTAACAATGCCATTTGCATTAAACTTACAAGACGGCAAATTTGCAATGTAGAACTGTCTGACGTAAATCGCATTTACTCCCCTAATTATCGAAAATTTTTCCAAACTTTCAACCTCATCGAATAAATCAGCTGAGCTGCTGCAAACACGTTAAAAATTATAAATGAATCTTGTTTATTAACAGATTTTCCTCGCGTAATAAAATCAGAAAGAGCCCAAAGCAAAAATGTAATTCGGTCGTTTGAAAGAAAATTGAGCCCGAACAATAAATTATTGCGCGAAGAGGCCCTCGCCCTCTCCCGAATAAAAGGCGCGAGATCCATTGAAGAACACCGCGCTCGGAAACAATTTCCCAGCTCGCTTTCTTCTTATCCGCGGCGGCCGGGGTTCAGGTCAATAGCACAGAGAGCGCAAAGTCGAAAGAGCCCGGGCTGGCTCGCTCGGCGGCGCACAAAGGGGGGGAGAAATCGCATGAAAACTCGCAGTGTAGGTCCCGCCCTCCGCGTCGGTAATTAAAGTAGCAAGTCCGAGCGCTCCGCAATCCAGCTCGCGCGTATATACGTATATGTCCGTGCTTTAGCGCTCGGCAGCGGCTCTCGGGGCGACGCTCGATCGAATCCTTTAAAGTGCGCTCTGTACCTCTCCGCTCGGCGTATACACGAATCCGCAGCCCTAAGCCTGCTCTCCTTGTGTATAGAGCGCGGCGGCGAGAGCCGGGCATTGTCGGTATGATTTATGCTGATTAAGACTCCGGCGGCGGCGGCGGCGGCGCAGCAGCCCGTGCGTTATCGTTTACCTGTGAGCATTGGCCGGGGAGTTTCGCCCCCGCGACTTTCGCACCTAGAGAAGACAGAAGAGAAAAGCGCTTAATTTAGTGCGTAGCTTATAGCGGGGGTCGCTCTCCGCGCTCCTGGACACTCGGCGGCAGAGCCGCTGCTCTCTGTGTGCGTCGGCTATAGGTATAATATAGGGAGAGCGAGGCTCTGGCGTCGGGTGCCCTATTCAAAGCGGATGATTCAGTGGTCGCGCTGCAGCGGCTACGGCAGCGGCGGCGGCAGCGGCGGCGGCGGCAGCAGCAGCAGCAGCAGCAGCCCTGGATAAGATCTCGAGCCGCGCCGCCTCGTTCGTCTTCTCTCTCTGTTCTCTCTGCTCCCCCCGCGCTCCCGCAACCTGTAACTACGTAACGAAGCCGCGGTTTCTCTCCTTTTCCACGTTTGCCGATTCTCGCCGCCGAGACAGAGAGAGAGAGCCGCCTGTACAACACGCGGAGAAAGAGCAGACCCCGCGCAATCTGGTTCACTCGCCGCGGATTCTCGCCGACCAACAGTTCCTTTTTAACACGCTCCGGGGCCTTCTTCTTCCGCTTGTTTTCTCTCGGCTCCGGCGAGAGAGAGAGAGAGAGAGCCCTTTGAATGGTCAGAGGCGCGCTGTTTCTCGCGCTGTTTACCTCGGCAAGCGATTTCGAGCATGTGTTTGATTTAAATACAAGTCCCCTCCCGGTCGATTGTTTCACTTGCCCGGGGAAAAATAAACGGCGGCAGTTACTTTATTCTCGCGCTTATCGATCGCCGATAGAAATGAAAATAAAAGCGCACGCGGCGCGGCCGTCCTTCAGCCGCGGCGGCGCGCGTAGCAAAAATCCTTTCACGAATGCGAGGCACGCAGCGGCGCGAGAGAGAGAGAGAGAGTCGCGTCCACCTATACATTTATAATCGAGCATATCCTAGAAGCGCTCCTCTCCTCGCGTCTGGCGAAAAAGAAGGAGGCGGAGGAGGAGGAGGAAGGCAAACGAGTTTGACGCCATTGGAAACGGCGCTGCGACACGACGCGCGCCGAGGAATTTATCGCGAGCGGAAGGATTTAATATGCCGGGCGGGAGAAAAGTTGGGCCGCCGGGCGTATTCCGGGCGCATTTTTGGCAGTCGGGTGCGCCGGGCCGCCGGGGCCGGCTTCCGTATCGCGGCCGCGGATCGCTGAATGGAGTAGCGGCGGAACTAGTTTGCCTCGAACTTTTCCCTGATTTATGCGAGTTCATTATTATTTTCGCGCGCTCGCTCGCGCATTCGCGGAATAATCGGGCCCGCCGCCGCCGCCGCCGCTCCGCTTGAATAATGGAGAGCCGATTCTAATTTCTTCGTCTGCGCGAAAAACGTGAGAGCCGGAGGAGAGATATTTCACGCCGGGCGCTCGCTGCCCTCGCTCGCCTTTCGAAATTTCGAAAAGGCTAACGAGCAGGAAAATAAATAATCTCGAAATTTCCATTCGAGCTTCGTAATTTAAAGTTCCTCGCGTGCAATTTGCGCGCGAAATAACAGAACCTCCGGGGCCGCTCATTTCGTTATCAGTTTGCATTTAAGCAGCGATTCCGCCATTAATAATCTGCGGGATCAGCGCGGAGCCCTCCCCAATCTCGGCGTGATCCGGAACTCCTGATTAATTCCCTTCAATTATGCCGTGAAAAAGGGCCAGCTCTCTCGGGGGGGGGGGGGGGAAACGTTTCAATTCGCCGAGCGGCCGAAAGCTCGCCGGGGCCCGATGCGTAATGATCGGTCATTATTATCATTATTCCGCTGCGCATCCCGGGCAAATGCGCGCGAAATTTTCGAAAAAGCAAGGCCCCCCCCTCCCCGTCCCTCCCCGCGGATAATCATACGGCTCCGGCGGAGCGCTGCTGCGCGCGTGATGGCGTCGAGCGGAGAACCGGCTCTCCCCACTCCTCGGGCCCCGCGATCCTCGCCGATACGGGGCCCCCTGGGGCTCGGGCAGGCTCTTCTTCGTCGTGCTCCATCTTGGGGCCTGCCCTTCTCTCGAATTTACTCGCCGCAGCCTCGTATACTCTGTACTCTTCATTTTTAATATCTCTCTTTATCTTGCCTCCTTCTCTATCTTAATTTTCTCGTACACAAATGCTCGCCGGCCGCGCGCTCTCCTCCGCGATTGCTCCGAGTGAGTTGTGTCTAACTTTAAATTAGCTAAATTTCGCTACGGCGAGATCGCGGCCAATTCGACGCTTGATTGCTTTATTCTGCGGCTCGACTTTTTCTTTTCGTCGAAATCACCGGCGGGTCGATTAATTGCTGCTCGCCAGGATTTCAACAAAAGCCAGGGATATTATCAGCGCGCAACGTTCACTTTCGACTTTTCTTACGAAAATAATCCAGGCGAAACGGAGACTATTAACTGGCCAACAATCAAATACACCGCGCTCTCTTCCCTTTGCTCCTTCGTGCTTTTCTGTATCTCCTTCCGATCGGCCTGTTTTCTCCGAGCGCCTCGCACACAGCTGGAAGGCCCATCTCGGCTCGTTCTATAACCCGCCCACGGGGCCCGGCGGCGAATTATCAAATCATCTGGCGGATACTTGTTAACTCGCATATACAAGTTAAGTCATTAAGCGGGAATGCAGCCTTTCAACCCGAGCACCGCGGAACTAGATTATTTTCTTCTGCCAACAGACGCCCCCGTGCGGTATTGAGAGAAGGCGATTGGAAACTTTGTCGGTAATTAATCGGGCGATCGAGTCGTGTTTACAACGAGCGCGAGGCAGTTAAATGGACTTCCGTTTGCCGCGTGCGCTTTATGCAAATAAAGAGGCCAAAAGTAAAAATTTCCCCCCTCCCCCCCCCATTGACAATCCATAAATAATGTTCGGACTGCGTTTACATGAGTCATATGAGGGAAGAATTATTGATTATAGCGCGAGCGCGTACGCGCGTTATTTCCAAACCGTAAATTACGGGTTACCCCGATCAACCAATCCGATAATTATTCAAGCGCTCGGACGGAGACATCATAATATTTGTATTATAGTCGTGAATAACCGATTTTGTAGATCTCGTTCCGGCGCGTATAGATAATGCTTTTGTAATCCGATGACTAATTTTTCATAAATTCAACAGCGACGCGGAAATTACCGCGATGAAACGAGCTTCGCTCCAAATTGCAAATGCCGTTGGCGGGTAACAAAATAAAGCCGCGAAAAATAATCCGCGTCCTTGGCGATCTAGAAAAATCGCTCGCGGCGTATCGATTCCTTAAAGAAATCAGCTCTTCCTCCAGTAGCCACGCCAAGGCTCGACTCTCCGCGTCGAGCCGCCGTTTATTTTTAGGCTCCTCCTCGCTGGCTTTATTACGTTACATTCTTATTTCCCGACGGCCGCTTTTTATTTATTCGTTCGTCGGGGGCTCACGATATGCGCCGGACCACTCTGTGGAATTATCGCCCGCCGAGGGAGAGGGGGGGGGGGGAGGAAGAAAGAGAGACAAACGACATGCGATGGAAATTAGAGGTCTCGTCGCGGCGGCTTATCTCTCAAACAGGTGACACGTACGCGCGGAGGAGCCTCCGAGAGGAGGAGAGAGAAAGGACAGGGCGAGAGAGAGAGAGAGAGGATTCCTCCTCTGCGGGAACCCCGGAGAGTCCGTACGCTTTTCGGGGCCCTCCTTCTACGGACTTTTTTTCCTCGACTCGCGCTGCCACGTTCAACGAGAGGAAGATACAGCGCCGGAGATTTATAGAGTAAAGATATGGGGATTTTTACTCTTTTTTTTCTCTCTCTCTCCCTCTCCCGATGTCATAAAATTAGTGGTCATCCGTACGCTGATTTATGGGACTTGAATGCAGATTTAAGCTAACAAAGTCAGTTTATTCGACGAGGCTGACGCGACTCGGAGGTGAGAAAAAACTGATAGAATTATGCGCCTCTCGGGAGATTAAATCCAACTTTTGTTGTTTGATAATTTTTAAATATTAAGTGTTACTTAAAATTTAAAGTGTCCCCCCCGATACGAAGGCGAGGCGTTTTATCTCGGCGAAAATTTTTAAAGTGCATTTCAAAATTTACGGTGCACTTAAAAAAAAAGACGCCATAAAATCGTTGAACGTCCTCTTTACCCCGATAAAAAGCTTAATACCGAAATTTACACTTTCTATCGTTAAAGATAATTCAAAATTCTAAAAAAATAAACAGCCGCAGAAAATCCTCAGAGCCGAGAGCGGACCCTCGCAGCAGCCGCAGCGGCAGCGATCCCGGCAAAAAGATCACGAAGTCAAAGCGAAGCGGAGAGAGAAAGAAGGTCCGCTCGCGGACTCGGCCTGGAGTGAACCTCGGTATAGAGTTGGAAATAAGGCGGCAATAAAGCATATGTAAAATATATGCTGGAATTCCTTTTAGGACGCAGACGTACGAGCCACGGCGTCCTCGGCCTCCCTCCCCGCGTCGTCATTGTCGTCCTCTCATACTTTCACGCTCGCCCGCTCGCGAGGAGTCACGATATCTCTTTCGCACGGGGGTGCGCGCAATTGTGCGCGCCTCGTCCGTCTTTGCCCACCTGCGCTTCCCTCGCGGAATGCTGTACCGCCGCGCGCCGCGTCTCTTTTTTACTTCTCGCCCGGTCGTTTTTCTCGCTTCTTCGAGAGCGGCGGCCTGCGAGCGAGCGCGCGCGCGCACCCTTTCCTCTTGCTCCTTTTGGCCTGGGCCTCGAGAAAGGCTAAACGCAAGCGACCGAACTCCCGGACGCGATTTATACCCGCTCGGGCCCGAGCGATATGTGAAAAATATTCTTTTACTCGGGGAGCCGATGTACCGAAGGCAGAGGGAGCCTGATTAATTTATGGCCGCGCTCGAGGATGTTGGACAACTCCGCGAGCTAAATTGTATATATTTGTGCTTTCGATTTTTTTGTAAATTATTCATTTCGTGTAATCGAAACATTTTTTTAAGCGTATTATTAATCTTTTTCTTTCTTTTGCTGCTAGTCGAGCTGATGGATGCTTAGGTAACGTTTTCGAATTCTTCGAGCATGAAAAGTTACCAGTTTTGAACAACCTGTGTCGGGTATTTCCTTCCTCGCAGCCATATATATGAAAGTCGAGAGGCGGAAGAAAGAAAAAGAATGACTGACTCGAGCTTAGGCCTTCGCATTTCCTAAAAAAGGGGGAAAAAACGTAATAATACGTCCAGAAAAATCCCCTTTGAGAAAACCCGAGAGCGGTAGCATTCTGGGATAATAGATCATTCCGAAAAAAGGGAAATACTAGACAAAAAGAGGCAGCCGGGACGCCATCGAGAAAAAGGGATGGTGGCCATGGAAAGAACGGGGAAGGGGACGGAGGCGAAGTGAAAGAGAGTAAAAGGCATTAGAGAGAGGAGCCCCGGCTGGGGCAGAAAGAAAGAGAGAGAGAGAGAGAGAGAGAGAGAGAGAGAGAGAAGTGGGGAGGTCGGCGAGGTGTCGCCTTACAACCGGCTCGCTTCGCTTACCTACGACAGCCTCTTTTGCATGCCATCTTCTCCACCATCTCGCTTTCCTCCTGCTCCTTTTGCCTTCCCTTCTTCTCGAGCCCGGCTGGTCGTTCCTCTTTTTTCCTCTCCGCTCGGCGATCTCCCCCCTCCGAGAGCGCGCGCAAGATGCACCGTTCGGTCTTTGCATAATTATTACACTTACGGCGGGAGCAATAGCGACAGTAGCCGGAGCGGCTCGACAAGCGCCCGGCCGTGCTCTATCGCCCGCGAGAGTCGTGGAAATGCCGGGGGCGGGCAGGAGCGAGCGGGGGGGGAAAAACGAGAAAAAGGAGTGGCGAACAGCGCCGCGGCCGCAGCGGCGAGGCTCGCGAGCGAGCGAGCGGGCGCGCGTGTTAATTAAATTTCTCGAAGATCACGCGAGAGCAGCGTCGCATCGCTGAACGCGAGCCGGACGCCGGGGGATGGAGATTTTTTCGACCGGAGATAGCGTGCCTCGCCGCTCGTCCAGGAGGGCTGCGATTAAGTGGGCGAGATAAAACGGACGACGCCGCGAGCGGGAGCCCTTCTTTTTTCATGAAAATTCATAAAACAAACTGACCCTCGCCGCGCAGCTCGCGCGGAAATCCTGTCGGCGCCGGCGTAATTCTCGATTTTCTGGGTTACAGTGTCGCGCGCGGGCCTTTTTGCCCGTGCCGATCGGCTCTTTGCAATTAAAGCGAAGCCCCGGAATTAGAAATGTACTTGCGAAATGGAGTGACGCCGCGCAAGAACGGAGAGCCGCGTCGAGGCGAAAGTTTTTTGCGCCGAGGGAGTTTCTGAAATATATACGCGGCTCTCGGGGGAAATTTCGACTTTTATTTACACTGGCGTGCGCCGCCGCTCCTCTCTCTCTCTC
>JAWWEM010000044.1:7401550-7414200 GCA_035582935.1 Ormyrus thymus | reverse complement strand
CTCTCTCTCTCTCTCTCTCTCTCTCTCTTCCCGTCGGGCTTGCGGGCCGGGCTGAATCCTCGCCTGCTTGCCGGTGCCAGAGGTGAAACGGTCGCTTTACGAGGCAGTAACGGCCGATAAGGTGAGCCCCGACTCGACTCACTCGGCCTTCCCTCCTCTTTCTCTCTCCCGACGGGGCTTATTCCGCTACTGCACCCAAGTGGCTGTTCAGCGGCGCTACACATTTCTCTCGCTCTCGCTCTTTTTCGCGCCCGGACCTCCTTTCTTCTCTCCGTCCGTCCCTTTCTCTCTCTCTCGCGCGCGGCTTTTTTCATCCCGCCTGCACACACGATACACTACTCCGGCGCTTTATTTAAAACCGTTTAAAGCCGAATGCTCTCTCGAAAATTCTCGGACGCGAGAGGGTGCGCGGGAGAGCGCAGCGAATGGACGACCGCGCGGCAAGGATTTTGCGGCCAGCAGTACGGCCCTCGCTCTCGGCACTCTTTCGCGGAACGAGAATGCCGCGCCGCCCTGATTTTGAAGAGGTGCTCGAGAAACTTTTGCAGGGAATTCCCTCGTTTCCGCGGGCCGTTTTTATTTTCGCCGTTCGTTAGGCTCTTCAATTAATTTAATAGGGAATCACGGCGACGCAAAGTGGCTTTAAATGGTCGCCAAAATACGCCGCGACACAAATTTCGATTTCAATGGCCGCACGAGAAGCAGCTATTAAAGTCACGTAAACAAGCCCCCGCAAATGCAGCCAATATCTTGTTCGCAGATAATCTCTCGCCATAAAGGCAGCGACAAGGTTATAAAAATCCCCGTTTCTAAAAAGAAGCAGGCAGACCGCTCTCCCAGCGGAATCCGAGCAAACCCTCCGCGGCTAATGAGATGCCACTGGTTATGAGTATCGCTTTCTCTAACCTGGGACCTTCTTCTCGATTCTTTCAGGAGCGAACGGTCTGCGCAGGCGCGGCCGGCAGACCTACACGCGGTACCAGACCCTGGAGCTGGAGAAGGAATTCCACACGAACCACTACCTCACCAGGCGGAGGCGAATAGAGATGGCCCACTCGCTCTGCCTGACGGAGCGACAGATAAAGATATGGTTCCAGAATCGGCGGATGAAGCTGAAGAAGGAGATCCAGGCGATCAAGGAGCTGAACGAGCAGGAGAAGCAGGCCCAGGCGCAGAAGGCGGCGGCGGCCGCGGCCGCGGCTGCCGCGGCGGCGCATCAACAGCAGGGGGGCCCCGACGGGGGCAACTAGGGGTACGCCCTGCACCGGAGCCCCCCGGATCACCCCACGGCGAATCCGCACCACCCTCTGCTAGCAGCCCAGTGTACACAGCTCTATTAAGGTGAGTACTTGGCACTCTCTCTCTCGCGTGGAAGAGCCTAGAGCCGGGCGTGCGAGGTCGTTCGGGAGACAGCTGATCGGAGCTAGTGTTCTCTTTTTTGCCGAAACTTGATTAGAATTGTAAAAAACGACCTCTTCTGAGAATTCGTTACGTAAACGTGCGGAAAGATTCGCATAAATTCTTAAAAAGCACTTAAACTTCTTCAGCGAAAATTAACTTTAAAGAGGTTTTAACGCACGCACGTTAAAAGCAATTTATTTAATTGCCTTAAAGAAAAGCTTGCGCGCGCGCCCGCGCCACAATGTCGTATAATTAATTATAGGGAAATTAAATTAATTAAATGTAAATTGAAATAAAAAATTAATTCATTCCCTCCCCGTGGAAATCCATTAAAGCCTCGCAAACAGCACACACACGAAATAGGCCGAAAAAAAAAATCCGACCGCTAGATAAAAAAAAAACGCTAACGGGCCGGAGGAAAAAATTAACCGAGAGCCTCCCATTCCGGTGACCGCGATAAAGAGAAAGCCTTATCTCCCGAAGGACACGCAGTGCTGCGTCGCAAAAGAGGGGAGGGCCCCCCGATCTCTTATAGATATTTAGCTCTCCGCGCGCGGCGATCGTTATCATTTCCTTGCGCACTCGAGGCGGGAGGGGATAAAAAGATGGACGGACCTGCGGCGGCCGACGTCGAAGGAAACGAAACTCCGTCACGGAGTCGATCTCCCGGGGGAGCGCTCGCTAAAGACGCGTGAGAAGCCAATCTAAGCGGCGCATAAAACGGAAACGGAGAAAACACGCTCGTCCGCGGAAGAAGAAAAAAACCGGCTGCCGACGCCGCCGCCGTGTATAATGTATCTTTCTTGCCTTTGAACAATAACCGACTGAACTGAATTTTTTGCTCGAAATAGCTTCGGCGCCCCCTTCGTACACAAGACGCCTTAATGACGCGCTTATAAATGAACTAAGAGGTTATCTATTAACTGCCTGCGCTCCCGCAGTAATTAAGAGTAATACCTGGCGTTTTTCTTAAATTATAAATTACGCTTGGGAATACCGAAAGAGAAATACTGCGAGGGGGGTAAAAAAAATTGGAATCTGTTGCCAGTCAACTTGACGTTCGTTTCTTCGGTAAAAGAAAAAGAAAACCGATCAAGAGCACCCGAGCCAATGCCGTAACGCACCAAAATGAAGCAACTGTTTGAACGAGGTTAAAAGCTGGTACGAGCGGCAGTCAGTGCCGTGTAAAGCACGTTAATTTTTCGCATTAAGTACGTGTTTGCTAAAAGCGATCTTGGAAGCCGAGGCCGGAGTTTTTCCCGTAAATTTTGATCCTCCGCCGCGGCAGTGGGCCGGAACTATATCTTTACGCTGAATATCTGATGAGGCCAGACCGCGCGCGAGCGTGTTTTCGTAATTCGTTGAATTATTCCGATCGCGTTTCTCGCGTTAAAGGGAACTAGTTTAACGCCGCGAGCGAGGCGTCCGGGCGGGGCGCGCGGGGGCTGGGGGGGGAGGGAGGAAAAAATTCCGCTTCTTCTATTTTCATTTCGCACTTTTGCCGGGCGCGCGCAACTTCTCCCCGCCGGCGCCCTCCTCTCAATTTGCAGGGCGCGTGCACTCGCTGCAAATCCTCCGTCGTTGCGTGCGAGGGAATAGAAAAAAGGAGAGAAAAGGAATTTCACCTATTCTCCTTCCTTCCCTTTTTTAACTTTCCTTTTTCCTTCTTTTTTTCGAGGGTTGCTGCCCGAGGTCCCGGGAGAAAGTAGAAAGTTTCCTTTTTTTTTTTAAAAAAAAGACAGTTGGCTCTTCTTTGAAGCTTATCTCGCTTTGTCTCTGACTTTCGTTGCAGGATTGCGCGTGTTGTGGTTTACAGTCACCGCATTCATTTCGGGAAAATGAAGGACCCTCAGGCGACAGTCCGCCGGTGAAAACAGTCAGGTATACAGAGGCTGTAAAAAAGAGAGCCACGCGCGGATTTTCTCTTACTGGAGCCCCCGCAGTGATATTCTACTTCTTTTAGAGTTCTTTTTTCTCTTTATTCGTTGTAAAAAAAGCGATATTCGAATTAAGCAGCAATGCATTGAAATATAATCTAACCATGCTCGTCAATTAAGTTCATGAATGAAGCTATTTTGAGACTAAAGCGTCATATTTTAAAGATATTAGGAAAAAAAA
Organism: Ormyrus thymus; assembly: GCA_035582935.1. Lineage (NCBI taxonomy): Eukaryota > Metazoa > Arthropoda > Insecta > Hymenoptera > Ormyridae > Ormyrus > Ormyrus thymus. Next base: position 7,410,681 of record JAWWEM010000044.1, on the reverse strand, counting down.
CTTTTACTGCAAGTATAAATTAATTTAATATTTTTTCTCTGCGTAAAGGTTAAAATTGACACTTTGTTCAGTACAGGTTGCGCGAATTTTCCTACATAAAGACGTCATTATAAGCTGAAGTATTCGAGCGGCTCGATTTTTAATATATTCGTCGTACGTAAAAAGAAAGTTCCTTAATTCCTCAATAAATATAAGAGAGCGTTCGTTCTTAATTAAAAAAATAAGAAGCATATTTCATTTTTTACGCTTACATGCGAGCGTTTAATAATCCAATAAACATATCAGCACCTTTATGTACCTTGGAGAAAAAATCGGAGGCAGTTTTATCCTCCCGTTCCTTCTCTCTCTCTCTCTCCTCGCAAACAAATTATATCGCCTTGCATATATCGCGTCGTTAAAATACGATATCCAAGAAGGCTTAATTAGGTTGTAAAATGAGTGACGATAATTCCGGCCATATCTCAAACGAGCGTGCGCCTCTTACGTTATGTACGCCGGCCTTTTCGTCGAGTCCTTGGTCCGAGCTGCTGCGAGCTCGTCGGAAGTAAAAAGCCGCAGCCCAGATGTTTTCAAAAATAACGACACTTAACTCTCGACGAAAGTCTCGTCGAGAGCCGAGCGGAGAGAGAGAAAAAACGAGCCTCCGCGGCTGGTTAGAGTCTGATTTGTGCGCCGTCGCTCGACAAAAATACGCGCGCTCCGAGTCCGCTTCGACACCTGAAACACCAAGCGACTGCGCTTCGTTGCTTGCGAAATCTACGCGGGCGGCGGAAGCGTCGCTCGGTTGTTTTTTCAAGGGCGATTCTCCCGCTTGCGCTTCGAGCGTCCGTGCAGGAGCGATGCTTCATCGCGCTTGGCGCTCGGCTCCTTCGGTCTCTCCGCGCCGATTAAATTCCCGAGGCTTCCGTCGCTTTCGCGCGGCAGCTCGCGCCATAGAGATGTCGACTCTCTGCCTCTCGATTCTTTTTAAAGGAGCTCCCTCGGATGCCGCCGAGCGAGAGCTGCATGGTAAATAACGCTCGCGAAAGCGCCGCGAGATCCGCCGCGTGGCTGCGGGAGAGAAAAATGTCTCGGGGAGAGCCCTAAAGTTATTTTTGTCGGCTTCTTCGCGTTGGACTCGTTCTTTTTTGCTTCTTAAATGAAAGTAAATTCTTTTTCTTTTCTAACGGACGTGAAATTGCTGGATAGTTCCGTTCTGAAGAGCACTTCTTGAATATTCTTGCGGTGGGTATGTAAATTATTTTCTGAGATTTATGAATCTGTTTAAAGAGACAATTTTCGATTCCAATTACGCTGTCTAGCTTAATATTATAAATAAATTAATTTGTTTAAACACCGCTGCCTTTGAGAAAAGAAAGCAAGCGTCCGCAGACCTCCCTATGTGATCTTACCGAGTTTTCAATTTGTACCTCGAAGAAAAATAGTCGGTTCATTAAGGCAGGTAATATATTGCTTATCGTAAAAATTTCAATTTCAATAAATAGGCGAATTAAATCGTAATTACGGTGCAAATCCGTATACTATATAGGAACGTTTTTCTGTAATTGGACTCTCAACTACCCGCTAAAGATTCAGTATAAATATAAAAGGAAATTAGCGAAATAAACATGGCCTAACACGTATAATTGGATAAGTACACAGTATCACGTCGTTTGAATAATACAAATAACACGGCGCGAGCGGTATGAAATTTCATCGTACGGTAGCTGCTCTCGGGCTCGCTTAGATGGCAGAGCAAACGATGGCTGCGGGCGGATATTATTCAATGAGTTTTAGAAACGGCGCGCGCGCGATGCGGCCCGCTTTCGGGGCAAATCGCTCTAACGAGCCGCGCGAGGCTATTCCGCGGCGCGCAAAGAGAGTACGTAATGATCGATTCCGATTATGGTAAAATGGCCGTTTCGCTAATGGCGCGCGCGCGCGCGGGCTCGTTTTCTCGCCGAAAGCTACGATAGGCGAAGGCACGCGCGCCGCTCGCTCGCTCGCTCGCTCTCCGACGGCTGCGGCGGCCGAGCGAGACTCTCGCCTGCCGTCGCTCCAACTTTTTCTGAGCCGCAATCGGCTTTTATTGCCGCGATGATAATTAGTCTTGTGGACGGTTTTTTCGACTCGTTCTCTCTCTCGTTTTGTCCGCTTTATTTTATTGTTCGAGCGATTGTTTAATAAATTTTAGCTTTTAATAGGCTTCCGTGGGATTTATGTAGTTCGTTAACTTAGGGAGCTCGACGCTGCATTCTTCAATATATATATCAATTTAAATTTAAATTAAACGACGTCAAGGATTTTGTAAAATACTAATTTATTGCAGACGTGAAATTTGGAGGGAATTATTGTGCATGACAAAAAGCTTAATTTGAGTTATTATTTTAAAACAAGAATAGACGTTTCCATCTTATATGGAAAAAAATTAGCCAGATATGAAGCGAGATAAGTCGTAATGATAGCACAAATTAAGATTGTATCGAACGTCTTAATTACGGATGCTTTTATGCACGCAGCATTGCAGGTATATTTTTCGTACACTTGCCGTCTTGACTTGATTGAATTCAAGTACGTGCATGAAATAATTATGGCGAACAAAAATAAGTCGGATAAACGTGTTTTATATATAGACTTTCAAAATGATTCCAAGAGGCTGCTCTTTTATTATTTAAGTAAAATGGAATTATTACAATTTTTTTGGATTCTAAAATATAATTTAATATTTAATTTTGATTGCTCAATGAACGGAAAAAGTTTTTTTTTAAGATAAGATTGGTTATTCCCAATAATCTTGGATAGAAATGTGCAATATAAAAAAAAATTGTACCATCACTTTCTTTTTTTTTATAATTACTACAATAATTACATAAGAACCATTTGTCTTCCGCGGAAACATTGGAAATAATTACTTTGCAATCATTCTAAAGATGAATAAATATTATCAATGTTCTTGCAATTACCGTATAGTATAAATTAAATCGTGGATTCATGGAGAAAATCATTGAAATGCGGTATAAATTGGTATTCGCTAATGGATTGTGATGTAAAATACAAGTTAACCATAAAATTTCTAAAAAAAAACTCATTCTAAATTACGGCAAGCTAATAAATAAAGCCCGATTGATTTTATATGAACTCGAATCGCATTAAAGGCATTCTTCAGCCGGGCTTTTAAACTATTTTTCAAACTTACGATCCTCTTAAACAAACGGCGGGGCATAACAGTCAACGTAACGCATTTAGTCGCAGCGCCCGAGCCAATCTCTCTCTCTCTCTCGGCGTAAAAACTTTTAAAACGCAGTCCAGTTACACGCGTATATAATCGCGGCATTTTTTCGGCGCGCTCGCGTTATTAACGAGTCAATTTCACGGTCGGTCGGCGCGATAGAGGCCCTTTTCGTGTGTGCGTTATGCGAACGGGCGGGAGAGGGTTCGTAATTGATTTGTATAGTCCCGATGTATCAATTAACGTCGCCCGGGCCGTAGAAGAGCGAGAAAGAGAGAGAAAGAGCACACACACGCACAATGTGCTCTCACCTCGTCTAAATCAGTCGACACGCTATAAAAGTCGCGCGCGGCCGCTTCGAGCAGCCGTAAGATTTGCGGCTAGAGGACGTTTTCACGAACTCCCCCCTCGGCCCCGCGCCCGCCTGCCGGCCGCTCGCGAGCCACGCGCCGCCATCTAGCGGCGCGGCCGGGCAGTCCGCGGCTTAGTTATGGCTGCTCGCCCCCACCAGACGCGCGGCTTTCAGCGCTGGGCGTGGCCTCGCCGAGGGGTGGGCGGGCCCCTTTTAGCGCGGCGGTGTGTGCCGCGGCGCTCGTTTCAAGCAAATGACAAATATTTACCCTCATTATCGTGCGTTTCTCGCGATCTCGCGGCCCGCCGTCGGGCTCTCTCGCGCGGCGCATTCAGCGCTTTTTGCCGTCCCGCCGGTGCAGACCGCGGAAAAAAGCCGCCCCGGAATAGCTGCGCGCTTATGCACTGGCTATCCCACGAGGTTCCTGCGAGGACTTGAAAGCTGCGTGACCGAGCGCGTCTGTGTAACACTACGCGCGCGGCCCGCCGGGGCACTACTTTAATTGGCTTTGGCGCTCGGCCAACAGATGGCGTGTATGCCTTACGACCGTGTGTGCACGTACGTACGAACGGTCGGTATGTATACCTATATATGTAAGGGGCTTCTCTACCTTACCGACCGTTAATCGGCAGATCGTCGGCCCCAATTGTATAGCGCACTTTACTACCCACCAAGCTTGAGTTATGGGGCGCTCGTGAGCGTAGTTCGATGATCGTCCGTAATGCGCTTTATGGTTTGTTTTTATCGACTCTGTGGCACTTCTCGGCTTCTCTCCTCCTACGCCTCCCCACCCCGGCGGCTGACTTTTTCCTTTTCTCCTCCCCTCTGCTCTCGCCTCCGCCGCCGACTATCGTAGCCCAGTTCACATGCGTACGCGCTTCTCCGTCGTCCAAGTTTCCTCGGGCCCGCGGAGGGAAGCGCTGACTCGGCGCCGAATTAACTCGCATTTTCCCGCTCGATGCGCGCTTTTCCACCCTTTTACGCGTGTACGTTATATGTATAGGTTACGTACCGAGGGCTCCCGGCTCGATAATTCAATGAACCTTAAACTGCTATTGCTGACTTGTTTACGGAGCACACGCGGCGCTTTGCAAAAATATATATGCGCGGGGAAGGGCGATTATTCACTCGCGCTCGGGAGCCCAATGAAAGCTCGCCCGCGGATTTATACGCGAGCGCGGATCTTTCGTGCATGTGTATGGATGCACCCAGACTGCGCCGTCTGAGTATTTATGTATACGTGCAGGGGGCGCGAGCGCGGCAATTGAATTATGCCTAAACGAAATTGGGATACGAGTCGCGAGACACCGATTGCTTTCGAGTTATTTATTGCTCATAGACAGTCATTCGCTAATGGTGCGCACTCGTTTTCTCCCCGCCCGTTATCAGCCGGAGCTATTTTTCCCTTGTAAAATTAATTTTATATTTTATTTCGCGCTTTATTAATGCCCACACCCTCGTTCGCGCGTCTACTTTTCATTCAAAGCGCCCTCGCAGTAAATAAAAATTCAATCAATATCCTACTCCGCCGCGCGACGAAAAATAAATTTACAACTTCCTAAAAGAGCTCCGGCAGGCTCGACCGAGCTTTAAGCACCGTAAAAAAGGCCACGGGACCCGTCGTCGCTCCGTCAAAGGAGGCACAGAGCCGTGCAGCCGGCCTCGCGGATCTTTATCGGTTGTAAAGGAAGACATTTACGATCTATAAAGACGTTGGTACGGGGGCCCCGGCGAGAACGAGCGAAACCGTGGCTGCTCACTCCTACGACCATTACCCCTTCCCCCGCGGGCGACTTTCAAGGGCGACTACTGGCACGCGTCCGCCCGGCCAGAGACTCTCTCTCTCTCTCTCTCTCTCCCGTTCCTCGAGATTTACAGGTTACGCTCTCGGTAACACCTCGTAAACTTGGCTTAACGACTTTAACCGGGCCTAACTGCTTCCTTCCTGCAATCAAACCCTGACCTGCGCCTCCCCTGCTGCCGTTCTCTCTTTCTCTCCTCCTCCGCCGCCCGTCTCTTCTTTCCGAATGCATTAGGTCTGCTCTTCGCTCTCCTCGCGGTCGGAGATGACGATCCTTGCCCGCGGAGACGGATTTTTTCCCCTCGGGCCGACTGGACGGTTTCGCTCTGTTCCGTGGGAGTGGTGCGAAGGGTCGTGGGACCTGCTCTGAATTTTTCATTTTTGCGCCGCGCCGCGCGACGTGTACTTTTTCATTTCTGGGTGAAGCATGTGGCGAGAGGAAATGCTGACAGTCGTAAAAATTCTTTCGGGAGTGACATCATTGGCTCGAGAATTTATGCCTGCTCGTCGGCCATTTTTGGGACTCGAAAAACTTGTCCCCGCGCGCCCGGCGTTTCGCTGTTCAATTTCAGTCCCGTCGTTAAAAGCGCATACGTCGCGGGGCGTTAAACTGCACATTAAATCGCGGCGCGGAGTTTCGCGTCACTCCGGCGAAGAAAGAGCGCGGAAAACGTAAGAGAGCGCCGCTCGAGATACATTGACCGCTTTATGATTTGTTTTGATTACACTTGATTACCATTTTACGCCTTTCGCTGAGAGCGTAACGACTGACAGTAAATCCGGCCGTTGATTTTATCGTGACGTTTATGAGCGTCATTATCGGGTGATACAGCACGAAGCGCCGTAAAGCCTACGCCTTTGCGAAACGGGGGCGGGGTAGCGAGAGTCAGAGAGAGAAAGAGAGAAGGTCGGCGTGCCTCTGCCGCTCTGCGTTCTGGTGGGGGAGAGGCTTCCGAGTTGGCCGATCGTCCGATAGATTGCGCTCTTATGAATTGTCTCGTTCAATCATTCCTTGCCTGCGAGACTCCCCTGTATTTGCCTAATGGCTACTTTTTTCTATTTTACTTACCTTTTTTCGTCGAGAAATTTGGTGTCAAAATTTGGGGTTTCAAAAAAGTTTTCAAATTGTGATTTTTCAACTCGCGATTTTACTCCAAATTTTTACATTTCTTTGTTGAAAAGTACGCATCTATTTTGATATTAATGTCTACTACTGCTACTATTCATACATAAATAAAATAGATAAAAAATAGTAGATAAAATTAAAATATTATGCACAAGCTTGAAAAAGTTTCTGTAAAAATTACTATACTAATTTTAGTCAAAATTCGTGTAATTTAACGAAATTTTTCTGAAATTTCAGTAAAATTGACTAAAAAGTATGGTAATTGTTTAGGTTTTGGCAGTCTGTACTTGTATTACCAGAAAGTTTAGTAATTTTTATTGAAATATTTGTAATTTTTACTGCAATATTTCTCTCCGACTGTAAGCAGGTAACCAAAGTTTTATTTGAAAATTTTAAATTACTATTATTTAACTTATTTACTCGTAATTTACATATTTTTTACTTTACACTTTATTTTTATTTTTTTTAAGCATGTTATTTCAAATTTCTTTGAGCGTTAAACATGATTTACATGAAGTACAAGTTGAAAGGAATAAAAATATATCTTTCAAAATGAATAAATCTTTGAAGAAAGAAAAATGGCTGACTTCAAACAGTATCTTCACGTGCAGTAATAATTTACCTAAATGCAGCTTCGTCCAACTGTACTTTGTAAATTATTGCGAGGTCTTAATAATGAACACGCCAAAAAATTAGCTATAAATTTCTGCTCTGTCCAAAATAATAAATATAAAAAAAAGCAGTGTCAATTTAGGAAAAAATTTATACACGCCTAACACTCGGGGCCAGAACAATAATTCAACACTATTTCAGCGGCGCGCGAGCACAATATAATCCCGCTTGGCAAAAAAAGAGTCTACGTCGAAATCGTGTTTACGAATCCCTCTCGGCAGCGGAAGCGGCCAAAGCCCATTCAACTTCCGTGTATATTCCGCGAGCGTAAGCGGGCAAAATCGGGCGCTGGTACGAACTATCGCGGGCCCGCGCGGCAAAATTCCTGAAATCTGGTTTTCGCACGACGATATTAGCATTTAAAAGCGAGCGTAGAGAAGGAGTGAGAAAGAGAGGATTCGCGACCCCGTCTAGCGGCGCCATTGGTCCCGCATTTACACAACAATGAAGGGCCGCGCGGAGTCTAAAAACTCGCTGAATCCCCGGAGAGAGAGAGAGAGAGAGCTCGGCGGCTGCGCGACTGGAGCGCGGAGAGAGAGAGAGAGAGAGAGAAAAAAGGACGACGGATAAAACGCGTAGGAGGGAGCGAAAAAAAGGAGCGAGGACAAAAACACGGGTGAAAAGAGAGAAAGAGAAGAAGCGGCGCGGCCCGAGAGCGGCTCTCCGAGCATTATATAGTGTGTGTAACATCGCCGTGTCCGTTTTCTCCCATGGCAGCCGGAGTATGAGGGACGAGTTTCGGAGAGTCTTAGGTCGTCCCTTCTTCTCCGTCTAGCCTCGGAGTCGGTTTTTTTCTCTTGGCCTCCTTTTTTGTACGCCGGGATCCCTCGACTAGCCGGCTAGCATACGCTCGCGCGTGGATATTTCTAACATCGCGCGCTCCGTCTCTCCCTCTTTCCCCGCTCCCCCCATTCCTATATACGAAAGCGTCGTCTCCTCGAAAGCCAAAGAGAGAAAGAACAGGGGGGGAAAGGAGAAAGAACGATGGCGGTTGCGACGTTGCCAAATTATCTTTCTCTACTAACCACTTAATATTCCTGCTCTAGAGAGGCGATACTTCGATTGATCGTTTGATCTGATCGCAATGTTTCTTCCTCTCTGTAGGAGCTGCTGCTCGGCCCGCAGAGGCCCGAGGAACGAGGCGATTTATTATAAAGGCACGCTACGCTCCGCCGTATCGGGATGAAATTTTTCTCCGAAATCTAATGAGGTCTTCTTTGAACGCTGCCAATAAGCCCTTGTTTTCATTTTCGGCTCACTTATTTCTCTCCCCCACACTTGTCAAATTTTAAGGCATTTGGAAAAATATTTTTCCCGTGTAAAAGTACAATTGAATTTCCTTTTTTCAACTGAAGAAACATTCTGTTGCTGCAAATACTAAATTATAAATTCAAAAATTATTATTGAACTACAGTTTAAAAAAATATTTATGTTACGTTTATCCAGCTTTCGCGCTTCTTTGGCCTTTTAAAAAATGTACACACTAATTCTAGAAAACACGTATAAATAAATACGACATTGCAGAGATAGATCTACAATCCCGTGGTAGGCGACGTTTCGCATTTTCGCGGTCGTTTATTCTTGCGGAGAACGGCAGAGAGTGAGAGAGAGAGAGAGAGACCACCCATAGGATCATTCTGCTTAGAGTTAAGTGACGCGAGCTTAATGTTCCTCTCGTTCCCTCCGCGAATAGAGAAAGCGCGCGCGCGCGCACTCAATAAATATCACTCGTTTCAATTTATCGCGCCGCCGCTAAGTTACTCCGGGACACGCAATTAACACGCGCTCAATCTCGCGCGATATTCCGCGAGCGCGGCGCGCGCGGCTTTTTAAGCGCGCCCCGGAGCTCCCGGCGCTATATTATCCCTTCGACTTTTACCGCGAGGCGCGTCGAACGCATTAAATCGTTTCGCGGGCTGATGGATAACTGACGCCGGGCTCTGCGAGCGCCGTTCCGAGGTTATATACTGCT
>JAWWEM010000044.1:7386696-7399585 GCA_035582935.1 Ormyrus thymus | reverse complement strand
TTAGCGTCGGGGAAAAAATCTTCCCAAAGTAGAACGAAGCCAGCTCTCGCGAAAAACAGCGAGAGAGAATCGGAGGGAGGGAGAGGGAGAGAGAGAGGAGCGAGGGAACGATTCGTCTCCCTTGGAGATTTATCGAGTAAACAGACGTGCTCAAGTCCATTCCCGAAAATATATTTGCCTAGAGATTTCTGAAAAATATACGTATATTTTTTCAAAAAAATATACTATTTGCTCGATCGCTGTAAATTTTTGCGAGCTAGACTTTTTTCTTGGCTTAGCGCTAAAAAAAAGAATTATTATTGTCTTTGCAGAACAATAAAACGGATCCGACCGTTCGCGTCTCCGCTGCGATATAGAAAATTGTCAACAAAAAGGGCCGTAATTGCAACGTTTATTGCACGAAAATAAAGGCCAGGCTAAATTCTTTTGAAAAGCTAAAACATTTTCAACGTGACGGCCGTGCAGTTCATAAATCATCCGTAAAGTCTTCATTCCTCTCTCGCTTCTCTCGTTCTCAAAGCATTAAATACAAATATTCCCATGTAAATTCGCTCGAAAGCGATCCGTATACCGGCGAACAAGCGGCGAGATTTCAACGCTCTCCCTCTCTCTCTCGCGCGCGCGGTAAGTTTACACTCGCAAAAAGCTCTCGGGGCGCTCGGCGTGCACGCGTATAAAAAAGCTCAGCTCGGGCGAAAACGTCAAAAGTAACGAGTCCGCGAGGAGCTGCAAAAACATTGATGAAAATAAACGGGCCGAAGCAGCGAGAGCTTAGGCGGCAGGAATAAAAAGGCCGGGGTATAATTAATTAAGCCGAGGGGGTTATTCGTCTCGAGCGCTTTCCTTTTTGTATCAAGGCGCGTTATTCTCGAGCGGCCTCTCGAGAATTTTCCACGAAGAATATTCTCGGCTTTTCCGGGCGGTCGTCGTCTTCGTCGCCGCCGCTCGAGATTCTCTCTCCGCGGGGAGGGGGAGGAGGAGGCGAGAGCGTGCGGCGCCCGATCCGTAGATAAGTCAGCGGACTGACTCGGTCTAGCGCGTTTCTCCGACGTGAGCGCGCGCAAGCGACCGGGCTATACGTCTTTTTGTCTTCCACTCTTATTGCTTCCCTCTCTCTCCCTCTCTCTCTCTGTGCGTCGCTCCTCTATCTCGCTTCTTCCCCCTTAGCGCTATCTCCTTTCCTTTTTCCCTTTATCTTCAGCTTCAGAGAGAGGAGGCCGATTCATCATCCGCCTTCTTTCCGTTCTGCTCTCTCCTGTTTTTCGACGCTTTTTCCCGGAGCTCGGTCCTCCGCCCGATGGAAATAACGAAAAGGAAAATAAATTCATTTAATTGAACCGAAAATTAAAACGAATCTTTGGGAAAAATAACGCCGAGCCCTCGGAGCTCGTAAAGTCGTGTAACAAATTTACTATTAATCAATTTTCACACTACAGCTACTCGACGCCTTCTTTACTCGGGCCCTTATTTTTTAACTTTCAACATGCGATATTTGGCTGTGAAAGCTCAATTCTACGCGATCTTGCGTATATCTATATCGATCGCAGCAAGACTCACGAAATATTCCAGAAACGAAAGTTCAAGCCAATTCTAATTTTGACGCGCCAATAAATCCGCCGACCAATACAGGCATCCCGGAAGGCTTCTCCCGCGAAACGCTCCGGCAACATCGCGAGCAGCTCGGTGATATGAGCGATCGCGCCGTACGCACTTTGAAAAAGTCCCGTCGACAAGCGCGAAGCTCGTGTACTCGTCGACTCCTACACTCGCGCCGTGTCGGGGAGACTCGAGTCGCGACGGGACGTCCCGATCGGACATCCTGCAGCCTCGCAGTAGGTGAAACCCCGAGCTCTCGAGCCTTGAGGAGAATATAACGTGTATCTCGGGCCGTACATCATTCGCGGAGGCGATATCAGCAGCCCGGAGATAGAGCCTAGGTGTAACGAGACAATCAGCGCTGTAAACTATTTTTTTCCTCCTTTTCCGTCTCATTGTTCGAAGCATAGATCGCGATAAGGCCTCGGCGCGAGATCGTGTACGAAATATCAGCCGGATAAGCAACTCTATCTGGTGGGAATCGCTGCCTCCGCCTTACATTATACATCCCCGCGGCAACAAAGGGAACAAAGCGCGAGCGGAGGTCTAATAAATCGGAAACGAGCGCGTATAATCAAATAAAGTAGATTGCGTTTTTTCGCCGACGCGACGCGGCGATGCATCACGCGCCCGGCGCAAGGAGAGAGAGAGAGAGAGAAAACGAGAGACCCGGGCTCAATTCAGAAAAGTGTCTCATTCACGCTCGGGGGCTCGGCCTGCAGTGGATCGATCTATCGGGCGGCGCGGCCAATTCCTCGCCGGTCGCGCCAGTGCGTCGCTCTCCCTCTCTTTTTCGTGTGCAGTGCGCCTCTGGAAAAAGGTGGCATTCCGGTAATTCGGTCATGGGATGCAGTCGGGGGGGGAGCCGAGGGAGAGAGAAATGGGAGGAGGGTACCGACGCACACCGACACGATAGAGGGGCGTTCCAGAGGGGCACCCCGCATGGGGTAGGCGAGCGCGCGCGCGACACCAGAGCCATCTATATCCCCGGAGATTTATGGGCTCTGCTGCCGTTGCAGCGGCTGCGCTCGCGACTCTCTCTCTCTCTCTCTCCCCTGCCTGCCTGGCTGCCTGCGTGTGTACGTGCGATGTGCAGGCGCTGCCCCCTGTCGCGACGCGCGCTGCAGCCCCGCGGGGGTTTACGCGCAATTCGCGCCATCTCTGCGCGCCCGATGAATAAAAAAAGGAAAAAAAGAGCAGCGAAATAAAAGCGCGCGAGAGTCTTCGATCGCGGGATCGCCGCCGCCGCCGCTTCTTCGAGGTTTTTTAGAGGAGAGAGCGTCGGCGTCGCGGCGATAGCCGCGTCTCTCTGCCGCGCGGCTTTTGTGTCGGCCGCGGCGGGAGAGGGAATATATATTTCGAATATTCCGAGATGAACGTGAGAATTGGATGCGTCGAATGATGAATTATTGGGCGCGTTTTTTGTTTTATAGCGCGGATCCGCGTTATTTATATGTTTTAGTGTACGAGGAAGGGCTTTTTGATGGCTTAATTTATGAGCGGATGGAGGTTGTTTCGCGTTTTTTTTTTTCAGGCTTTTTTACGTTAATTTTAATATAGCGGGAATATCTTTATTAAAGTGATTTATCCTTCCTTTTAAAGTTTCTAAGGATCTGCATAATAATTACTTGGCTATTATCGATTTTTGGACAGATTCGGTAATGTTCAGCTGGTTCTTTAATAGAATTGTAATTTATCACATTTATTCTAATCTAATTATTACTGGAGAAATATCAACGCTGTAATTAACGACGTTATTCAGCTAGATGTTTTATTCGGAATGTATCAATTACAATTTAAAGAAAACTCTGAAATTTTAAAAGAAATCTTTACAACCGTTAACACGTCTTACAATAAACTTTATACGATATTTCATAAAATATTGCAGAATGCACTTGGAAAAAAAAAGCAATGAAAGAATTTTAAAACCGAAACGCTCCGCAGCAAAGGAAATCAAAAGCTGCCTGTAGTACCTGCGGCAGGGGTGCCATAAAACAATATCGTCCGCCACCCTAACTGCTCTTAAACCAGCCTCTCGACCCCCGTCGGTAAAAATTGTGAAACAAAAGACACGACACTCATCGAACGCAGTCGCGAGTCGTTCTCGGGGCAACAGAGGAGCGCCCGCTAAAACGCGGGCTACGTTCGCGGGGCCGAGGTTTTCCCCGGAACGGCCCCCTCGGCGCGGCCGTCCATTCGCACTCGGCACAGTAATGTCCGGGGTCCGGGCTGTAGTTACCGCTCTCTCGCTCTCTCTCTCTCTTGCTCGTTCGCGTGAGTGTCCCATCCCCCGGAGGTGGCTCGCTTTACGAGCAACCTGTGGTAACGAGAGCGATAGATAATAACCGCTCTCATCTCTGCACCGGCGAGCCTGCTGCCTGGCCGCGTATACCTTTCCTCCGTCCCTCTCTCTCTCTCTCTCTGACCTCGTCAAAACTTCCGTTACTGTTTTTCCGACTGCCTTAACTTCTCGGGGGCCTCGGCTCCTGTTTCCCTCTCGCTCGCTAGTCCGCTTTCGCGTGCGCTCTCGTGAACTGGATATATTCGGCGGTGCCGTGCGCGCATCGTCGAATTCGCGAGTTATCTCCACGGTCGGATGGGCGTGTGTGTGTGTTTGTGTGTGCCTGCGTGCGCGGAAAGTTTCTCGTTTCGGCCGGCGCTGTTTTTGCGAGTCAGCTCGTGTGTATTATATCCGCGGCGGTGTTTGCTTTTTTCTTTCGGCGTTTTAATAAATTTTTGACGCGTCGTTTGGCTTGTTCAAATTTTATCTTGTTTGCATTTAGTTTCGCTCCGAGGGAATCTGCAGTTTTCGCTGATGTTTACAGTGGCTCGAAATTCCGAACTAAATATTTTTGGCTTTCAGCTACCGAAGGTCGAGTAATAACATTTACAAATTCGTTCCAATGATTTTTTTTAATAACTTTTGTAATACACATTTTTCACGCAAAACTCCCTTGCCCAGCGGGTATTCTTCACTCGCTATTTAAAGCGTATCATTCGCAAAAGATAAACTAGAATGTATGCAAAGTCGAAAATGAAGAGAAGGGAAATTCATACTGATTGCTTTAGAATTGAAAGTAAGGCCAAGGCAAGGCAGCTCCCTCCTCCTCCCCCAGATTGCCGAGATCGCCAAGCCGCGCCGGGCGATCTTCAAACGTCATTAAAGCGTGTGCGCGCGACGCTTTTTCTCGTTTTCGCAAGCTCGCCGGCGCGCACGAATTTATGGCGGCTTAAAAAGTCCGGGCTCTTTTGAAAATCCTGATAAATGTGAGACGGGGAGCTCTTATATATACATCCACCGATCGCCGCTCGCCCAGCGGAGAAAGCCGTCGGAAGACTCTCTCTCTCTCCCTCCCTCTTCGTCTGCCGTTCTTTTCGCACTGCTCCGAAAGCTGAAACACAAACACACACTCTCTCTCTCTCTCTCTCTCTCCGCGCGCTGCGCAAACAAATCCGCGAGGGCGTTTTCGTCACGGATAGATAGGCCGTCCTTAAGCTTTCAGCTTCTCTCGCTCCTCCTCGTCGTACTTAATTAAGTGGATCTATTTAACCGGGCGTTTGTTTGTACAGGCGCTTCCGCCTGTCTCGCTGACGGCTATAAAGTCCCGAGCGCGAAAATCTTTGCCAGCGCTCGTCGAGGCTTGGCAGCTGCCGCGGCCATTTTCTCATCTCGGCGCGTAGGTGTGCAGGCCCGCGCCGATGCCGCGACTGGCAGCGGCGAAGCCACCGCGGGAAGTTAGACGCGAAGCTCTCTGAAGTTCGCCTGACGCCTTTTTTGCCCGGCTTAATGGGGCGGAAATAAAATGAGACCGTAATTTACGGCTTCGAGATTTTGAAACTATTGCGATGCATCAAAGAGGGGCTATTTAATCTTAGAACTTGTATCTTGGCTGAGATGATTTTATTAGCACCTGCGAACTGCCTTCGAGAAAGAATGTTCCGTCACTCGGCGAGAGAGAGAGAGATCTTTATTTGTTCGTCGTACAATGTTTCACTTCCAAGCTTATATAATACTTCTTCGCCTCGGAGCCGTTGCACGTTCCGGAGCGTTTAAACTCTTATTCAAAAGATTTTCAGCATATTATAAAAAGTGAGCGTAAACGCAGTTCATATAATTTTCCCCGTGATTCAGGCGAATATAAAAGGAATTTATTTGATCTTCGGGCATGAGAGAGAAGTGGAAAGGAGAGCGTAAATTCCGAAAAGTTTACTCCGAAGCTCGCTCCGCGGAAAGAATTTCATTAGACGAAAAGCTAGTCGACGATGAACTCTCGCTCGGCTCTCCTACTTTCGCTGATGCTCGCGAGCGCTCGAAAAAAGGAGCAGCGGATGCGCAAAAGAAGAAAAGAGGAGAGAGAGAGAGAGAGAGACACAATGGACGAGCGATATAATGGCTGCCGAGCGGCGTATGAACTCGCGAGCGCCTAAAGTACACAGTCGTTGCATCTCGCGCATATATATATACGAGGCGAGCTTTTCGTCGCGAGAGCTGCGCTCGCGCCGGCCAGGAACGAGCGAAATAAGGCGAAAGAGAAAAAGCCGAGTAAATAAAGAGAAAGGGAGAGGGAGAGGGAGTCTGGCGCAGCTCGTAGACGAGTTTGCCAAGAGTTCAAAATCTTGCCTCCTCCTCCCGGCTCTAAGGGAGAGAGGAGATGCAGGACAAACAACTTTTTCGCGTTGCTCTCTCCCCGTGGATGACTTATGGTGTTTCTACTTTCGGGAGGATATTCGGTCGCGGTCCGTTTGGCGCGCCACGCCACGTGAGAGACTCCCAGCAGGACGGCGAAGAAAAAGGAGCACCGCGCCGACGGCAGCGAGAGAGAGAGAGACGGGCATCGGCGAGAAGCAGCGACTTCCGAGATTCTCCCGACTCTCCTCGGCCCGCCGAAAATATCGCTCTATAGAAATCATAAAAGCGCCATCGGAACTTTTCCTATTTAAATATACATGCGCCCGCGCTCAGCAAGCCGCGCGGCTCCGGACTGGGCTTTTTACCTTTTTACGAGGCTCTGAATTATCGGCGACCAGTCGTAAATAACAATCAGCCGTAGTTATGTGAGCGCACCGGCCGTTCCAAACGTATGTGTATCCATTCGTCTATGCGAGGTCATTCATTTTGCAGGAAGACTTTTTTCGATTACGCATCCATTTTTTAAGAGGGAAGTCGGGCCTGCTCAATTACGTCGTATAAATTCCTGGATTTATTTCGGATTTCAGTCCTGCGCTGTAAAAGTCAATCAACATTTTTCAACAATCCAGTAAAATAATACAAGCTCCCCGGCGAATTAAAACCTGTAAATTCCCCCTCGATAAAATCCCGCCAAAGCCGTGCGCCCTCTCCACGTCTCGGAGGAAGCTCCGGCGAAATCGGCAAGAACGGCCGGCGGCACATCCCCCAGCCGGCAATCCAGCCCTTTCGCCAGCGTTTTTGCGCGACGGTACAGCGGCTCCGCACGACCACGAGCGCAGAGTCGCGGGCGCAGCGTGCGTGTGGCAGGCGGCGGCGGCAGCCGGACAGGGCAGCACGTGCGCACGGCTCGCCGTGCCAGAGGGAGAGAAGCTGAAGCAGCTTATACCTCGGGGCTCTCCTGGCCGGGCGAGAAAGAGAGAGAGAGAGGGGGGCTTGTATCTTTCGGCCGGATCCTGGACCTTTTTCGCAAAGCTGTCACGGGCGACGTTCAATACTCCCGGCCGAATATTTCATCCCGGCGACGCGCGGCCTCGCTCTCTTAGGGAGGAATCTCATTTTATTGCTCGCGCCGCACGGCGCGCGGACCTTTTTTCTCTCTTTTTTTTTGCACCTCAATATGTCTCCGAAATACAATTTTAGATTATTACGCGGCCCTCGTGAATCTTTCAAAAAGTTCACTGCTTCTACTGGGATACTTCTCTCTTTCTCGTGCTTCGCCCGGAAATTTTTCGGTGCGGCGTGTAAATTAATTTTTAGAAATTTCAGTTTTACAAGCCGGTTGCGGGCTGGAATTTCAGCAGGAAAATTTGAGGAATTTTGGTGCTTCACCTTTACATAATGAAATTTAAAAAAAAAAAGATAACGTAAAGTTGAATCCACTCTGAAAACGAGAGCATTTAAAACTTTATAAATTCGAGAAGCGTCGTTGAAACGGTTTCGAAAATAATTTACCGACAAAAGAAGTGACTGTTTACCGCGTGATTTTCTCCGCCGCTCGTAACTCAGCGTCCGATATAACACACCTTGTATCCGCTTTATGTTCCAGGTGAGTGGCAGTCAGCACCAGCCGTTTCTGTAATGCCAAATAGGTATGGATGTGCGTAAACTGTCGATAGTCGGCTTATCGGTTGCGGCGCACGGAATATGCTGCACCCGGTGAGTGACGAAGTACCCCGACGACTCTCCCGTAGCTCGCATTACTCGACCAATGCCCTTGAACTAGTTTTTGTTGAAATGAAAAAAAAAAATAAATAAAACACACCACCACCACCAACTCCAACATCACCATCACATCAGAAAACCAACCACGTGTTCCAAACGCATATGTATTTTAGTTTTGTCGCTCGTTTATTTTTCTACAACGGACATGCGAACGCTACGTAGCATTATAATTTATATTCGGCGCTTGAATTTTTCCTTTCTCGCATCTATACACCACTCTTAGGCTGCGTTTTTGCGCGCTCGAAAAAGAAAATGAAAAAACGGCTGCTGCCCGGTAGAGATAATAAATTGGTGCGACATCGGCTCTATGTGTATACGGCGGTGAACTGCGTGAGAAAGCAAAATGGACGAACATAAAAGGAGAGAAAGAGAAGGAGGCTCCGCGCCTCCGCGCGAGAGAAACGAGAGAGGCACGCATTAATAAGAAAGAGAGTAATAGCACGTAACTTTGGAGAAAAAAAAAAGTAAATAAATAAGGCGGGGGTTTGACGGAGGAGCTTGCGGTCTTGGCGAAGGCGCATTGATAAATAATTTTACATTGTGAAATAAAGTGAAACCTAAAATACGTAATTAGTGCTGAAGAAAACGAGTGAAGCCTAGGTTTAAGGTACGTTTAGGCTAGGAAGATTAATAAATAAAAAAAAAAATATTCGTATAAATATTGCTGCAATCGATCTTGTGGAAGAGCGAGCGTGTAATTGCTTCTATAATGATATTATAAATAGTCGTGCGAGTCTTGGTGTACAAATTTTGTTCTTTTTTTATTTTTCGTACTCATTAAGTTTATTATTAATATTATTTTTATTATTATTATTAATATTATTATTATAATTATTATTGTATTATTGCTCTAAAAGCCGCAATAAAAGTGCAAGTGTATATGTTCGCGGTGCGTGCGTTCCTTTGAGCGAAGACACGACGACTGCTGTTGATGTTATATTTTTGTTATTTTTATTATATTGCCTATATGCGATCCTGACTCGGAGGAAAGAACGCGCCCTCGCTGCTCACTGAATATTCCAGTTGAAGAAAAATCACTCTATAATAATATTAAGCGACATTTGTACAATTGCAATTCCGAAGTACAGCGAGGGCACGTTTCTCGATCGCGATCGTTTTATATATACAGAGAGATGAATGAATGGGTAAATAAATATATGGAGAAAATATATATATATTCGTGTTCGAAAATTTTGTTATTATTGTATAGAGTATGACGATGTATTCGCTCAGTACCTGCAAAGAGGGTAACGAGTTTAAGCGCAGTTCGATTCGAAAATGCCTTCTTTGAGAAATAAAACTTAATGGATAATAAAAAAAGCGACAAGGATCTCTTTCTCTCTCGATGTGCACCAATCGCGAGTCAATTGAGACAGTTTAATAAGCAGAGTAATTACGCGCACCTACATTTCATTAAAAGAACAAAGGACAATGTTTATTACAACCAATATCGGACTTGTAAACTCGAAAGTATAAAGCGGGCGAGAGCTGCGGTTAAGCACAAAAGATACTTATGTACGTAAACTACGTAGTACCTAAATAAAACACTAAAAAAAAGTACAGAAATATACGACAAGAATTGCGCGATCGAACGCTCGTTTTTAATAACCGAGTTGAAAATAATTTTATTCTAGTTAGAAAATGTATACGACTAGCGTAAAGCTAAGAGGAAGCAGAGACAGAGGCGATGCGAGGAATTAGCTCACGACGGCGAATTGAAAGAAAAAGAAAAAGTAAATCGCGTTGCCGAAACGGCGCGACTGCAGTATTTCTTAAGAGGAATATGTAATATTTAAGAATTATTTATTTTGTGGATCTCCGTACGAAGAAAGAAAAGTGTCTGCGCGCGCTCCACTATTGTACTATACGATATGAATTAGCCGACGAGTAGCGGAGAGAGCCTTTTCACGACGGGACGCGAGTCGGCGAACGAGCCGACGTCCGGGGGCGCGAGGAAGCAGCGCCTTCTCCGCACTCTTGGCCGCCGGGAGCGTTCGCGCGCGCGACGTCGTGCGAGCCGCTCGTAATTGTCGCGCACCGCGCGTGCGCCTAGTGCTATATAGACATTGTAGCCGTGTTAATTTTCTCCTCACTTTCTATATATACTTCATTCATTCTCCTTCTTTTTTTATCAGTTGTCTGTCTCGTCTCCTTAAAAGACAAAAAAAAAAACTGTGTGTGAAAAACGTTATATTTGATTACGCTGTGGCTAAATTTTCTTGTAACATAGTAGAGCAAGTATACGTAAACGTATAAATATATATAGGATGAAATAGAGAGACTCGAGGAATTCTGACGTGTATTATTATGTGTATATCCGAGAGCGCGATATTTGCTTATACAGAGGACTTTTTGCTCGCGCGCCGATACTCAATTTTACTAGAGCGCGCCGAGGGAAAGTTGCCGGTAAAAATTATCCTACGGAACGGCTGTCGTTCCGCGATTTTTTGTCATTGTAAACATTATACCGATTATACGATTGCTATAAAATGAGAGAAAACGAATAAATACGATTCGAGTGAGAATCATCAGAAAAAAACAAATGAACATTGGCTTTTATTCTTTGCACTCGGCTCCGGCCGTGGCAGATGCACCTCATTCTCCCGCCTTCCCTTCATCCTTTACATATTTTACTTTTTTAATTATGCCTGCGCTTTTAATCATCATTTCCGTAGTCTTAGCGCACTTGTATACTAGATCATTTTATTACTTTCCAATTTTATACACTGACCCAGATAAATTGATAAACCGCGCTTAAAAATGAATTACATACGAAGTAAGCTTAGTTCCTTATTTATTCGGAGCCACTCCCTCATACGGCTCGCGGCAATGGGCTGCATTATGATTTCGAGCTGTGCAAGGTAAGAGACGACGACGGGAGCGTCGGAGGCCGGAGAGCGACGGCTGCTAGTCGAAGCCGAGAGGTGAGACTCCCCCGGAGCAACAACAACTCTTTCGCGGAGAAACTTCTGTTCCTCATCAAAAAGTTAGGGCGCGCGGCAACCGCGCGGCGCATTATTCCAAAACACGCCTTGCCACTTGAGGTACGCCCGTGTCGAGGAAGTTCTTGATCTTTTCCTGCTCGCGCGCTCTCGCCTTCTTACGCCGCGCGCGTTGTTTCATCCCGCGCAGGAAAAGCTGCCGAGAGCGACTGCTGTACGAGCCGGGGATTAACAGCCCTCCTTGGGAACTAAGAAATATCCACTTTTCAAACGGCGCGTCTTGAATATTTTAATGTCATTTTTATATTTGCAATTTTAAAGTGTCTGCAAGATGTTTACAGTCGCGGAGAAAAATTCATAGTAAAATTTACCTTAAACGTAAGTAAAAGCTGCTTTAAAAGTTTAGCAAACATCGTTAAGCAAACTGTACTCAGCTTTGCAAGTAAATTTTACCGAATCCGAGGCGCCATCTTTCTTTCTGTCTCTCTGGCGCGTGCGGTGGCTTACTTAAAAATTTAGTAAATTTTACTTGAGTCAGAATCAGTATCTTTTATCGAGAAAAATTAGTTATATAAATCAAAATCATCATATTAGCAAGCTTATGTGACCCTGAACACTGTATAGGTTTATTAGAAAAATAGCAACAAACTGGAATTTAGTAAACTTATTATTTTTACAGCTAATAAAGTTTCGTTATTAATTATAAAAAACCTAATATCTCAAGCAAAAACTCTGCTTTCGTTTTTTCACGCGCGTACAAAGTAAAAAATAAATCGTACGAGATAAAAAAAAGGTTGCCGGTCACTTGATTAAATCGCTTACCCGCTTGGGGAAAAAAAATTTGATCAACACCGAAAGAGTCATAACTATCAATACCCTCTGGTCGATTGAGTTGCCGAGCTTTTTATTTTCCCGAAATATCCGGCTGTTTTTATGGGGTGAGAAGTCGGCCATTTCACGCGTTATCTCTCTCCCGGCGACGTTATCAATTTCTCCCCTGACCCCCAGTGCAATATAGCCTCCTCCACGAGCGCGACTCCTCGCTCTCTCTCTCTCTCTCTTCCTCTGACGAAGACAATACGTGCGTCGCTCTCTTTACGACTCTTAAAATCACGACACGGCATGTAATCGCTTTCCGTATCGGCTAACGGCCGATAGCTGATCCTTCCACATATCTCTCTCTCTCTCTCTCTCCCTCCGTCGCTCGCATTCCCGAGATATTAATATGTTATTGCGGAAAGACGTCCTCATGAAAGTCGACAAGGACGGCAAAAATATGTCCTCCCCCTTTCCCCAGCGGGGGGAGAAAGACTGAGGAGATGCCTGACTGGATTCGAGGGATGCATGGCCAAATACGCGCCGCTCGCACACATGTCCGCTCCGCCTGATTTGCTGCCGCCGCCGCCGCCGCCGCCGCCGCTCTCGCTCTTTTGGCCGCGCGCGCGGACCGGCTGCTTCATCTCTCTCTGTCTTTATTCGACGGGGGCGGCGGGGGAGGGGGATAAGCTCGGCAGGAATTCAGCAGACGCCATTTGTATTAATGAAGCCCTCCGACAACGGCGTACGCTCGATGAATTATGTACCTGCGATCGAACGGAAAATCGAAATACTGTGCCCGCAGCCCGAAAACGAGAGGAAAGTTACGTTTCCGAGATGAAAACTTCATTTTCAAACTTGCAATACGGGGTATTGATTTCGTGCTTCAAAACTTGCTCGAAAATTCGTTTGATTTAAGGTCTAATTGTTTCTTAGACATTTCGAGACTCTTTTGTACTAAAACTTTATCACAAATTAATAAAAGGAAATAGAAACAATTATTGAACGTTCAACGGAAAAACGCTGGCCTTAATTTTTTAATCGTTCACGCAGAAAAATTTTGGTGAAAAATTACCCCTATATTTGAGTGAATCTCGGGCGATTTTGACAGTAAGGTGAACTT
>JAWWEM010000044.1:7369183-7379840 GCA_035582935.1 Ormyrus thymus | reverse complement strand
CATCGACCATTCGAGCCATAGAGCCGACCTAGTATAGAAGTTGAGCGTAGAAAGGGCAGAATTCCTCCGCCCAGTAAAGAGTGAAGAGAGAGAGAGAGCGGGGAAAGCGGGCAGAGCGAAGAAAGGGTGTGGGCGGTCGAAAGTATAAGCCAGGGAAACCATGATGGTTATGCAGATCGGCCGCTGAAAAGGCTGGTGCGGCGGCTGACAGCGGCATAATAACTCGCCCGGCGGCTGCGGCGCACGCTTACTGAAATAACGCCAAAATAAAGCATAACCCTTCTTCCGCGGGAGGCCGCCCGCGGCCTCGACTAGGATCCTCGCCGCCGCTCCGCTCGCTCCTCCTCGTCCTCGGAAAATAGGAGGAGGAAAAAATTTGCTTACAATGAAAATGGCATCTGAATTTCAAATATGGCTTTCTGAATTAATTCGGCCGTGCGAGCGAAAAAAAAGAGGAGGCCCGCGGAGTGCGAGATAGGGCCGATCGATCGGCTCTGGCTCTGTATTGAGAGGATGCTGATGTGCGGGTTTTAGAAAAAAGTTTTTTTTGGAAAAGTTGAGTCGCTGCCAGGAAGCACTTCGGGTGGGCTAGATTTGAGGTGAGATTTACTTAGTTTTGATAAATTATAATTATTTGTTATTCAGAGGTTGTTTGTAAAATATAAATTACGCACTGTTATACCTCCTAACAGAAACGTATTGAATCATTCAAATCAATTACAGCACACTTACATAACAGCATTGAAATCTTTAAATGTATGAAATTAAAAAACAAAAATTTCGCGTCTAATGAAAAAAAAAGATCACACATCACTCGGCACTTTAGCAGCAATCGATTCTTCACTCGAGGAGTCATTTCGCTGCATGACGTATCTACGCGCGAGGCTCTCGCGTCTGCCAGCCAGCTCTTTCCTCCTCTCTCTCGACTCGGGCAGAAAAAAAGCTGGCTGCGGGGCTACGGCGAGCGCTTCTCCGGCATCTTGCCAGGCTCTCGGTGGGCGGAGGGAGAGAAGGAAAATTTCCCGTCGGCCGAATCTTCCTCGACGACCGGAAAAGAGGACTCTCTCTCTCTCTCTCCTCTCTGTGCACTGCGCCGCTTCCTGAGGCTACACGCGCGCGAGGCCGTGATGGATCGCGACGTCGGCCATTTGAGCTGCGAAAGAAAAGAGGAAGCGAGTCGGAGGAAACATGACTACGCGCCTTGTAGCTAGACGTGAAAAGAAGCTGACGCAGGGGGTGAGAAGTGTACAGTGCTACGTACAAGTATCGACTGACTCGGTGTGGGTGAGCTGGATAGTCTTCTTCTTCGGCGAGTAGTTTTTTTTCTGCAAAAAAAAAGAGCGCTGATGCCAAAAGCAAGTAGCTCCGTAGTGAGCGATGCGAGGGTTTTCACGAGGCTGATTTTCATTTTCAGCTGAATTTTAATTCAAAGAGAAAGGCTTTGGCCATCGAGAAGTTTGAAAAAGGGGCAAAAGTTGCTTATGCCCGCATAAATGCAACATTCATAGGTTCGCGGTATACATTAGCCAGCCCATCCAGTATATCGACTGCACTTTTCGACGGAGCACCAGCAGCCGCGAAGGTCGATCGCCGTACGTCTAGGAAAATAAGGGGTTGCTCGGCGCCGCCTCTGGCCGTGCTTGGCTTGCAAAGCGACTTCCGTCGCGCTGCGTTCAGGGCCGCCGCCCCCCTCCCCCTCCCCGCCCCCCCGGGCGTTTTTCTGCGCGCTCGATCGAGCGGACTGCTACTTCGGTACAGCCGAAAAACTCCGCCGATGTAGCGATTCCGCCGAGACATCGGGGGCCAGTCTCGCTCGCGCTCCACGAGCCATTCGAGAGACGGCCGGAGAGGAGAGCCGGAGGAAGGAGCGAAAAGCGCGCGCGGGGCGTCCATAATATATCGTCCCCGGCCTTATCTGCCGCGCGAGCTCGCTGCTGTTTACTGGCCGATAGACTCGGCAGATAGCGCGGACCCTGCATCACGAGAGCCAGCCGGGGGATTGTGGCCAGATCGGGCCAGTCACTTACTTTTATATATCGCCGTTACTTTGCGTCACCCCGCCGCCGTTCCCGCTGCCGCCGCGGACGAGAGAGAGAGAGAGAGAGAGAGAGAGAGAGAGAGAGAGAGAGACTAGTTGGTCAGCGATACACCGAGCGGAAAAGCCCCGCGCGCGTCTGGCTTTAAAGAAAGCTTTACCTGCGTGCGGGTAATGCCGCCTGCCTGCCTGCCTGCCTGCCTGCGCGCCTGACTGGGAAATGATTTAAAGGCGTGCGTTTCGAGCGAGGAGCTTGTACGTAGGGGTTGGCATTCCAGGCCGCGCGGACGACGTGCGAGCGCCTTTTTCATATATGAGGCTGTGTGAAACTTGAGTTTTCCAGCGTGAAAGACGGACGCGCCGGATCTTTCTCCAGGATTTATGACTTTGATAATGATTAATTTGAAATTCCTCGGGCTCGAAGCGAGCCTTTAATCTTAACCCGAAAATCTACTTTCTTCAGAATCGTGCATTAATCTTTACAATTTCACTGGAATATTAGACGCACGAAGTGAAAGGTCGAGATCTACAGGATCTTGCGTAGCCGTGAATTTCGAAATTTATAAATGCTTTCCAGCTTCGTATAAAGTACAATTTTACAATAACAATTAAAAGAACGCCCATTACAAGCTGACTTTCTGCCTCCAAACTGTTTTACTCGAATCCGACAGCTTTTTCCGCGATCCCCCTCCCGAGGCCTCGTCCCAGCGAGTCCGAGAAATCGGCTCGCCTCTGCATTCTCCGGTTAAATTTTTTCGATCCCCCGGTGCTCTCAAGGGTCGGCGCCGCTCTGAAGGACCACGACGCCTCGACGCGCCGGGGCGAGCTCGCGCGCGGATAATCCCGCGAAGAGGCGCAAATGAAATAAAGAAGCGCGAACGAGCGCGGCATTTTATTGCGGCGCTCGTTCGCGCCGGGCGCGCAACAAAAAGCGCCGGGGCGAGAGTCGGCGCGTGAAGCACGTTTTATCGGCCTCGATACCTGTTGGATTTCCTATATATAGCGACGGCTCTCCGGATTTCGCATTGAGATGCTCGTTTTTTTTTCCCTTTTTTCGGACGACGAGAGTCGGCTCTCGATCGTTCATTTCTTTGCACCCTCGCGCGGGGGGGGGGATCGGCGAGGCGGAGGGAGTGACGCGACATAACTCTCTGCTTTCTTGAAATTTTGTCGCGACGGAGGTGTGCAATTGCTTGCTTTTCCTTCGGCTTTACACGTTCTTGTCGAGTCGGGCTCGGAGTTTGCTTTTATCGCGATTCCGATCCCAGGAGAGGAGATTTCTTGCTCGCGGAAATTATTTTAGAATAATACAAGATCGGGATAAGATATGAGCGTTTGTTTTTAGAACAAAAAATTTAATTTATTGCTGTGAGGCGTTGTAATTATTAGATAAAATTATACCAATCTATCTTTCTACACTTCTTTTAATTTTCTAGCTTGTACTATTTATTCTTCAATAACTGTAAATAATGTTAAAAGCAAAGAGTAAATCTTCAGAAATGCAATTCAAGGGAATAAAAGCAAGTTGATGAAATAATAACACATCCATTGAACGAGTATAAATTTAAAATTTCTCAGTAGCACAAACTCATGATCCAAATGCACTTTTATTTAAACTTACAACTCAGCAAGCTTTCGCAAAGAAAGGCAATAACATATCTCTCGGGTCACTCCCGCAAAAAGCAGCAGCAGCAAACTCGCACTCCTCAGCGTCGGCGACTCCCACGCAGCTTTGTACGAAATATTTCGTATCTACTCCGCCGCTTGTGCTTGCCATCGGGCAGCGGTAAACACAGAAAATGAGACGTCGGCTAGCCTGAAAAAAGTGCAGCCAGCGCAAGTCCCGCGGCCGGCATCAAAGGATACGCGCGCGCGCGCGCACGCCCAGCCCGCAAGACTGCCTCCTCCTCCCGGAACTTCCGCTTCCTTCCTTACGACGTCAGCGGCTGATTGACGAGGCAACTTTTCGCGTGTATTTGGGTCGGGTTATTCTTTTCTCCTTCCTACTTCCGCGCGCTGCTTTTTGCCCGGAGCCGCGAAAGAAAATGCGCCCAAGGCGAAGGCGACCTCATGAAATTTTCATGCCGCAAGGAAAATCGAATCGAGCGACGGAGTTGTCAGAAAAGTTTTGCTTCCAAGTGTATCGAGGAGGGCGAGTCGAGCCCGGAGACGGCGACCGGACGTCAGGCGGCTTTGTACACTTTTTCAGATGGAGGAGGCTGTTGTCGCGTCGCTGCAAATGATCAAAGACGTTGTTTTCCAATATCTCGGTCGACTGCCGGGCATCGTATCGGACCTGTAACAATTCCAAATCGAATCGTGCAATTAGATTTTTTTCACAAAACGTCGTCGGAGATTTTAATTTAAAAATTACAAGGCAGAACAAAGACGATCCAATCACGCAATTTACGTATGCAAATTCACGTCAGATTACCAGCGAGCGAACGCAGGAGCGGATAGTCAGCCATTTTACGAGCAGGGAAAAGTGGCAGAGCAAGGGAGGATGGAGTAGGAACCGTTTTGTCTCGCTATCTCCCCCCCATAAACTTTACTGTTTTGGAGCAGCTGTCGTTACTTTGTACGACGCGGTTGGGTCTTTCTCTCAAAAATGCCGGAGGGGAGCAGAAGACTTGAATGAGGCAAGGTATTGCTTTATGCCTTGCTTCTCCCACCTTTCAAAATTGTCCGTTTTTAAGACTGACGCTAGTCTCACTTTGCCGCGAACGTGACGACGTAGTCAGTTCCGCGCCGAATTCATTTTTGTTCTGTGGGTTATTTAAAATTATTGTGCAGTAAACGTTTGCGTTATTACCAAATTTTCAGGAATCAATTTGGATAACTCTGCCGCGATTGTGAATATGGAATTTAAAAGTGTAAATAATAAAGTCAAACGTTAATTATAGTACCTTAAATTAATTTCAATAAAAATAAAATCCTAAAAATTTCGACGTTATTTTTCATCGTCGAATAACCTGCGAAAATACCATTAAACGAAAAAAAATCTCCGCTAAATCATATTCCAGCCGTCCGCCTCACAAATCAATAAAACAGAGATATCCAAACCCAAACGAGCCATTTTCTCAAAATCTCGGCTCCATCGACGTCGGCGGCGACGAAGATTAATGAAGGTATAATTTCCTCGGGATCGGAATTGGCTGTACATCGAGAGGAAGCTGATTGACGAAGGGTCCGGGGAGGAATGATAATATACGCCACGTCAGAAATATGCGGCGAGTCGAGCGCGTGCGCGCGCGAAAGTGCCCCAGCGTCTCGGTCGATCCTTCATCGGCACAAAGCCCCGGCGATAAGGCCTCCTCGCTATTGGAATCTCGATGGAGGTCGGGGATCGGATTTGAGGCGGTCCTCTCTCCGTCCTCGGCGCGCATAAGAGGCGGACGAAGAAGACGGAGGCGACGGGGCTGCCGAGGAAGCAGCGGCGGCGGCGGCGGCGGTCGCGGGATAAAATGTGGATGGATGAGCCATAGACTTATGGGCCGATCCCCGCGCGTAATATCGCTCTCGCCTCGTTCCTCGGGAAAAGGAGCGAGAGAGGAGCAGGAGAGAGTGGCTTCGAGGGGCGCTGTCGACGCCGCGTCCGTGATGCATGGCGATCAGCTGCTGATAGCGCGCGCAACGATTTATTAAAGAGGGCATTTACGCAGCCGCGCCTCTGGCCGGCTTTTTTGCCCCCGATGCGTATGTATGAAGCCTGGAAAATTGGCTCCGCCAGTGGGAGAGAGGTCGAGTCATCGCGAGGTCTCTATTTTCTTGAGTATAGCCCTGGTGAGGCTCTCGCGCCACTTATCGGCCGAAATAATAGGCCTGTGACCGATGGCTCGCCCTTTATCTCCGGCTTGGCTCCTCGTGAACTACGGAGATAATCAAACTTTTCGAAATTAACGGGCTCGCGAAAAAGGCTCGCTTTGATATATTTTTCTGGTAGCGGCGTCTGCAATTATAAGTGCGACTAAAGTGTGTAATTTTGAAAATCTAAGTAGGTTGGCTAGTCCGCAGCTTCGACGGTGAAGAATTGCCGAAAGTAATAGCAGTAATTGAATAATTGCCAGATTGCGGCAGCTCTCAAGACCGATAAAGTTAAGACTTAAAAGTACGCGCTAACCAAATTCGCACAAAGCATTTGAAAAAATTCCTTCTAACGAGCGAAGGGGAAGGAGCCGGCCTTTGGGAAAGAACAATTATCAGAAGTTTCATTTCCGAGAAAGGTGAGCATCGAAGCCAGCGGGATGTGCGCAGCGCTGCGCCAGACCTGGAAAGTCATTGAAAGAGAGGTTTGTCGGAATGCGGGATGAGTTCCCCGAGCAGAGAGAAAGAGTTGGATGAAACGAGCGAATGAAAAAAAGATAGAGACGCTCCGCTAGAGCGAGAGGTGGAACGGGGGGGGGATAGCTCATAGGAGAGATAGGAATAGAGAGAAGGAGCGGAGCGAGAGAGAGAGAGAGAGAGAGGGGCTGCGGCTCGGCGCGCGGGGCGGGGTGGGGGGTAGGGATAGAAGCAGATATATAACCACGGCCATGCGTTACGGGTTCAGCTAAATCCGCCATGATGAATGTGTTGGCGGGAATAAATCCGCAATGCACACCCCCACCCTCTCCTCCTGCTCCGCTGAGCTCCGCTACTCTCCTCCCAAAAGCTCTCTCTCTCTCTCTCTCTCTCTCCCTGCCTCACTGTCTTTTTCAACCCCCGGCGAGCTCTCCAACACCACCGCGGCCGTCTTTTCCTCCTCGTAGGTGCGAGAGGGATGACTGCTGCGAAACTGCAAATGTATTTGCCAAGTGAGCTTCCTCTCGCTTTTACCTACGCTCTTTCGCGCCGTCTCTTTTTCGGGCTGCACGCGCATCCGTGATAAAGTCGCGCTGTTCACGCATGCGCGGGCGCGTGCAACGATTTCTCTCTCTCTAGCTCTCTTTCTCCCTTTGCTTTTCTTATATGCATCCTCTCTGTTCCTTCATCTTCTTTCTGCTCTGCGCCGCTTTCGTCATTTTTGTTGCTCCCCCTTCGTAGCTGTACAAGCTCGCAGCTTATTTATATCCGAGGCCAGAACAGGTGGACATTCATTAGGATTTATTGAGTAATCATCTTCTGAGTAACCTGGGTGTTTGTATTTTTGATAATCTTCTGATTGTTTTATGCTGTCTAGATAGCCAGACTGCATAAATTTCGTCTATTTTGTGAAGAAAGCTTGCCAAGTCCTAACAAGAAGAATGAAAATTTTCATGACGAATGGCTCAAATTTACATACACCAAACGAACTACTTAATTTTACGAAAATAATTCAGATGGCTCTGCCTCAATTATGAAATTGAGCCGTATATTTAACTGCGGCCCAGACAGCTGGTACACCTGGAAGCCCTTTAAAAATAGCGAAAATTCCCACTCAAGCCCGTCGAATCGAATCCCAGTGAAAATGAACTTATCGCCAAGTGAACAATTCGTCGTTAATTCTTCTGCGCGAATTGTCAAAAGTAATAACCCTAACTCAGAGCCTCCTAAAATTACAGCTCTGAGCCGGGGCGAGCAAATTACAGGAAGACACTGTTGACAAACACTTGCCAAGGCGTCGCGTCAAAAGACTTTGAAGCTGCGCTGGCGCGCGACAAAACTCAAAGGACGCGGGGCGCTTTTTCCCGCGCGCGCAGCTCGTCTAAGTTTATCGCGCGCCGGCCATTTCGCGCTTACGCACCGTGCGGACCGAGCCGAGTAAATCATCTAGGCATGACGGGCTGTGCACGCTGCGATACACACCGCGACGGGGGCCGGCGCGCGCGTATACATGCGCGCGGGGAGCGAGCCGCGCGTGCGCGCGAAGTGGTTATAAATTTGCGGCACGTAGAGAGGCGTAAACGGATGATAGTCAACTCGACGTTTAACTTGCCGCGCGATCGCCCGGCTCGCGCGACGCGCTTATCCGAGCTCCCGATCGCCCGAGTAAGTGAGGATTGTGCGGGGATGGCGGCGCGCTTTTTTACGCCCGAAGCTCGCTCGGGCACTTGCCCGCGACGGTGACAAATACCTGCAGGTTCCGACGGAAGTTGAACGCTCTTTAAATATTGCGGGGCTGATGAGACTTCAGCGACGGAGGTTATTAAATTAATTGAGTTTCGCAGATGCACATTGGTAGGTTTGCCGACACACGTCCTGTAATTAATCGGGCCTCTGATAAAATCCGAAGAAGAGCAAATGAATTCGCAGCAGTAAGTTTCGAACGGGCCCCTCGGCTCGAAAAAGGGGCAGCCACCCAGGCTAGATCGGCCTCCCCGGCAAAATGACGAATCGGCTCGTAAAGCACCTCGGCCGTAAATCGGCGAGCGCGGGCACTTATCAAGGTGAAAACAGCTAGTCCCCCCGCTCGGGCATGCACGCGGCGTAGGCTCGCGCGCCACTTGTCTCTTACGGCGGCGCAGGTCCGATAGCCGGGGGGGCCTCGCGAGTCGGCGTCGGCGTCGGCGGCGGCGGCGGAACACGCCGGATAATCCAGGCGGATTATTGCGGTATCACGTGGGTCCACGCTGGCAGGTTGCGAACCTGACCGGCGCGGCGCGGGGACTCCATGGAGAGCCCTTCCTCTCGAGGACCGGCTCCGCCGCGATACCCTAATTCCTAAATCTGTCGCCATAAGTCCTCGTTACAATAAATATCCCACCAGCGTCTGGCTTCCTGCGCGCGCTCTCCGGGCTCTCTCGGCGAGCTCGGCGATGTGTGCGGCAAGTCTGTGTTCCTCTCTTTCTCGCCTCCTCTAAAGCTGCAGTTTGGGAGCTTGGACTCGAGCCCTCTCTCGCTCCCTCTGTATCTCCTTTCTCTTTCTCCCGAAGCGAGTACAAGCCCGGTACAGTCCGGCCAACTACTATGAATCTTCATTCAATCGGCCTAATCTCGTCACAGGTGCTCCACCTTGCTTCTTGCTTTTTGCCGACGATCTGGCTGTTTCGGGTTTCCCGTTTCTTCAAATGCTTTTTCTACTTAAAAGATGTTTTGAGAAAATTTCAACAAAAAAAGATTGATATTTAATGATTTTTGTTTTTAATATGAGCATCAGTACGTGCCTAAAGTTTTTTTAAAAATTTGTTCGATACAACATATTATCCGATTAAAAAAATATTCCGAAATTCCATCGGCGGCTTTGAAACGCAATTTCGTTCGAAATTGAGTCGGGGAGGCCGCGCGATGAAGCCATAAACTCATCAAAAGCATCCTAAATATTCGAACAACGAAGGGGGCGGTGCGCTCGCGTACGGCTCGCTTTCCGAAAATACGTAAGCTAAGTAATTTTCACGCACTCCGCACGGTCGAGTTATAGCAATATGATTCGGGGGCCGGGGGAGGAGGGTCGCCGGGCGCGCAGAAAGCGAGAGAGCGCGGTTAGGTTTAAATATGAGCGAGAGGGGGACCGAGGCGAGCGGCGGCGCGGCTGCGGGGGCTCGCCGTCGACGAATGACAGGATTCGTAATTTCGCGCGAGCTTATTGCTACCAGTTATTTACCCCTCGGACGGCTCATTTCATATGCCGCTCACACGCCGCACGCGGAGAGACGTGTGCTTTCCTCCCGCTATTCTTCGCCTTTCACTCCATTCTTCCGTTCGCCGAGGGAGCTTTTGCTCTCTTTTGCTTTCGAAATTTGGCTTTTCCTTTGAAGCTACCTTTAATTAAACAATCTTGGGCTCTTTGTCGAATTTCTTACTGGCACTATACTTCTGAAGGAAGGAATAACTTCGTAGTGCAATCTTTCGAAGCGATTTGACGGTATAAGCTTTTATAATAAACAGTAGGACGGCGCGAACAATCGCGAGCCCAGGTGGCAGCGGACTCGAGTAAAACTGGCCGCAATATATGTGAAACGTAATAAGTAAATAATAAGACAGGCGGCTGATTTACTCGCGGGACACACATCGCGTGCGCGATCGGTCATCGGCACTGGGTCCGTCCCACAGTCCAGCTTGATCACAATGCATTTATATTTATCGCTCATAGGGAATTCTCGCGACGCTCCTGGCGCGTGCTCGCGAATACAACGCGGCCAGGAGTTTGGCACGGGAGAAACGCCGTCGGGGCGGGGGCTGCTAGAGAGAGGGAGAGAGAGAGAGAGAGAGAGAGGCGGAAGTGACGCCGGCGCCTCGACGGAGCCGACTCGGGCGCCGGTGCGCTCCGCTGCCTCGTATCGCCCTCTCGCTCGCTCGCCCAGCCAGCGGGGCACTGTGTCTTCGTTATGTCCTGCCGCTGACTGCTTCTTTCCTATGGCAACTAATATTTTTACTCGTCGCGGAAGGATGAAAGCGGGCCGTGGAGTGAGGCGGAGAGAGGAGGCACCAGCCAAGGATTGCTTTAAATAAACTTTAGATCTATGCGAAAATTATGGGAAATTACGCGCCGACGCTCGGATTTTTCGCTTTAAAAAGAAAATTTACGACCGGAATAGCCATGCTCTCTTGTAATCCTTATACATAGTTAATGTGGGATGCAGATAGTCTGCGGGAATTTTGAATCTAAGAGTGAATTATCAGTTTTTCCAATTTTCTCCGTTCGATTCTGCTCTCTAAAGTTGAAATAGTGGAAAACTACTAATTCATAGTGCATATACACTAATTTGAATAGTGAAAAGTGCTCCA
>JAWWEM010000044.1:7341245-7355265 GCA_035582935.1 Ormyrus thymus | reverse complement strand
TTAGGATTTTTGCAGTCTGTGATCAAATTAAAATGTACTATTGTAATTTTTTCTAGAAAATTTTTCTCCGTGTAATAGTCAACTTAGTATTGAATTATTGATTTTAAAACGAATGCAGAAATTAAGCTTTAAAAAGACGATAGTAACCTATAATTATAAAAATGCTTTATCTTATTGTACTTTGTTAATAACGCTTTACCTTTGTCAATCCAATTTCTTCGTAAATAAATTGTAAACTTTAGCGGCAATTATTGAAGATGTAAGCTGATAACGCGCAGACATCATTCATTATGACTCGAGCATAATTGAAGTTGTGCGGACTTGCGCCCAGGTATATGTACAAGTACGCCCGGCAACCCTTTTGGCTCTCTGCTCGCGCGACAGCATCCCCTCGCAAGCACTTTCTCTTTTTCTCTCTCCTATATTCTCATTTGCTCGCTGTGTTTTACAACTCGTCTGTCGTTTCGCGACCGCTAAACTCGACGAATGATCAGGGAGTTCTTTTTACGGCCTCGTAAATCATGGCACTTTACGTAACTTGCGCAGCTCGCCGGCATAAATAATCTTCTTTTTCTTCCGAAGTAGCCAGTTGATCCGCACTAATTATTTTACATTCGCTTTGTAGCTTTCTATTACTGTTTTCCTTCAAAGTGCAGAGTATGTAAATTTATTTGAGATGTTCTTTTAACTACACAAGCAAGTTTTCTACAATTTTATCGAAAAGTTTAATATTACAAAATTTTGATACATCTACACTCGAACTTTACCAAAAGCATCCCGCGAAACCAGCACAAGTTTTATACTTCCAATAAATAAAAAGCCCGCAAAATCAAGCTGCGGACGGAAAGCCACGTCCTTGACCGCGCTCAACTATTACCGGCGCATAAATTGTACATCCTGCAAGCCGGCCGCGTGTATACGAGGTGCGAAACTCGCGTGAAGCGCGGCCGGCTCCCTGTCGAAAATGAGCAGGCGGCCGTTTGCGGCCGACAGGAATTAACAGTGTGATACGTCCGAAGTTTCTCGCTCCCGCTCCGCGGTGATGATAAATCTCGCGCTCGCTGTTAAGCGGTTTAGGCTCGCGGGCGCGGTTTGAGCATTCGGATCAGGGCGAGATCTCCCCAATGGATTTTCTCCGCCCTCCCCCGTCTCGCTTGCGAGAGAAGCGACGACCGCGCCCGGGAAGTTGGCCAAGTTCGAAGGGTCCTTGGGAGTTCGGAGCGCGGCGAGCTTAGATATGCGGCCGAATGGTTTGACGAGGCCAAGTGGCCGGCCGCAGACGAGCCGGCGGTGAGAGGCGGCATGCGCTCGCAGCCGGGCCAAGTGGGACTCCTCGCTGCTGACCAGCTCGAGTAATGCTGCTCGGTAGTTTAGTGGTTAGGGAAGAAGCGATGTGTCGAGCGTGGATTTCTTGCTCTGCGTTCTTGGGAGAGCTGGAGCTGTGTGAGGAATTGCGCAGTTTGGTTGTTAGGGAAAGTTTCGGGGGAAGAAATTGGCAAAATTCAACCTTGAGGGTTAATTAAAGAATTTTGAAATTGTTTTACGGTACTGATTTAAGATCACACTCGCCGATTTAAAATCATAAATAAATTAAGCCTCCCGCAGGAATGAAAACTATATTTCTCACAATAGAAACGAAAGTTCGAGTCTGAAATAGTTTGAAATCGGAGCCAACAGAGAAAAGCAGAAAATTTATAGTCCGAAGCAGAATCCACCTGCACAAAGGGCTTCTTAATAACATAATACATCTCGAATCGAAAAGCTCCCCTCTCTCTGGCGCACAAAGAGGCCCCTCTCTTTCCGATTAAAAAAAAAAAGCCAGCCCAGCTCAGCGAGAGCGCCGGGGAAAAACCTGAAACCTGCGGTGAAAACGCCTAAAGCACGCTTCGGGCATTTTGGAATCCCATTGCGGACAAAGAGTAAAATTTGAATATATATATATTCCGGCGGCAATGGCTCCTCGCTCGCACCTCCGCCTCTGGCCCGCTAGAGAACAAGAAAGAAAAAGCGAGAGGCGTGCACATACAGGTACACGAAAGCGAGCCCGAGAGAGAGAGAGAGAAGAAGCAAAGTTCCGTGTGTGAATGTGCAGCGGCGCGCTGCGTCCTGACGCATACGTGGTCATGGACCAGGTATGGCGGCGGCGGCGGCGGCGGTGTTGGTAGCGATAAATCATGGGTTACCACATTGTAGCCCAGTAAATCATCGGACGCGGGGAGAACGCGAGAGCTTCCCAGCGTGAAATGAAACGAATTCATCTCTGTCAAGGCCCCCACTACGTGAGCTTCTCTCTCTCTCTCTCTCTCCTCCCTCACCCCCGTCGGTTCTTTCTCTCCCTCTCTTTCTCCCGCGCTCTCGCGCTATCTCGTCGCGTTTTGGCCCGCGGCACTCTCTCGCTCTCTCTCTCTTGCTCTTCCTCCTATCGCGAAGCTTTCTATCCTTCGCACGCACTCCACTTTCGCGTGTGAATACAACGCGGACCGGGCTCCACCCTCTAACCCCGACGTACACATCGCGGCTCTCTCCTTACGCACGCACGCCTTCCTTTTCTTCGCGCTTTTTCCACCGGCGGGGCCGCCTCGTATCGATCGACGCTTTGATGAATCGCGTAGGTGGCGGTCGGAGGAAAAGGGGGAGAGAGAGGATTCTTTTGGCTGTGCGACTTTTCTCTCTCTCTCTCTTACTCTCCGATGGTGTACCGAGAGCGGAGCATCAAGCCGGGAATTGCGTTAACGAATATTTATGCCGCAAGTTCGAAGGGAATTTTTGTTTAATCGCGGATTTTCAGAGTTACGGCTGACGCGGATGAATTTGTGAGCTACGGCGCGAACTTCATCGAAACTTTATCGGCCGCGAGCCTGTAAACTTGGGCGAAAACTTAGTTTTAAATAATTACTCTGATAGATTGAGCCGAGTTAATAATTACTCAGATGATTGATGGCAGCTTTCATTTATTATTTCTCGGGTAATATACGAACGTGAGCTGCAAGAGTTAATGAAGGGATTGCAAGCTTATACTCGCGCGAGCGCGAGTGTTTACCTTCGAGGTGAAAGTTGTTATTTTACTTCAGAGGCTGATTTGATAAATTAAAGTTCTAAATTGTGGAATTTTGAGGTATTGCCCAGTAGTCTTTATTCATCTATCTTTTCGATTGCGAAAGAGATATAACACGCTCCTGCTTTTTTACGTATATGAGTTTCAGATTCATGATGTTTAAAATTTATTTATTACCCCAGCTGCGATAAACAGATTCCGTGAAAAACAGTACTATTTTTATAACATCGCAAGTATGATTAAGACCTGATATCTACAATAATTACATTTTCAGCTTGGGTTACATTTCTTACTTACAAGCATTACTGCAAGAACCAAATGATCGTTTAAAAAAAGCGCGCGCCGTGCCGCATTTTTAATTCCTAATAAATCATCCTCCCCAAAAATCGCATACATTTCGGGCGCGCATACTTATATCCAGCGTAAACGCTCGCAAAAAGCCAAACGAGTGCAGGAACTTTGAATAAATCAATTTACCGCGGGCAATAAAACAGAAAGGTGCGCAAAAAGCAAACAAGCGCGCGCGGCCCGCGAAGGGGAAAAAAAAGGAGGCGTTCCCCGATGGAACAAGTACGCGGAGCGGCCCGAATTCGGCAAAGAAGAAAAACCGCACGAGCGCTCGCCGCGCATATTCGAGAGTCTGTATTAATCCGGACAGGCCGCGTTATGAAATACGTCGCTGCGACGAGCGTTTATTTGCACCGCGTTGGTGTGCGTATAAAAGTTCTCTCGCCTTCCCGTCTTTGTGCTTGAGAGAAAGGAAGTGCCACGTCCTCGGACATCCTCGCGTAAAAGACGCAATGTTTATCGTAATTCGATGGGAAGGTATACCCGAATAAGTGTGGAAGCCGAAAATAATGACTGCACACTGGTAGGGTTCAAATGCACTCGAGGCGCTTCTTTAGTTTTGTAGTGGAAACTGACGGCAAAAAGTAGCAGCGAGTGCCTTGAAACTTTATTGAATCGCAGGAGTGCTTTGTCATATTCTGATTTATGACGCGAATGATGTGAGCATATGCAAAGTCTAAAAATTAATAGTATAATGGTGAGAATTAAAATTTTTAAAGACTTTTTTTCACGGCTCAGACAATCATTACTGTTTTTATACCAAATTATACCAAAGGTTTTATTCATATTTTTCGGATGAAAGTTGCCAAATTTTGCCAACAACAAATTGTAATTTTACCTCGGATTTATCACGGACCGATGCGCCGGCATATCATTAACGGACCTTCAAAGCCGGGCTTTCGAGAATAAAAGCCAGAAAACTGCAAACAACGATGTTTATATAACGCACGGACAGTTCATACATTAGATTCGCCTCAAAGATGAAATTTATAGTATAGAATATATGCGTTTTACGTTTTCATCGCATAAATCTGACGGAGCGGGCGTATGTAGCGATAAATTCGGCGACTGAAAATAATGGCGACTCATTTTGTAAATGGCACGAAACTTCAACCCTTGCGCGCTCGCGCACACATCTAGACTGCGTATATTTTACGGATGCCGTGACGCATAGCCATCGATATCGCTCCTCTTTCTGCCCCTCCGAAAACCGAGCGGCGGTGGAGGAAGAAAGCTCGCCGCGGCGTCACAGTCGTCGTCTTCCTCTCCTCTCCCCCGCGACTCCTTATTTTCTTTATCCGCGCGCGGTAGCTCCGCTCGCGAGCGAGATATTGGCCCTGCGGCGATAACTCAGCGCCGAACCTTCTTCCGCTTTCTCCATTCTATTCCTCTAGCCGAAGCGGGGAGGCGGAGGAGGCTCCAATCAGACAACCCTTTCTCGCCCTTTCTCCGAAGCTGCGGGCTATAGAGGCTCTTTCTGTGGGGAGGAGGACGGACTCGATAGAAAACGCTCCTCTTTTCTACCTCGGCGAGCGCGATAATTAAATAGGTTTCTTGCTTAATTCTAGTGGAATTATGGCGCTTGTAGCGGGAAAGCAATTTTTTAGCCTGCCGCCTTAATAAATAACGGGATTTGGAAGATATTTTATTGTGCGTTATGAGAACAGAAGTTGGATTTGTTTAAAATGGGATATTAAAGGAGAAGCTTTAGCCATTTTTTTTTTAAAGCAGGTAATTTTTTGCCCACCAGCCGCGGGAGTAAATAAAAAAAAAACGTGCCGTCTCGCTGCAACAGCTGAAAGAAGTAGTTTTATCAACGAGGGTATTTCTGTGTGCAGACGTTTCCTGTTTACAAAATTAACCCGCTGATTTACGAGCTCGACAGTCGAAAATGCCGTGTGCTGCGCCGCCGTCGCTTTGTTTCACGCATCACAATTCGTAGAAATATTATTCTCTACGAGAGATCCTAAATAAAGATAATGCGATGAATACTTAGCTCTCCAAAGGCGAGATAAAACCTTCGCCTCGCGTAGATTTCGCGATAGCGCGCTAAAGGATTGATTATATTTATATTATAAAAACATAGATAACGATAAATTTTTCGGCGAATTATGCAGGCGAAATAAGCCAGCAGCAGATTTCGAGAGCAGAGCGCTCGGCTTGCCCTTCCCTTTTTGATGAAAAAAAGAGCGCTATCCCGCCCGCATCCAATGAGAGATAAAATTCGGGCTTGTCGGGCGGTGTATTTCGATGCCGTCGGCCGGAAGATTGCCGCGCGCGCGAGCGAGCGCTTTTCACGGTGGCGAGTCGTAAGTCGAGCCTGAATGACGGAATTCACGTCGGGGGCCGCGGGGCGAGAGCCGCCGGCGGCGGTGGCGGGGGCTCCGGGCACCGTGAATGGAGCTGGCGGAAGGCCTTCGGAAATTAAACGTCCCGGCTATGTTCTTTTTTTCGCGCGGCCCGTAATGTACGAGCGGCCGACAAGCCAGCGAGGCAGCGGCAGTCCTGCACAGGACCCGCACTATTACTCTCTCGCTCTTATTTTCTCTCTCTCTCTCTCTCCCTCTCGCCGCCGCTGCGCTTTCTGGCTACGCGCGCGGTTCGCTCTTTCTCTTATTCAGCTTTTCTCCCTTTTCTTCGCCCCGGAGTCGAGCGAACTTTTAACATTGAATAACATTGAAAGGAGCTCAACTGGAATGCTTCTGTAGTCATTAAAATTAAGAAATTTTAGCTTTCGGCTGGTTAATTGATTATTCCGGACGTTGGAGATAAAGTGGTTCTATTTTTTTGAAAAATGAATTTATACGCTTAGGAAAACTGATTATTTAATCAAGGCGTGAAGGAACAAATAATTGTTCTTTTTAATTGTAAAGAATTAAGAATAATAAAAAAAAAAAAACAGTGAAAGGTTACATATTGTCAGTGTGTCTAAAAAATTTCAATTCTAAATTAAAACTGTCAATCGTTTAGTATTTTAAATTGGTTTTTTTGAGAATAACGACGTAATTTTAAAATTCTCTCACATAATTTTTGTAGCCTATTTTAATTGTAAATGAAATACCAAATTCAAAACAGCAACGATGAAAGCGTTGCTCAGCTTTCTCGACTGGGAAAATTATTCGAATGTTTTTCTATGTACACTCGGTGTTAACTGCTTATTACCCGCAAAAAATAAGCCGCCTTTTAAAGGCAAGGAGCGTTAATTAATTGTCAAGGCATTTAATCCGCTCGCAGAATCAATAAAATAACTGCGAAGAATGCAGGTAGCGAGCGGCGCGATAATCTCGTGCAGAAGCTATGAGCGTTGTGCGTATACCGGCCCGCCGGAGATATAAAGTTCACGGTGCGGCGCAATCGATTGGCCGCGGCCATTTATAGAATTACGCGGCAAATCGCAATCGAAGCCGCGGCTCTCGCCTATATGGGAAATTCTGCAAACACGGCAGGTATGCGCGCGCGCGGCTTATTTCTCCGCGCGCACCGGGAGAAAGAAGGATCGCGCGCACTCTTTTCGTACTTCCTAATGCTCGCTTGTAGTTCATTTTTCAAGCGGTTCGCATTCCTCGCAAACCTTGATCCGGTTCAGCTCTGCAGGATTGGGATTCTCTTTTTCATACTGGAATTTCCGAGAGGGATGCAGTTGTTTTGCTAAGGCTCTTATAGGAGAGACAAGTATTTGGGTGGGTTAAAGAGAATTATTTGCTGAATGGGTTTAATATATTGTTTTTGTATAAAATATTGAACTTGCGCAATGTGAAAAACAGAAGTGTATCAATCTTTTTTTTTTTTAAGTAATCATAATTGATTTGAAATTTTACATTTACAGTATCCAAAATTGACTTAAAAATAAACTTACTTAACCCACTTTACAAGCCGCCCACACCGCATATCAATCCCCGCCTAAAAAGAAAGCACGCAGCTCGCGAGCAATAGCGAAAAAAGCTAACTGAATCGGACGGGTAAACCGGCTGTTTAGCTATCGTTTCCGCGAGATATTACGAAGATTGGGGTCTTTATAGCCCCGTGGCGGCGCGGTGCGAAGGCTCCTTCACACGTACACGTTATACACACGAAGCAGCGCCGCACGGAGCGGAGTCGCGTGCATGTAGGCTCGAGCACCTGTTGGCGCTCGCGATTATGACCGCAATAACATTCCGTCAAACTGCGAATGCGCCCCGGGATCTCGGCGACTAACCAAGCTGCTACTGCCGCTCTCGCCCCCCCCCCCCCGCCCCTCGTCCCCACCCCCCGTTCCTCTCCTCGTGCCTCCGCACGTACATTCGTGTACGTATGATACAGAGCGCGGGGGAGACTCCGCGCCGCATCATGGCTCCCGCTCCATTCAGTTAAATCTACTCCTACGACATTTATCTGTGTGCGCGTGTCCAGTTAGGCATGATGGATGATCGCGTCATTAGCTCGGCGGTAATTGTAATGAACTGCTTTGGAGGACGGATTTTTTATTGATCTACAGAGCGTTTTCAATGAAGCGGAGGGAAGATTTTTTCGTTTTTAGGCAGTTGTGGAAGTGAATTGATTATTTTTGCGCAGATTTATTTATGATTGCGGCTTTTCTGTATAAGCGAATTGAAAATTGAAAAATGGAAAAGTTTTGGAAACTAATATTTAATTAACTTTTTTATTTCAAAATAATTGTATTGTTTATCTATTTTTGTTTACCTATTAATCTAAAAATGTTTGCACCTGCATTTATTAATTCTTAACTATTGAAAAGCGCCATGGTTTTTTGAAATGATTTTCTTTAAAGCAAAACTTAAAAAAAAATATGAACCGAAACGTTCTGTTCCAAGATTCACACCGAAAACTCGGCAATTAATTATTTCCTATATAAAACATACGACCGCCCCCTCGAGATACACATACCGAGCAATTAATCGATTTGCCCGAATTAATTTTATTGTTTTGCAAAAAGGGCGGCAAAGCCCCTAAATTCACGGGCCAGGTCCCGGGCCGGGCGCAAAAACGGATTTGAAAAGGAAACGCAAGTAGCGCGATTCATTGATTTCACGTCGCCGAGATAATTTATCGACCAATATATCGCGCGCTTGTCGATAGCATTCGTTGCGTCACGCGGTATTATAACGGTATCTTCTGGCTCGCGCACTCGCCGATTTCGCTAGCCGGTCCGAGCTCCCCCCCCTCTCTCTCTCTCACCCTCGCTCGCAAACGCACACACCAGCAAGACGCACGGAATCTGCTGTTCAAATTTTTCAGCGCGCCGAATAAATATCGGATGAAATAGTACGCACGGAGACTCCATCAGCGACCGCTGGCGCGCCGACGCCCGAGTATTTTCGGCTTTAAATTTGAAGTGAGTTTACCGACGCGCTAGAACGCGCCGCTCGATTTAAATCCCGCCCGAGGCGCGAGGGAGGGAGAGAGTGGAGACGGGGGTGGAATTGGCCGGCGGTGAAACACAATTTCGCGGCGAGGTTCGAGCCCCGAGCGCGAATCCAATTTAAAGTACTGGGGCTTGAGGGAGAAGGAGGACGCGGGGCGGGAGAGGAACGGAGAGAGGTTAGAGAAATGGGAAAATGAGAGCGAGGGAGAGAGAGAGAGAGAGAGGCCGCGGAGTCTGCGGTGCTGAAATGCACGCCGTGTGCAACGAAAACTTTACCATAAGCGAATTGAATCATTAATTCAATTAGAAAAATGCGGCTTTCTCTTATTGAGAAGTTTTTTCGTGGTCCGGGATTAATGCCACTTATCTCTGCGGAGCAATTACATTTGATTGCATTTGCGACGTTAGTAAGGAGAAATGGCTTTTGAAATTGATTTTTAATTATTATACTCTTTTAATAATTATTATTGAGTGTTAAAGCATTTCCATTGACACGTTTATTTCATTTTTGGTTCACTATTTTAAATTGGAGTCACTTTTAAAAACGTCTTATACTTTTTGATACAGTATTTATCCAAGCTTAAGAAGTTAACCTGAGATATATTTATAATGCATGATCGTATGTTTGCTGTATGAATAAGGTAAGTACATTAAAAAAGTGCTAACCTTGATTGCTTAAAAAAAAGAAAAAATTAAACGGATATTAAAAAATATTTTAAACTAAAACTTCGCATTTTTGGATCATTTTAGTTTTTAGTTATTAGTTTTTATTTTTAAGTTAGTTTGTAAGGTTGCCAGCCTATGTACAGGTACGTAATGCGCAACCTCTATAGGATTTACCTTTGTAAATTTTTCTGGTTAAATAAATAAATGACCAATTACAAAAGCTTTTCAAGCAAGTAAAAATTGAAAGAATGAAAAACGAAGCGGGCGTGACTCACGAAGGAACAAAAAAAACAAAAACCTTTCTACAAATCCATTTGCATATGCACGCGTCACACCGGTCTTCTTCCTCGTCGCGCTAAAACTCGTCTCAATCCCTTCCAGCCCGCCTCGTTACCCGGAGATTCCTAGATAATCAGCGTATATCGACTACTCGCCTCGCTTGTAATACTCCCCGCAGCTGGCCAACATTCAGTTCCGGTGCCGTGTCGCGAAACAAAACGAATAATCCTGGCCGCCAACGCGAGATGTACCTCCACCTATACACATCCTTACTCTCGCGGGCTCTCTCTCTCTCTCCCTCACGCACACGAGATCCCCGAGAGCACGTGGTGTACGCATCGACGAGTTGCATGTGCGAACAGTGAACACTCTCCTCGCTACATGCATTATACAAAGCGGCCGCGAGAGCGAGAGAGAGTGAGAGAGTGAGAGGGAGATGGGGAAGCGAGACGAGAGCTGTTGCAGCGAGCGAGAGAGAAAAGCCGCGCCACAAATCACCATTACTCGATGTGTATCGCGTCGCTATATAATTATACCCATAACGCCAAGCACCAGGTAATGGCTCAATCCCGCACGTGCATGTGATGATAACCAGTCGGAATCGCGTCCTCTCTCTCTCTCCCTCTCCCCGGCGGGCCGGCGAGCGCGAGATTCAAAATCCTCAGCGGCGATTGGCCGGCTCCCGGTCACGTGCTCCGTTGCGTCACCGACTCCATGAGCCACGAGGAAAATCGCGGGTTGGACGCGCTCTCGCTCGAGTCCGAGCCGGCGTGGAGATGGAAGCGGGAGCGCGAGCGCCGCGGCCGAGAGACTCGGGAGAGACGAGGATGGCCGACTTCCCCAGGCTCCCCCTCCCTTCCGCCATTAACAACGCCCTTGCGCATAAATCCCGGGGAGCGGCGAGAGCTCCGTCTCTCTCGCGCTCGAGCGCCGCGTCGTCCGTCTCCTTCCTGTCGGCGCGAACTTCCCATATAACTCTCTCGCTCTCGCGCTCCCCGCCTCTGAGAGAGAGAGAGAGCGGGCTGGCCGCGCGCGGCCGCATCTACTTGCCTGCCGTCTCGCTCGAGCCCGCGGCCGAGGCCCCTCGCTCCGTCTTGCTCTACATATGTGTGCCGGGAGAGGGGAACCTGCTGCACGGGGAGAGAGAGCCCGAGCACGTGCGTGTGAGTTACGAGCTGTGTGTGTGGGGAAAGGAGACAGCGGCGCGCGCGACTGTGTGTCGCCCGAGGAAAGAGTCGTATATGGGCGAGCGCCGCGGGAGGGAAGGAGAGGCCCGATGCGTGCATGCGGCGCAGAGGCGAATCCGCGAAATAACTGTGCCTGCACGCGGGATTAAGGCTGCTCGTGCAATGCGATATAGCGCAGGATCGGCCGGACAATGAGCGGCGCGCACGGCAGTGCGAAAGAAAGAGCGATCGAGACCGAGCAGCAGCAGCAGCGGCAGCAGCGGCGCGCGTGTGTGGAGTGGCCGAGTAGGAGGCGGAGGAGGAGGTAGAGGACGGTGTGCAGGGGGGAGGCGTTCGGGGGTTAGAGAGTCGTTGGAGGAGGCGGCGGAGGAGGAGGGGGCGAAGGCACCAGCGGCACGAGGAATACGAGTATACGGGCACGGCGGTTGCGGCGGCGGCGGCGGCAGCGTCGCACACTACTATACGGTCAACGAGCGAGTAGCAGCAG
The DNA here is from genome assembly GCA_035582935.1 of Ormyrus thymus. NCBI lineage: Eukaryota > Metazoa > Arthropoda > Insecta > Hymenoptera > Ormyridae > Ormyrus > Ormyrus thymus. The sequence continues at coordinate 7,343,881 of JAWWEM010000044.1, read as the reverse complement.
CGCCGCGTGGCGGCCCTAGGTGGGGACTATCGGCCGTAAACCATCCGCGGCGCGGCCTGAACATTTAACTCACGTATTGCCATCCGACAAGTTTGCTTTGGCCCGCGCGAAAGAGCGTCAGCCCGTTTGAGCGAGCGAGGAGGAGGTTTCGCGCGCGCGAGGGGCACTTTTCTCTCTCTCTCTCTCTCTTTCTTCCTCTCTCTCCTCTCTCTCTCTCTTCCTCTCTGTCTGTCCGTCTGTCTTCCGTCTGCTCACCTCCTCGGTACACTGGTGATAACGACGATAAGCCGGCCACTGTGCAGCACAGCCGTCCTGACCCCGTTTACCGCCTCTGGAGCCATGACGAGGTGCCGTCGCCGTTGAATTTGACGCGAGACGACCGGCCGGGGACGGAGGGCTACGCCTCTGAGGGAGAGATTTTGCGAGAGGGAAGCAGGCAAGGAGGACGATGCAGCGAGCACCGAGTTATCCACCACGGCAGCTTTTGGGCCGCCGACGTCGCTGAGGGACTCGAGCACACAGCACGGTGAGTCCTAAAGCCCGACAGCGCGCGAGAACGACTCTTTCTTCGAGGCCTGGCGCAATTAGCGGCGGGGGTTGCGGTCCGGTTGCGGTCGTTGCCTACGCGGAAAATCTCGAGAATTAAGGGGTGCCCCGGTCTGGGGTGGTTCGAGCGATTCGAGGGGGTTATTTTGAGGTTAGAAGATGGGGATCGCGGTGGCTCCTGGCTGCACGAGAGATCGCCCACGTGTTCCGTCGGATGGCGAACGTTCTGCTGGATGGAGCGTTGCGTTGAGGCCTCTTGTGACGCAGTTATTTGCGTTGATTGACAGCTCGCGATCGTGTGGGACGTTGAGTCGGTCGCGTATGGAAGTACTGCGCATTGTTTAATAATTATCTGGTAGAAAATTACTGCTGTTTTCTTGAGTTTAAGCAAGAAAACTCGAGCATGGTAAAATTAGTTTTGCCGTGACATATTTGTTTGCCGATTTTTGAGAGTTGACTGGCCACAGGGTGAATGTGTAACTTAAAAACAATCGTAGAAAGTAGCGATTGTCCTTCTGTTTACATGGAATAATTAATAAAAATCATTTGTTTATAATATTGCGTCATAATTTGCGATTCTTTGCAATTCATAAAAGATATCTGTTTCTCGCTTCCTATTTATGTTATGGTCGATCTAACATGAATAAAAACTTTAAAATTATGTCCTGAATGTTGTTAAAAATGTATTGATGTTATTACTGTAATAATAATTCTACTTTCTTCGCTGTAATTTATGTTTATGCATATATTATTCTTTAGTTTTTGTAGATGCTTATGTTCTTATACTGCAGTATTTTAAATAAATGTTCCTACTTACCTATGTAGTTTTATTATTAAAACATTTTAAAAGTACAATTACTTTCTTTTCATAATATAATTTAAAATATTTTTTCCTTGCAATAATAATATAATTTGATTCTACAATTTTATAAAGCTTCAGATAATTAAAAATACTCTTTTTACTTTCAGGAAAAATGTAATTTATCTAACAGTTTAAATTATAAAAACTTTAACATATAATACGTAAGTGCTAAAGCTGCCGTGTATTATAATACATATAAATGCAAAAGCTGCCGTGGTGGATAACCCGGTGTTCTAAAAATATTATACCTTGCCGAAACAGGCCCAAATTTCAAATATTTTTGAAAAAAGTTGCCAACGAATCCGAATATATAATTTGGTTAACCATCAGGTGCGATAATACAGGGGTTGTGCTCGATAATCTTCACCTTATACCGTATATTAAAGCTAGCGCACACAAATTACCGGCAATCTCGAAGCAAAAGAAGAAAAAAAAACTTTGTAATTCACCGATTTCCATTGATCGAATCGTCAAGCCTTCGTTTCAGATGGCTTCTATGCTCCTGACCAAAGAATCTCCCCAGCTATCGATTCCACGGTTTCCGAAGGCACGTACCGGCTGCTCGATTATTTTTTTCTCCCCGAGAAAAGTCAAAAAATGTAAGTCTCCCTCCAGAGCTCACATCCTCCAGCCGCGAACATTTGCGTAGCAGCCGATACAATCTTTACGGCTCCCGACGGGGTCCGCATCCGGAAGTTCCCGCGGCGGGAGAATTATCCGCTCGTCTTCTGTCCGTCTTCCCAGGCTTGCGGCGCGACTTCGCGGACTACAATTTGGGGCGGAGGACGTTCCCTCGGAGGGATCGCGCTCGAATTCCGAAAATAAAGCCGATGCCGATGAAATAGAGTCGACGGGGCCGTCGCGTATAGTCCGCTCGAACGTCCGACTGAGACTCATAAATAAGGATTCGAGCGACTGCGTTGCCTGGGCTGCAAGCGGTGATAAGCTTGCCTTTTGCGTCCCTTTGCACACACCTTACCCTCGAGCGTGTCGGCTGCCCTTTTTTCCGAGAGTTTTAACCCTCCAAGAATATCGATGGCAACGAAAAATGGAGAGGAACTTTTAGGCGTCGGCGATTTGACCCGTTATATTTTCTTCCTCAATTTTTTATAGCTAAGTTAAGGTAATCAAAATCGTAAAGTTTTCAGTTACACATTAATACAACAACACATTCGTAATGAAATGATCTCATAGTTCAAGAATATCACGTGATTAGGCCATTGCTCAC
>JAWWEM010000044.1:7317375-7332293 GCA_035582935.1 Ormyrus thymus | reverse complement strand
AACAACGCGCGAACATCTATTAAAAATGAATTCATGTTTGAGTAGCATAATCTTCATAAAGGCATAAAGTCGTTCGGTTCTTGCTTACGAGCATGCAGCGAAACAGCGCGTGTACAGCAGTTCATCATCCCGTGTTCATAAAACGCGAATGCACGTGCACGCGTGTATATGCACTCGCCCGCGCGATCGACAAGAAATCGACACCGGCGTTTTCCCTGTTCCGTTCCGATGTCGTTTTTCTTTCGGGCTTTTTGATTAAGCTTTCTCTTAGGCAGCAGAGGCCGAGCTTTATCGTGCAGTCGGAAGGAGGCTTTGTTAGAAAGATGTTTAATGATAAACGGGCACCCGATAGTAATATAATTAACATCAATTAGATATCGTTTTCACGTCTCCGTTCTCTAACTTTAAGAAGTGTCAGGCTCGACCGATAAGTTTAAGTTTCATGCAGTATAATATATTTCTGTTTCTATATTTTTAACAATTAATTCAAAACTTTCGTACACTTTATCAACAAGTCGCACTAATAAATAATTATGCTAAAGAGAAAATATAAATAACTCATAAAATAAATTTCATTCCTAGCTTATCACGGCGCGATAATAGAAAATACTAGAAACCGGTTCTCACAACAACAAATTTCAACTGATCCCGTAAAAATCACGTTTATGCAAATTCTATTTAATCTCAAAGCATTATCCAAACGGTCCTCCGCAGTCAATCGATCGTTAAAACCCATTCTTATAGAGCTCTTTCAAGTTTGGCGCTGCATTTTTTTCCAAACGAGAGAGCCAAAACGCTCCGAAGAGCAAAAAATTCGGCTGACTCGCCGTCGCACTACATCAGCACGCGCACGCCAGACCCTGGCTTTGGTAGCGTTCCTGCGCACCGCCGCACTGCCAAGTATAAATGCATTTGCATAAGTGTGCGGCCGCACGTACGCACACACCCATACAAAGGCAAATGCGCCGGAGACAGGGTAGCTCGTAGTCGGCTCCGCTGATTAACATGGAAGGCTCTGAAACACCTGCGACTACCTCTCTCTCTCTCTCTCTCTCTCTCTCTACCTCGCGACCGTCACACGGAGCGAGCGATTTCTCTAGAACGCAGTAATTCGTCTTTTCTCGTCGAAGCGACAAAATGTATGGAAAACGTTTAGCTTTTTGATAATGAAAGTGCACTTTCGGCGGAATCGGAGCGATCGATTTATCAAGAGCTGTTAGGTATTGATTAAATTTGGGTATGGAGTGTGTGCGACCGAGACCTGAACGAACGGTGTAGCTTATTTATGGGTGTTATTGAAATTTGTCTTTTGTAAAATATCTCCAATTTTCAATGAGTAAATTGCTGCACTGTAGATAAAATAAAGTAATTTTTTTATATTTTGTTATCTTTAATAAATTATGTACGAAATTCGAAGCAACAACGTTTAAAACATTTTGTAGTTATCAAACGTACATATTACTTTTTTGATAAGCTCGAAGTTCACATTATCATTCAAATTTCAATGAGAATTCAAGTATAACAAACAGTACTAAACTACAATTTTACTTGTAGTTTGAAATATATCGTGCCTTCTTGCCATTAGCCAATTCTGATAGTCTGGATAATAAGTAAGAAGTCGTAAATTCAATTTTTTCTTCCGCATAATTTTTTACGTATTCATATGTCATCACTCCAATGTCACCACATGATAAACAAAACTAGAAAAAAGAAAAGACGAGAGTGTTGATCAAGTCAAACAATCAGTATTAAGAAAAAAAATTGTTTTGCTTCTGAATGCTGCGTGGCTTTTCCAATTTTACTGAAAATTTCCGATAAAACTCAAACTTGTCAAACGTAAGCCTTTTATTTAAAGTAATATAAGTAATTTAATTTTAATCCAATAATTATTGGCAGTATGTACATTTTAATTCAGACTTCAGCTTCTGTCTCAAAATCTTATTCCTTTAAAATTACACTCAAAGTTCAACTTTAACAATCTTGCTTCCATTCGCCGCTGCTTTATAACTTCTGCAATCACCCCGCAGAACTTTCTACTGACAAAGCGAATTTTTTCGCTGCCACGTATCGCCCTCGTGACAGCTGGCTTGTTTCTCCCAAAGCATCACCTCGGAGACCTTAACGACAGCTCGCTCATTACACGAGATACACCTAGGCCGATCGAATAGAGAGCTCACCGGCACCGGCAATAGCCCGCCTCGTTGCGTTTCAGGCACATGCAGTGCGCGACTTTGAACCAGGGCATGATTAACGAGGGGCCCGCGTGTTGTTTCGCAGCGCTACTTTTCCCTCTCTCTCTCTCTCTTTCGGCCGCGATAAAGCCGTTAACGATAACGAACTCGAAATGCTTGCGCGCGCGCGCCTCTCTCGCGAGGCAAAGAATACACGACGGGATATCGATGTCTCTCTTTCGCAAGGACCCTCGCTTTCATTGCGGATTTACGTGCCGTACACGCGAGCTGTTCTCCAGCGCTTTTTCTCCGTCTTTCCCCAGAGAGAGGCAGAGAAAGAGAGAGAGAGAGAAAGAGAGAGAGAAAGAGAGGCGCACACATGGGCGTGTGTGTTTGTACGTGATTCAGTTATACGCCAGAGCGAGCGATCCACGATCAGAGCGCAGCAGCTTAATTAAGCGTTTAAGCGATGAAACTGGTTTTCTCTCTTCCCTCCGCCTCTCTCTCTCTCGAGGGATGCTGCTCGCTCTCTTTTCTTTTCTCGTTGTTCTTTCGATAGCGGCCCGCGCGCGCGAGCGTCCGCCTTTCGATGCCAGAGGAGGAGAGAGAGAAAGAGAGAGAGAGAGAGAGAGGGAGGACGCCGGTTCAGATATATATTTCGAGCGCGCGAATCGATGAACTTTGATGCGGTCTTGAAAGCCCCGCCGATTGCGCAATGCGGAGGGCAAACGAGGGACGAGCTGTCGGTCGACAAGTGTTTTGTGGGAAATTATACGAGATCTCTGGATCCTCGTTAGCCGCAGAATTACCTGTTTACATTTTCTCTCTATTACCTTCCGGGATAGGGCACCGATATCGTACGTTTTTATCGACGCCGTGCAAATCCAATGATGTACCAAAACGTTTAATATCTGTTTTGCTTCTAGCCGCATGTACTTTATCTCTCACGTTTTGTAGAGCGTACTTTCCTTTCGACTCGGTCGATAAAGTACAGAGGATTTTTAGAAGTTTCATTTAAAGAATTAGTGGGTTATTTAAATTTGAAATGAGCGAGTAATTGATAAAAGCACAGAATATTACAACGGGCGGGGAGGAGGGAAAAAGCGAGCGAGCGCATAACGAAACACAAAATGAAAGTATGAAAATTGCGCAAGGCCAAAAGCTTTCGGATTTTGTAAATAAGCTTTGCGTAATTCTCGAGCGATATCCTTCCATTGTGCGTTAATGGCGTCGCAGAAGCAGTGCAAATATGCAAATACATCTGCGCAAGCGAGGCTGCCTGTATACATGGAAGCCGGGGGTGCATTAAGGGATTTATACGCCAGTAAACACGCCTCGGTTATTTACGCTCTTTTTTACGTATTGTTTGTTTGCTACCTTTACTCTGTTCTCTGCTTTTTTTTTTGTTGGTAAACTTAATTTTTGCTAGGTTTACAGGACAGCTTACATTGTTTATCACAAGGCGAAATCTGTAATTACGAGATAATAAAACTATTGTGCGAGTGATATATACGGTATTTTTAATGATAATTAATTTATACATTGCATGCCAAATTTTTAAATTCAAAATGTTTTTATCCATTATAATAATAAAAGTCTCCTGTTTTTTTAATTTCTTTTGCAATTTACGTTTACGTACGCTGAATTCCCGTGGATTTTTTGCACACCTCATTAACAATAACACGCAAAAAATTCATCTTATCAATTTTTCTAAACAACATCATTACCATACTTCCACAATGTAAACTCTGAAAATCTCTCCGTCACATCTGCGGCTGTGTAACGGACTCACAATGGCATCACAGTAGCACCTCGGCTGGGTAACAATCACTCGTGCATCGACCCTATTTCCATAGTCCGTCAAACACCCTCGACTCCGTGCATCCTAAAAGCTGCCCTTATCTCCTCAATCGAACAATCGGGATTTTTCGCGCGCCCTGCGCGTTGCGATCGAAGAAAGTGCGATCGCGGACTCGCGCGCGCAAGAGGATTGTTTGCTTATAAATGTTCACGTGCGAGAGAGAGAGAGAACGAGCGAGAGAGGCAGGACGAGGAAAAAAAGGCACCTCGACGAGATAGAGCGAGGCCTTGGAGAGCGCGAGAAGACGGTTCGCTGCGCTCGAGAGCTCGCGCGCACGCGGCGTCGAGCGAGCAAGATCGACGTCCGAGATTATCATACTAAGCGATGCTGTCCATGTAACACTTTAAAGGTAAAAAACGAGCAGCCAAGGTCGGGTAATTTCAAAACTTATATCCGCGCGAGAGCGAGCCGAGAGGCTGCTCTCCGACACTCTCCCCGAGAGAGAGAGAGAGAGAGAGGAGTGCAAAGCGGCTCCGGTACTACTCAGCTCCGAGTTCAAGCCGCTGATACGCGCTGGTAGCGTTACAGTGCTGGGTTTCTAAATTTAACGACTAGGCGGAGGCATAAGTGTTGCGAGCGCCAGAAACGTGTTGGTTAAAAAATTTATTTCAAAACTCGGTGTATGTCTTACATCGTAATATTTGACTCGGCGCGTGCTTTTGGTACCGAATGAATAAGTAAAAAAAATCAAATCACGTTTCAATCACACATTTTGAAACTCAAAAAATAACGATAACGAACTATGCACATTTATAAAAATGCTAATAAAAAGCAATTTAATAAACTGAACTCTCGCAAGTAAAACACAATCTCCGTTGATGATCAATAATTAAGAAACAATCCATTGTTGCACTGACCGACTGGGACTGAAAAAGGCGAAAAAAGCCCCTGCCGAGGGTGCGAGGTGGCAAAAAATCCCGGAATACAATGGCCAAGCGAGTCGTTAAGTGGCGAGAAAAGGAGAAGGAGTGCAGGAGCGTTAGCATAAAAGTGTGTTCCCGTAGGTGTAAAGTCAGCGCGATCGGCTGCAGGAGCGGCGACGGATGACTGAGGGGCAGTCCAGCAGAGCGAGAGAGACGGAGAGAGAGAGAGAGAGAGGAGGAGTGGTCAGTGCCGGAGCCCCCGGTGCTGACCTATTCCTTTACGTGCTGGCGTGCCTCGCGAGTGCATTATGGCCGCTCGCCTGCTAACGGCTGTTTTACCTTCGTTCGAGCTGCTCTTTCTTTCTTGTGTCATTTTTTGCCCGCGTCGCGGTGGAAAATTTTCTAATTGAGTGGCGATGATGGGCGTACGGATGATTGTAGTTTGTTGGATTGCTTGGAAGAAGCTGGAGTGACTGGAAATGTTGATAGGTTATGTTCTGAACAGTCGGTATAGACACACTATACATTCGTATATAGTTTCTTATGAAACATTTGTTTATTATAAAATTAATTTCAATGTAAAATAACATTTTTAAAATATATTGTAGCAAAATATTTGTTTCATCTACTAAAATCGTTGAAACTCGAAATTTCATTACTCATTTGCGTTTAAAAGCCCGCAAAATTTTACTCTTCTTTACCAAAAAATACAATTTTCACTCTATTCAGCGGCTCGATAAACATTTCCCAAATCTAAATATCTCGAGAAGCTTGGAGCCCCGCTAAAACGCCAAAACAACTCACTCTTTCGGTGCGGACCGCAATAAAGATTGAAGAATTCTTTTTTCTCGAGACTCGGCGCGCATTACGCCGCTATAATACGGTATTTCTGGCCTTAGGGATTCCCGGGGGACCGGGCTCTCGCGCGAGTTAGTTCCTACGCTCCCGCACGAACACAGCGAGCGCTTGTATGTACGGACGACGATGCGCGCGGTGTATATACACTTGCACGCGAGGCGCAGGTGCAGGAAAAATGCCCGCGAAAGACTCGGTGGACTGGGTCGAGAGAGAGACAGAGAGAGAGAGAGAGAGAGAGAGTTTTGTTCAGCCCTGGCACACGGTGTACACTGCAGACAACGGGCGCCAAGCGCGAGCTTAGCTATAGAGCCCGGAGCTCTCGGGATAAACCGGTTCGCCACTTTCGTGGGATGCCATCTTTATTTCTATCTCTTTTGCTCGCTGCTCTCTAAGCCGAGCGCGCGACAAGCAAGTTGCGCAAAAGGACGCCGGATCTTTTAGCCCCGCTGACTTTTGCTCAATCGCGCCGTGTTCTGAGTCAGTGGTCGAAGCTTTTCTCGGAAAGTCGCTCTCGCCGATTGCTTTGTACATTTTGACTCCTGCTTTTTTCTGCAGCCTTCGAATTTCGTCCGTAATGAGGCGCGGTGATAATTATTTCGAGATCTCCTTCGCCGATACGCACTGAATCCGCGCATTTACTGAATCGAATTAAGATAATTTATTCTATTACACCGCCTTTCCGAGAAGCTCTAAATCTATATCAAATAGATTGAAAATGCAAATGAAAAGGTCGTGCGCGCGAAACCCGGCGCAAAAATTGGCAAATTCACTCGTTAAAGCTTGCATAAACCCGCGGGCGAATAAAAGCAAGGCGAAAGTTGCGTTGGCGACCGTACGAGCGCCCGGCAAAACTATATCATCAACCTTACTCGCCGAGACGGACATAAATTAATCTTCCCCGTAGCGTATCGCAATCGCCCGTGGCAGCCGATTCCCATCGACGTCGCAAATCAATCTCCCAAAGCGCTCCCTCCCACGCGGGCCTTCCCGAACAAAGTCAACAAGTCCGCATTATCAGCCCAAAACGACGCTCTCCCGCGAGCCGAAGCGACGCGCGCTCGCGAGCTCGGAGGCTGCGAGATTGAACGATCAATTACCTAATGACCGTTACTTACGCACGCCCGCGCGCCGAATTGACTTTGAAAACTGGCTATTAGCAATTTCATTCAATTACACGACGCGCGTTTCGCCGATTCCCCGGCGATATTTACGCTCGACAGGCCGCGGCGGCTTGCGGCCGAGCCGGAATTACGGTAACCTACATCTCGGCCTGGCTGCAGCCCCCACCCCTCCTCCTCCCTTTCCTTACGCGCGGCGCGCTTCTTTTCGCGCCGACCTATCGCCGCTTGATAAAGTCGCCCGCGCCTTTGTTCCCGGGCCGCGCGCACCTATGCCTCACGCGGCTCTCGGCCTATCTGATGTACGTAGGCGGTAGGAGACGTAATTATCCTTTGTGAAATTAATCTTGCGAATTCCATCCGAGTTCCGGCGCATCGCCTTTATGGAGTTATTTCCTCCGGGCCTTTTTTGCTCGGTTACGTTTCGCGGCTCTCTTAACGCCGCGAGCTCGTTCGGAGGAGGCAAAGCAGAAAAAAAATCGAGTGACTGTATTGCGGGTATCTAGTTCGGCTGAGTGTGAAATCTGCATTGTTTCGCGTACTCGCTGCGGCCGTTTTTTAATTACTCGCGATGATTTAATGCCGCGAGCAGTATTTAGGTAATGAAGCTCGTTCGTTAGATAATCGCCGATTCTCATTATATTTTTTCAAATTAACGTTCGTTAGTCATTCGCCTGAATCGAGAGAGACGCGCAGATAGAACATAAATATGCAGGTCATTAGTCTCCGAGTGAAAAATTCGCATTGTAATATTGTGACAATAAACATCGATATTTTATCGGCATAAGTGTGATATTTATTGCTTTTCATATTTGTTATTTCGTCATACATTTACATACTCATATTCATACAGAGCATTACTCAACATCGATTGTTTGCCACAACGTAGAACAAAGCGTTAAATCCGATACTACATTCATCTGTATTGCGAATCAATATCTGTACGCACAAAAATACCGTATTACTGCTTTTGTATTAGATTGCATTATTCCCTGTCAATTTTAATATATTATATAAATCAAACGCTTCCTTCCTCCATAAGTGACTAATTACCCCCACACCCTCATTACCTTCATTTCCGCCAAAGATATTTAACTCATTGTCAATGCTTATGTTTTATTATGTCTCATTGTCAAAAAATGATTTTCCGTCTTATTAATTTTTCGAAAATCCAACAAACCCAAGCAAAAAAAAAAAAAAATCGTTTACCGACTTAAACAATCGCCTGTCAGCAAATTGAAAGCAATCGCACATCGTTACCCGCGGCAAAAAGAGCAGCGCCAATTTAATTTTCAATTAAGAGAATAGCTTTCCTAGCCCGAGATTTAATTGGAAGAGCATTTCCCGCCGCGCAAAAAGGGGGCCCCGGCGCGTCTGTCAGGTGTAGAGACCGCGGCGATCTCACCTTCGGGGAAAAGAAATCGCGGCTCGGGATAAAAAGCGGTAAAAGTCGCGCGATTATCACGTCTCGAGCGGCGGAATTAGCGTCACGTACGGGAAGGCCGATTAAAGCTGCGTAACGCGTGCGCGTGCAGCTAGAATGCGAATCCGAGCGCGCACGCGGGGTCTCCCTCTCGCGGCGGCCGGCCGTCGAAGACGCCTCCCGATCGTAAAAACGCTGCCCGAGAGCCGGACGGCGCGTCGAGCATATTGAGAGCCGAGCCGCGCGACAATCGGCGCACAAAGGGCGCGAGAGAGCTGCGCCGGAGATGGACGCCCGCCGAGAGAGTAATTGACCGAGCGCGCGGCTCCGCGAAATGGCGGGGAGCCGGCTTTTTTTCGGCTCTTATTAAATTTAAACGACTCGGGGTGGTGAATGAGGGAGGACCGACTGGCTTAACGAAATTGTTATTCGGGTGAGAAATTAGGTTCGCGAGCTTTTTTGGCGCAAATTAATCGAGCAATTATCATTCGCGTCTTTCGCGAAAATTCAGCTGTCGATAAAAACAAACAGACGGATAATTGGCGCTAAATAAAAGTAATAATATAATTTACGGGAAATATCAATTAGTTTTTTCGCTCGCCTCTGCAGTTTGCATACTATTAAAGCTTCGGCCGAACTTCATAACGCGAAGTCCAGCGCTAAACGAGGCCATAATTGTTTGGCGGCAAAACAATAAAACAGAATCGAAAATTTCTCCGATGCGCGTTCAATTAAGATTCAAGGCCGATAAAGCAGAAACTGTACTTTTTGAACAACTTAATTAAATACGGCAACGACTCGCAAAAGGAGCAGCGGGAAAAGGTCCCGATACCGGTTAAAAAAGGAAAAAGAAAGAAAAAAAAACGAGCAAGAAAACCTGACAAGCGTTCGTAAATCTAAAGAATGAAAAATAAAGCAGGTGAATGTTTAGCCTTGCCGCATACTCCAGCCTCAAGATTATTATTCGCCCGACGTATCCGCCCTCTTTAACACGCTCCGGTCGGCGGGAGCATGCAAATTCGCGTCGCTTCCAGGCGGCCGTCGCCGCGCGCGCCTTTGGGAAAATCGTCGAAAGAAGCTCGCTCCTCGGGCTCGCGCGGCTCGCGCAGCCGGCGCGTATATATAATTTCGCCGGGCGGCCGGCCGGTGCGATTAAAATCCCATAACGCGCAGGCGCGCGCGCGCTCGCGGAGCCTGTGCGTTACGCGGGGGATTACGCGGACGTTAAGGCTGCCCCTGCCGGCCGCGCGGCAGGGCCGAGGCTCCGCGTAGGCAATGATTCATGGCGCGGTTAATTCGCGTCGGTGTACGGGCCGACCGACGGATTAAACAAAGTGTGCCTGTCTCTCTCGCGCGCTATTCATCTTTCACGAGAGCGCGCGCGTGCGCGCGCACGCATAGGTGTGGCGGCGGAGAGCCGCTGTAATTGCCTATTGCACCTTTAACCGAGGCCTGCACTATACATGCTACGTGGGATTCTCACGATGAAGATGCACCGCGGCTAAATCCCACGTGCGCCGCCGGCGGCGGCGGCGTGTTATTTCTAAATTGCCGAGCTCGAGCTGCTGCTTTCCTGCGTTTTCGAGCGCCGGCCTTAGTTTATTTACTTCTTGGGGCCGGTTCGATGCTGCCTTGCGCACCGGTACTGCTCGTCCGGGCTCTAGCGAGAGCGCGGCTGCTAGAAAACAATTAAAACTTTTTCATCTCGGTGACGCAGCTAATTTATCGTTATAAACTATCGTTCGGTTTGCAGAAAGCGTGCAGCTGCGAGTTGAGTTCGCCAAGTCGCGGCTGAAAAAGCCCGAGAAATCTCGTCGGCGCTCATGGATTTTATTGTCCCTCTTTCCGCTCTTATCTTTTATACGCTGTCGGCGCTCGGTCGCGGCTATTTTTCATCTTTGTCGTCTGTCCAAGTCGCTCTCTCTCTCTCTCTTTCTCCCTCTGCTTCTTTTCTGCCGGGGCCGGCGAGACACGCAACATGCCTGGGAGTTTGCCGCCTTTGCAGCGCGACGAGGCCTAGGCTATATTCACCTGCCGCCGCCGCCGCCTCGGAGAAGCCGAAGCGAAGCAGAAAGCGAGCGAGAGAGCTCGAGGCCGCAACCGGCTTGGCAGCATGTCACCCTCTCGGCGCGGGTGACTCTCCGCCCGGTTCCTTTTGCTCTGCGCGAGCGAGTCTTGTCACGCCCGCCTCTCTCTCTCTCTCTTTCTCTCTCGCTCGCTCTCTAGCCGGAGAGAATACGGAAGCGCGGTGTCCCCGTCGCGCTGCTCCCTTTGTGCGGCGTTGTACTTACGGAGCGGTGGTGCGTGCACGCACACCTCCCGGCGTAGGTTCTTGCGTGGCCGAGGCGCACGCAGCCGGCGCGAACTACCCGTGGCGGACGCGGCTGGATTTGCATTTCTTGGGATGCTGCCCCGCGAGAGAGAGAGAGAGAGAGAGGGAGAGAGAGGACGGCCGCGCGATGCTCGCGAGATTCGCCGGCCAGACGGCGGGAGAATGCCGCGCTCAGGTTATTTTCGCCACCTACTTTGCGGTGCTTTTGCAGCGAGACTTGCTGAAAAAGTCGTCGCTTTCTCTAGGTGTTATAAATGGGGAAAGATTTAAGATTATACTTGTTTGCTATATTTAGAAAAGACATTTTGTTCGCTCGCCGCAGAGCGCAACGAGTTCTTTTACTTTTAATTATTTAAACGTATTTTTTTTCGTACTTTTTAGATCCTTTTAAAGTAATTCTATGTGCAAATAATATTCATTTTTTCAGCAAGAATTTATATTGTTGAGCAATCGTTGCAAAGGTTACAAATTTCGAGATACGTAAACATACATGTGCAACTTTGTGAATATTTAAAGAGTAAAGAACACGAAATTGGCAACGATTTGAATTCAGTTTCTTCACGCGCCCAATTAGTTTTATGCCACTTCTGACGTACATTCGTGTCAAGTTTATACAAAATATAATACGAAGCAAGTCCATTGGAATTAAAAGAGAGCGGCTCGCAATTCCGGTTGTCCGTCCGTCTCTCTTTACCATACAGCCGGCGCATTAGACGCTAGGAATCAAATGTGGGACACGTTCTGACTGATAGGCGGTTAAGTTACTTTGTAGCACTTGTTTTCTGAGAAAGCAGAAAAAAGCGGCTTATGCTCTCGGGCAAGTACAGCCTTCTACAGCGTCAGGAATTCAGGGAATTCGCAGTCCTTGCCACTTTTCACTCTTACTTCTTCCCCCCCCCCCCGCTCCTGGTTAATATTCCGACTCCATCTGCCCATTTAGTTTTTGCAATCGAAAAAAGCGCCTCAATACATATTAATGCCGCCGCGAAAACGCTTTTATTCGCAAAAATCATAACTCGCGAATCTGCTCTCGGCCGTCAAATCATATCAGCTCGCCGACTACATTACTCCCCAAAGCCGCCCGCGGGCAATTTCTTGCGCGCGCGCTGACGGGCATGTAAATTTATTCGGAGCAATTCGACGAATCTGTATCTCAAGTACGCGCGCCGAAAAAATCACTCGCGAATGCATAATTCGACGAAACTGGCGCGCGCGCGCGCACTCCGCTCTTTAGGGGGCGACTCTCCCGTGCAGCGCGTATGAAGACGTAATTCATTGCTGCGCCTACTCGGCGTTAGCATATTGCATGAGATATGAACTCGCGGAGCTCTCCTTTGGCCGCGACGCGAGTCGCTCATCGCGCGGAGTGGGCACAATATTTATAGCGCGCCTTGAGCAAGAATGCAGCGTGTAAAATCAGTCGGAGAGAGAGAGAGAGAGGGAGCTGCCCGCGCAACAATAATCCAATTATGCTCGGGAGCCGCGAGTGTATTTTGCAGATCGGTTTGTGTGGATCGGATTTCATGGGCCGCGGCTGATCGGATCGATTAAGCTCCGTTGTTGTGAATGGCTGCCTCTTTCTAGGTAGCGGATAGATGAAATTTATTGCTCCGGCAGCTGGTATTGAGAGCAGCTGAGCCGAGCGTGTCGTAGAGGCTGCATTGAAATTTGTTTAAATTTGTCTTGCCTTCCTGCAAAATGATTGAAAACCTATTGTGTCGTTTAATTGAAACTTAATTGCCGATAATTAACCGTTTCAAATTTCAGGCTCACTGGAATACTTCGCCTGAGAAGTTTACCGTTCGGCTTCACTCATTAATCCGATTTAAAAGCATAAATCAGACGGGAAAGTAAAAATGTCCAAATAGAATTTCGCGACAAACGACTCTCGCGTCTCTCCCGCAAGGGCCCTCTCATATTATAAGCCAAGAATCGCACCGAGAGTTTCTCCGTCTGCGCTCCTCGGAATAAATTCCTTATCCGCAGTCCCAATCTGTCAAGCGCCTCCCACCGGCCGGTCTCTCGCGGGGCGTCGCGTCGTTGTTATGTAAATATGGAAAAGGTTGTTGATTCATGCATGAGGAGGGCATGAATCTCCCTCTCCCTCCCCTCGTTGTCTTGTCCGGCGAGCCGTGAAACTGATGCATTCGTATCGGCGAGCTCGCGCGAGTCGCAATCTCCCGCGGAGCCTCTCTCTCTCTCTCTCTTTCTCTCTCTTTCTCTCTCGTGCGCATAAGCGCGAATCGCCGAGAGGTACAAGGGCCCCGTGTCGCCGTCGCGATGCCGTTTATAGGGGCGAGAGAGAGAGAGAGAGAGAGAGAGGAGAGGCCAATAAAACACTTACCCGTCGCACGAAGCGCGCCAATGTATGCGCGAGTAGACGCTGTCCGCAAGCTGTGTATGAATTCTGCGCCCTCGTGCATGCAATTGCAAATATCGCCAAGCTCTTTTCCCATACATCGAGGCGAGGAGAGCGGCGAAGGTGCATGCCTTTGGCCGTAGCGGCCGCCGCCGCCGCGGCTGCTGCTTGACGAGCTTTCGCGCATGATGGTGGGAATAGCCGAGTGGCTTTATCGAGACTTTTACTTGCTCGCAAAGAGGTGTCGGTGTATTGTGTAGTCTATCGCGATCTAATGGGCTTTTCATTATGGGTTATTGTTTCATTTGCATTTCGAAACTTATTGAAGGAGTAATTTCACTTTTTGCCTGATTAATAATAGGCAATGAGAAACGGTAGCTTTGGCACTTTTTAGATTTTTAATCGAATAAAAGAGAAGCACATTAAACCTTTACAAAATCTGTATTATTCACGTGCACAAAAGTTAATAAAGTTAATAAAGTCGAAATACTCAATAATTCACGTGTAATTATAGTGAAAAGCTTGCACGAAAAATCCAGCAATTAGTCCCTCTAGCGAGAAGAGAACAGTCATAAAGGATGGCGGTCCCAAAATAAATTAGGCAGGCATAATTTTTAACTCTCCGGGCAGAGCTCGCCTGCGATTTCCTTGGCTAAATCCCTTAACTCTCGAGGATGCTCCTTGAAAATACGAATAATGGCAGGAATTTGCAAACTACGAGGCGGGAGCGAGCGATGGCGGAGGCGTACGCGCGGGGATACAGCCAGACCTGTGGGAGAGGGAGAGAGAGAGAGAGAGAGCACGCAAGATCGGCCCGAGGGTTGCGAGCGCTGAAACAGTAGCGCCCGCCGCGGAGCATAAATCAACATTACTCTGTATTAAGGTGAAGTTCGCGGCGCCGCAACCTCTCACGCGCCGCGGAGAGAGAGAGAGAGAGAGAGAGGCAAAGGTGAACACGACGGTGCCACTGCTTACAACAGCCCCGGCTCTCTTCATTGAACTTTCGAGTTACTTGCCGTGTACAGACCCTCGCGCCACTTTGAAATTTTTGCCTAGTTGATGCATGCTGCTCTTGGGGCGGACTGTAGGTCATGCCTTTTTTGCTCCGTCATAATTCCAGCTGGTTTATATTCATGCAAGTAGTGCTAAGAGTTTGCTTAGTTCTTGGCTTAAAATTTTACCAACACTAGTCTCTAATAATTTCCAATACTAATTAAAGGGTTTACAATGACGAAATGGACCGTTTTTGCCTCCAATAGGTTACGAGCTTGAGCAATAAACAAGCCCCCTTCCACCTGCCCCTCCTATCTCGCCTATCAGACTTCCTCGTCACGAAAGCACGCCCGCAGAAAAAGCCCGACCGGCTCTCTCCCTCCAGTCCGAGGCAAAAGAGTTTCCTTCACCTCGAGCAGCGAAGGCGCCCGCCACAACCCCGCGGGGTCGAAAGGGATCCTGGCCCGCGATAACGCGGAGGCGGCCAAAGCCCGGGGAAGGCTCTGAGGGGGAGGGGAGGCGGGGAAGGCGGAGGCTGGAAGATAGGCAAGACCCAAATCCTTGAGCTTAACTAATACCCGTATGAATTACGGGCCTCGGCGCCCGCTAATTCTGAATAAATATTCGGAATACAGATTATGTTAATCGCCCCCCGGGCGGATGCAAATTAGACGGGCCGAGGCGCGAGCCAAGCCGACTCCGCCGGGCCGACGATGAGCCCCGCAAAAAAGCCCGGGAATCGTCATCTGCCCACGCCGCCGACTTTGAGAAACGATCGCCTCGGGGAGCTCGACCGCCGCTGCCCCTCCGTGTAGGAAGCGCGAGGAGCTTGTTGCGAGTGCGCGGGACTTTTCGATCAATTAATCTACACTGAGAAAAATTTTTTTGAAAAATTACTATTTAAATAGTACTCGTGGGACACACACATCTTTTAACAATT
>JAWWEM010000044.1:7297629-7317275 GCA_035582935.1 Ormyrus thymus | reverse complement strand
GTCCCACAAGTACCATTAAAATAGTAATTTTTAAAAAAAAAATCTTAATTATTAAAAAAAATTTTTCTCAGTGTAACGATTGATTTAGATGTTGGCGAGAGGCGGGACTCGTCCTTTCGCTGAAAAGGGAAGGAGTGGGCCGATGCTGGGGGGCTGCTTTTCTTGGGGATTGACTCTGAAGGTGGAGAATTTTTTATGATTTTTCTGCTTGCACGGCGCTGGAAAAATAGAGGCTGGACGCTTTCGTTGAGAGTTCGGGAGGAAAAATTTTAATCTTTTCGCCGAAAAATATAGAGTCTTATAAAATTAGGAGCACGGATATTTAAAGTTTGGGTGGAAAAGTAATGATTTCGATAGGCGACGAATAAATCGAATAATATTTATCGGATTTGAAAGCTGAAACGCTAGAAATGCGGAAAGGAGGAGCAAGGATAAGATATCCGAGAATACCGCGGCAGCAAAACAATTGCGCAAGTGATTAAAGCTCCCGCTCGTCGCTCAAATCATTTTCCCAACCAATTAAAATCCGCGCAAATCGTCCGGAGAGGGACGGCGGGAAGATCGGCAAAAATAAATTTCCGCGACTGCGAAATTCTTTCTCAGACTTAGCATGCAGCCAGCTCCGGGATGGAAGAAAAGCCCCCGAGCTGCCGGTTTTAATCGAGCATCTGCCTCTCTCTCTCTCTCTCTCTCCTCCGCGGGGCAAACAAAAATCCATCGATCTCAATAAGAAAAGCCGCGTGACGTTTGACGTATCCGCGGACGTATACATAAGCGCATATCAGGGCGCCGTGCAAATTCCCCGCAGCGACTATGAGCCTCTCTCTCTTTCTCTCTGCGGCAAGAAATCGCGGATTCAAGGCAGTGCCGGCGTGCTCTCATTAGTCATTTCAGATATGCCTGCGATAGCGCAGAAACGTGCGTGCGCGCATTCTCCTATTCCCCGCGTCTCCCTCCCTCCCTCTCTCTCTCTCTCCTTCTCTCCTCTCCGAGGATCTCGACTCGCCGATCGACGCTCTCCGCCGCCGCGGAGGAAGAAAGAGCAGGACTGCCTGCAAGCAGCTGCTATCAATCAATGTTGCCCGTCCGACGGTAAAACAATACGATGTTGCCTCCATAATTGACGGGAATCCATCATCGGCGTTTCGCGAGATGTGCTGCTGCCGCCGCTGCTGCTCTCGCTTTCTAAATGCCAAGCTGAGGGAACTTTTCTCCGGGACGGCGAGAGAGAGAGAGAGAGAGAGAGAGGACGTTTTTCTTGCGGGCGCGCGCGCGACTCCGCCGACCAACAACTCGCACGCGGGCCCGCAAAAAATCGGCTTTTATGCTAAGTGCTGCCGAGCAGTCGCGCCAACCTCCTCCGGCCATTTGAATAGAATGTCATTTCGCCCGCTGGGAGTAGTTTCTTGCCCGCGGCTGAGGACTATCGACGAGCCTGATGAAGGAATTATCGATGAGCGAATATTACGGGGCGGGGAAAAAGCTGCACCCTCGATATTCAGCGGTAATTGACTAATTTTTCTCTACGCCGTCCGACATTGGAAATTCCAAGTCCGCCGGTTTCTAATTATTTTTAATGGCAGAAGGACGCTGCGTCCCGTGAATACCATTAGAAAGCTGAAACGCACTGATTGAATCGTTCGGGAGGAATCGCTGATTTTCCATAAAAAAGAAGAAGATTATGGGGCTTTGTCGGAACTTTTTTCCCTCCCTCCCCCTTTCTCCGCTCTCCGGTCTCTAATTTCGAATCATAATCAGAATTCCAGCGCTCGGAATCGCATGAATAGAGACAATGGAGCTAATTCTAATCAAGCGTCCGTTCACCGCTTCGTCGACTTTTGCCCCGCGGCGATCCGCTCCCTCTTTCTCTCCCTCATTCAGGCCGATTTCCTTATATACAAACGCGGAGCGCCGGCCATCCGTCAGTCGTCGCTTCGCCGACAAACGCCGGGGTCCGGCACATACGTGTATGTTCTCTTAAATCGGCTGTCAAGGTGCCAGGCGTCGATAAATATCCGCGGGACTGACGCGCCTGGCTTGCGAGGCGCGTCTGCCACGATTTGCGACAGGGCGCCGTTAAAAGGTCTTAGCAGTTCCCTCTCGGAAAGCCGATCGATTCTCTCTCTCTCTATCTCTCCCTCTCGCGGCGGGAAGGCTCGCGCATTTCCGAAGAACAGAGCCAATCTCAATTTTCCTCGGTTGCGGTCGCGCGCGGGAGATGTAGGGAGAGAGAGAGAGAGGAGACGGCTTGTGCAACGCGAGAGGCATCCTGAGTTATGACTTTCGCAGGCGGAATGAAGCGCTCTGGCGCTTACGCGCGGGAAATTTATGCGACGCTTCGCTTCTGCTGAAAGAAGGCGTTCTTTGTTTTGAACAGTCGCGGCTTTGTGGGGTTGTTCGATTTTAGAGCCGAGAGCTCGCCTCGTTGCCGTATCGTTTGCAATTAATTAAGAGAGCTTTATTTATCATTTTTAATTGGCTCGTTTTCGTTTTAGATTTCGACTCTGTTTTGGGAAAACAAGGAAGCAAGAAGCTCGGATAAACAATCCCTTTTACTTGCTCGATATAAAACCGAGCTTAAAGGCAAAAAAAAACTGTTTTTTTCGATTTTCGAATAAAGTAAGTATTTGTTCTGTCAGCTCGTTAAGCGGTCAGCCGCTTATCCGCCTGAAAAAATATTTTGATAAATAATATCTAATATTTTTAATGGAAGGTTGCGGAATTCACAATTTAGATAAAAAAATGTGGCAAAGTTCCAGAAATAGAACGCCGCTCAGGAATGACAAATGATAAATAAAACTTTCTTAAAGCGAACGCTACGTTGAGCGAAACCTTTCCGCATAAATCGGTCGAATGAATAAATAGTACTACTTTTCTTAGATTATCAATTGAATGCAATATAAACCAAGGGAACAAAGTTCCAGTCATCACCAAAGAATTCGACAATACGTCAGGCCAATGACTCAAGGGAAAGCGCTGCTCCGCGGCGGAGCATTCTAAACCCGAGCAGCCCCGGAGAGAGAATTATAACAGTTAATCCTCGCGCATTGTTTCCATTTTTAACCTCGGTAACGGTGACATTTTTTTCCGCGTCGCGGCTCCCTTTACCGTTCGCCCGTCGGCGGGCACGCGATTCTTTCGCGCATCCGCGCGCGCGCACATCCCGCTTTGGTATAAATGAATGCGCGCCTAACCTAGGCGTGTCGGACAAACCCCCTTTCGCGACGCGGCGGCGACACAATTAGAAATAAATTCCGCCGCCGGTAACAAATCGCCAGCGATTTCTTCCCTTTTTCGCGCTCGCGCGGCACTCTTCTGTCTCCCCGTCGCTCCTTGCGCTTGCGGATCGGGTATATCCCCTTGTACGCGTCCTTCCACTCGCCGCAACTGATTCCGCTCTCTCTCTCTCTTTCTCTCGGTGCTGAGCGTGAGGTCGTTGCTTTACAGCCTCGACAGAGAAGAGGCTATTTGAATCGAGCCAATTCTGCTCGTTGTGGAAAGACGTGGACAATGTACTCCTGGAAAATAGTGCCTTTTTCGGAGCTGCGTTTCGTAAGGATTTCTTCATCGATAAAGGATTGTTTCTTTTATTCTCGAGAGACTTTGCGTCTTGGATTATTTCGTTGCACAATGTATTGTGCCTTGCAGCTGCCCGCAATATTTTCCTTTTTTTATCAAAGTGGAGTGCATTGCTCAGCTGGAACATTAAGCAGAAAGAATCAGTTTATAGAATTATTCCGGCCGGAGGCTGAAAGCCCGCATTTTTATTCAAAAACATGCTAATAAACAAAAATTACAGCAGAAGAAAAGCGGCAAGCTAATACGTAACCGCGTAATAGATTTTCAGAAAGGAATTAAGGCGCCCCGGAGCCGGAGGGGGCAAAAAGGCGCAAATTTGCCGTAAAAATAAATTAGAATAAATCTCGCGGCCGGAAGGAGGAGCGAATTAAGGTGCGCGCTGCGCCCACGGCACCGTGAAAATGCATTTCGATAGCCTGCTCCTCTCTGGCCTCCCTGCCCCCCCTCCCCCCCCCCCCGCCTTTCGGCTGCGGGAGCCGCGCCGAAAAACCCACCTCCCGGGGAAAATTCTCGTTGCGCCTCGCGGAAGAGCTGCCGGCGAGGGGGGGTGGGAGGGGGGAGGGACAAATACATTTCCATAACTTTGCATACATGTTTTGATAATTGGACGGCGCGGCGACGGGACGCCGCATGCCCGCCTATTATTAATGGGAGCCGGGAAGATGGGCGCGAAATGTATACGCCAGAGGATCGCGTATTATACGCGAAAAGCAAGAATTAAGAGCGTCATTAATGCCGCATTGTTTTGCGCGTTTCCTATATTTTGCATATTATACGCAACAAAGCATCGGCGAGATTAAGAGCCCGCCTTTAAATAATGCATTCTTCCCGCTTTATTCTAAGTTTAGGAGGTTATCGTGCTTTGCAGAATTCTTCATGCGATAATGTTTAAGAGTTTCATTTTTTTTTTCTTACTGTCAATGATAACTATCGAATAGTATATGCGTGTATTTGATATTCTGTAAATGTAATTTAAAAGCGAAAACGGTAGTATAATTTTCGGTGAAATTGTTTTTCGCAATTAATTTTTAGCCAATAAATTTATCGTCCGAAAAATAAATTTCCCTTTATCTTCGAAAATTTAATAAGTAAAGTATATAAGCGAAGAATCGATCGAATCAATTATGAAATGGAATCTGAATTTGAAAATCGCAGCATAAATTCCGGCCGCGCGCCGCCCGGCAAAAAGTGCTTACAGCAAGAACAATAATTGTTTCACCGTTTCGTTTATTATTTAGCCGAGCAATCCTTGATTCCGCGGCGCCGTAAATCAGCGCGAGCCGCGGTAATGGAGATTTAATCTCGATGCAGGCGCGTGTACGCAAAAATGCGATCGTTAACTGGAGAAATACGAAGCCCTCGCGCCGCACATATTGCCATAAATCCCCGAACGCTTCTCCTTCGAACGACACGCGTTCGACCCCGGCGTTTCGCTATCTACGACTACGCCTGTATCCCTTCGTTCTGCGAATATACCATTAAGGAGAGCCTTGCATCAAGAATGCGGGAAAGAAAAAGCGAGAGAGAGAGAGAGCTTCCAGGGCGGCCTGGAAAAAGGGACTCCGCCGGTACTCGAAGCAGCTCTCTGGGCGCTACTGTAGCTATAAATTTCGGCCGGAGGGAAAAGAGAGTGGCGATATCGTGGCCCTGGCGTTCGCGTATAATAATGCGCATGATGCAGTGCTTTCCAGCGTATTCTTGGCAAGGAGTCCTCTCTTTTCTGCGTTTGCTCGCCGACGGCGGCGGAAAAGCCCGCCCGCGGGGGGGCGGCCGGCAGCTCCGCTCTCTCTCCCTCTCGCGGTAGCGGCGATACGGCGCGTATACACCCGGAGGAAGACGTACGCCTCGCGCACAAAGCGAGAAAGAGATAGATACAGCGGCAGCTCGCCAGTGAAGGAAGTCGGAGCGGCGCGCGGAGACAGTGATAAGAAGAATGAGAGAGGAGGAGAATGATGGCGCTGGAGCGTCGAGGAAAAAAAGGAGAGCTCGGGCAGGAAGGAGAAATAAGAAAATGCGCAGGCGGAGGGGGGGGGGAGTATGAGTTCTTGGCTGTTGTGCGCTCTCCAAAACTCTCGTATCTCTCTTCATCTGGCCGTTTTTTGCCCGGCGCTGCCGCCGCCGCCGCCTCCTCCTACTTCTTCTTCTTCTTCTTCTCTCGCGCGGCTCCGCCAGTAGGTCGGTATATCCGTCGCGAGCTGAATCAGGCTCTAGAGAAAGAGATGGCTTGCGTCCCGCCGACCAAAGCAAATATTTGGAGCCTCGCCACTAAAAATTCGAGCGAGCCAACAGACGAGTTGATTTGTTTTCCTGCGCGCACGCACACGCTCGCTCGCCTCGGCGGCTCCGGCATTCTCCTTTTTCGCGAGCTTCCTCCCCCCCGGCGCTGTATACCGTTGCTCCTCCGAATTCCCCCCTTTTGCACGCCTCTTCTCGCGCCCGCGAATATGAGCGAGGGAATGGCCGTCTCGCCCGAGTTCCTTATCTCCGCGCGACTCTCTCTCTCTCTCTCTTCGGTCGGCGTTTTTTATCGGGATAGAGCTTCCCTCCCGTCGTCGAAGTCTGCGGCCGATGCTGAGCAAGCTTCGCCATTTTTTTTCGCTCCGCTATTTCTTGCGCGCCCTCGCCTCGCTCTCGAGGACACGTATTTTATGAAATGCAAATTTTTCCGCTCCCATATCTCATGCACGGCTTTATCGAACTCGCCCCAGGGGCTGCGCGATGCCGACGGCGACGGCGGCGGCTGCACGCATGCTTCGGAGTTATATTTCGCTTTATCAGCGTGACTTCTTCCTGCGAGCTTTCCTCTTTTTTTTTTCTTCTTCTTTGTTTGGGTTCGTTGGCTTGTCTGATTTTAAGAGGGCTCGGAAGTCGATTGCTTTCCGATTGAATAATAAATCGGATTGATATAGCTCTCTGGGTACCGTTGCTTGCTCTTATACGTATAATTTATGGATAGAATCATTATTCAGTAGTTTAATTATTTTGTGTCAACTAAAATTGTAAAAGGAAAATTAGAAAATCGCGTCTTATTATAAATAAAACACCAAGTAATAAAATCAAAGGTTAAAAATTACGAGGCGTCCCCCTGATACATCAGCAGTTACCTTCCTCCGAAGAATGTTAATTGTGTAAAAAATTTGAGCGGAAGTAACGGTCCGGCAGAGAAAGAAAGAAAAAAAAGAATGAAATGCGAACATCGAAAGAGGAAGTTCCCCGATCAGCGGCTCATATAGTACCATAACGGCGCTTCTCTTTCACTCTCGCTCTCCGCGCCGCCTTATATGCACGCTCGGTAAACTCGGCTCCTCCACCACACCCAAGTGTATCGCTACGCAGAAGCGGGACAGGAAAAATAGAGAGAAAGAGAGAGAAAGAAAGAGAGTCTCGATGCGTTCGTGCGCAACGCGTGAAATTAATTAGTTAATTAAGGCAGACCGCCGCGAGCTCGCGTCTCTGTCCATCCAATTAAATAGCAGCTACGTATGAGCTTCGGCTCTGACGATTGCCAACTGTACAGTATTCCTCTCTTCACCTCGGTTCACTTGCTCCTGTCAAGCGCGCGAGCTGATGCTCTCGTTATGCTACACATCGATTCCCCCTCGGCGAATTCTAATGAATGAAAGTATAAGCCTGCTGATTCATAAGTTTGTCATTTTTTATCTCGAGACTGCAGTGGTATTTTATACTAAAATTTCTCGACTACGATCTCTGATTAATAAAGGACGTATCATATTAAAATATTCTTTATTTTCCAATAACCCATCAAGTACTCTTGCAAACTGAGTGATTTTATTAGCTCGCTGTTAATCAATGTAAAATAAAAACCATCACGCCTGCAGTACCCTCGCACCTCCACACGATTAATTAATCCGAAATAAACGATACCTCCCACGCGGTAATGAAAACATTAGTGCTCTCGGTTGCCATTAAAAGTCGCCGATAAAAAAAATCAGCGCAAAACACGTGTACGTTCACGTGTTCGTTAGCGCCTGGTTCTCTCTCTCTCCCATAGGCGGTGCAGCACACACAGGAGCCACGAGGCGCTAACGAACCGATTAATGTGCGCGGCGTCCCGGCCATTTCTTCTAAAGTCCTTTTTATCCCCCCGCGCGCGACTCTCTCGCCGATCGCGCACAGCGGCACGTCGAGACGTGAGTTATGGCGAGCGCTCCGAGGCCCTTTTCTTCAATACTTTGTCTCCTCGTCGTCAAAGAGGCGCTAATGAGATCCGCCGCTTTTTGCCGCCCTCGCCGGCCCGAGTAGGCGACAAAACGTTTCAATTTCCGCGAACTGATTTCATTTGCTGGGCTCCTGCTCGGAAGTCATTTCCGCGCGCTTTTTCCCGGCCGACTGGTTCCGCGCGAATTGCGCTTTGTAGAAAGTTTTCCGCGGTGCTTCTCAATTGCAATATTTTAATTGACTGCAATTCCTGGACGAAAATTTTTATTTTATCCGCTACCGTTTAAGATTAACAAACGCGCGTACATACAAAAATCTACGACTCTTCGAAACTTTACGAGTCATTTATCGACTCTCCAAAATTTGTCCACACCGGCCATAACTCCTCTGTCCACTACAGGCATCCGTCCGGCGAAGATCGACGGCGCGTCCGTCGAAATGCGCGTCGCTCGCGAGGGGGCGAAGCGCGCGGAAAAAAAGCTCCCGGCCGCTCGTCTCCGCGAAGCGTGAAGAGAGCCGTATATATATACAAAAAGGGTCGCTCGGGGAGGTGGGAGTCGGAGGCGCGTGCACGGGAGCGCGTGTCTTGGTCGTCGCTGGCGACGGCAGCGGCGGCGCGCGGTTTAAAACGGGCCGAACGCTCGTGCAGAGCGAAAGAGCGGGAGAGAATCGCCGGAGCGATTTGTCCCGTCTGTTAATTAGTGAAAAAACGGAGTATGAATCTCGAGCGATCGTATATTACCGCGCCCGTAATGGATGGGATTACAGCTGCTGTGTTAAATTAAACCGAGAGCGGCGACTCTCTCTCTTGCTCTTTCGCTCTACCTATATCTGCATGCCGTGGCGTACAGACGGAAAGAGAGAGAGAGAGAGGAGAGGCGGTCGCTGGCTGGCTCGCGCATGCTGGGTTTCCCCTGACTATATATATGTGCTGTACCCGCGCGCATTGAGTACAGTTAGCTATGTGCACCGCCGCCAGAGGAGGCCCGCGACTGCACTGCGATGAAAGAGAGTGCTCCGGTGTACCAGCCCTAAAGCTTCTTTTATTTCCGACTTGTTTCTTCCTTAATCATCTTCCTTTACCTTTGGAGACGTATCAATTCGATGAGCTTCAAATTGATCGTCTTAATTTCGGCTGGATTTTTTGTTTCAATTCTTGTTTCTCAAAATAGTAGATTCGTATTTGTTAATTATTAGATGGATTCAATATAATTTTAAGATGTCACATTTAAGTAACGGAGTTTATATCGCTTTGTATTGTTGTTAAGCTTTAAAACGTGCAATAACGCTTTGAAAAATATTTTTTTGATTTTCGTAACATTTATTAATGTAATAAAATATTTTTGTGTAAACAAATAGAACGTATTTTCTTTATTTATCGCAGTACAACGAAAGTAGACCGAAAGATGCCGAGTTCGGTTTCGGAGGACGGATTTCGTGAATCTTTCCCTTTTCCAATTACGACCCTCCACCTTCCGGGGGGTGGGGGGGCGAACCAATCGCTTCCTCACACTCGCACCCAATCCCCATACATCAAAATAATTGTTCACCTCCCAAATAAGTCAAAGCCCTCAGATTCAATAAACCAAAAGAAAAATGACGGGCAATCGGGGGCCCCGAGAAAAAGCAACAGCCCTGCCATTTCTTCAGCCGATATCTTGACCCGGACGGAATGTTTCTTTGTTTTCCGGGTATATCTTTGATCCCCGGGTGCTTCGTCCTGGTCCGCGCGATAGATCACCGGTTATCTGGAGAGGACAATTAGGCCGGCTCTCTCTCTCTCTCTCTCTCTCTTTCTCCGCAGCATCGCTGGAAGTGAGGGAGCGAGAGAGGCTCTCCGGACAAATCCCCCTTTATCTGTTCGAACGTGCGGTGGCTGGGCGCAAGACAGAGACGGAGCTCTCTCTCTCGCCCGCAGAGTTTTCTTCTTCCGTCGACGTGCGAGAGAGAGAGAGAGAGAGAAAGAGGAGAGCAGTGCGCAAGCTCCTCCGGGGGGCGGGGGGGGGGGCGGAAAAAGGGGGTTGGCGCTTGCACACGCGGGGCTGAAGTCGAGTGGAGGAGCCGCCGGTGTGGGGGAGAGCGCCCGGGAAAAGAAGAAGAGCGAGCGCGCGGAGGCAAGGAGAGATAGATTACTCCGCCATTCTTGCAATTTCCCTGTCGTATCGAAGCTCGTAAATTCCCGGTGAAATATGCGAAGGGGCGCCTGGTGCGGGCAGCAGCAGCACGCTGCCTCTCTCTCTCTCTCTCTCTCGCTGCCACCCTCTCAACCCACCTATACCCGGCTAGTCTGCACACCCTCTCTCTCTCTCTCTCTCTCTCTGTGTGCGTCCAGAGCGTCTACGTCTGCTAGACGCGCGCCGAATCACCTTTGCTTTGGATTTAGACGAGGCGATGCGATAGCTGCTGCGACGCGTGCGGGGGATGGATAGCGAGTGTTTGGATGGGCTGTGAGCGGCTTTATTGATTTATGCCCCGCTTGCCGGTCATATTGATTTTCGTCGCCTCCTCCGTGTCTATGATATTGTAATGCTTTTTCCGGAAAGCAGCGGGGAACGCGGCCTTTCGGCTGCTTTTATTTCTTTTCCAAAGCCTTGGCTAAGTATTGTAATAGTATTATGAGCTTTCAGGGTAAATAAAGAAATAAAGTCGAGCTGAGAAAATAAAACTTAGTGCCTAGCGGTATAATTCTATTGAAATCAAGTTATGCGACTGTAATTTATTTGCTGGTTTTCATTGTTAATTTGAATTAAAAAATAAAGCTCGTATTTATTTTTAAATTACGTGAACGCGATTCTTTCGTGACTGGGAAAAAATAAGCTTGAAGTAATTCTTTTTAAATAATCGTATCAAGAGAGAATCGTTGATAAAAGTAAAACATATGCTGATGTAATCAGTTTACGAGGAAATTCCTAAGCCATTTCTGTATAAATTACTCCAATTCTATTTTTAATCGTTAAAAAAAAGCTTCATGTTTTTCAGTTGTTTTGAAACTCCGCCTTGTTATTCGCCAATCGAGTATATTTACTCAGCCTTACTGAAACCAGAATACAAACAGCGCTATCGTACCTGTTTAAAGTTTTCCATTAATAAATGATTTCGCAGCTAACCGAAGCTTCCAAGAAGCCGATTACAAAACCAGAAAGCGCGGTCTAGAAAATCATTATATCCCGAACCCGCTTGATTTCCGGTAAGAGCTAAGTATACCGGCGCTCAATGAGGTCACTCAAGACGTCGCGAGAAAAAAATGCCAAAGTTAGTTCTGGCTCGTATTAATAGAGCTCTCCTCCGCGCTATATAACGCGTC
Source organism: Ormyrus thymus (assembly GCA_035582935.1). Taxonomy (NCBI): domain Eukaryota; kingdom Metazoa; phylum Arthropoda; class Insecta; order Hymenoptera; family Ormyridae; genus Ormyrus; species Ormyrus thymus. The sequence goes on along the minus strand of JAWWEM010000044.1, from coordinate 7,306,213 downwards.
AACGCTATACCTTCGCCGCTCCATATAGAAGCGCGAAAGCCGCGCGGCGGGTGTCGATATTTTCGGAGCCCGACGCCGCCCGAATCACGAGGAAATATAACAAAGTTCGCCTCGCCCTTTGATTCGCATCGGCCGCGCGGCGCGGCGCACCGCAATCGCAATCGGCGCGAGCGAACCGCGAGATCGCTTACTCTCTCGGGGTCCCCCGAGACTCCTCGAGACCAACGAGGCTCCGTCTTTCTCGATCTGGCGGACGGAAAGCGCTTTGAGATTCGGCGCATGCGTGGGATGTATTTAAAAGAAATGACCGCTAGCTTCGGCCCCTCTTTTTGCGCAAGTGGCGAACACACGCCTGCAAGGAATTATGCCGCCTGTCTTCGCGGGTCATTCGTTTCCTTTCTTCTTCCCTCGGTTTTTTTCTTGCGTTCTTCTTATTTTCTCGCCGTATATTTCGCCGTACTCGTTTCACGGGGTATTGGCACGAGAAAAATGGGGAAGCTGATAACTGGAGAAAATTCAAATATATTGTAGTTGGATCTAATAAGATCAATGCCCAAGTAATTCTGCGTGCATAATGATTTTAAACCAATTTTTAATGCTTAATAAAAGCAGTTATTTAGAAGTTATTTCTTACACTGTATAAATAAATAATTAATTAGAATCTTTTAATAATTTCATGGGCGCTTTGCATTACTAAATGCCAATTAGAAAATTATTTACTACTTTTAAAATACTATTCCTCTTCGATTAATATCATTGAAAATAAAGTAGCAGATCTCTGGCTTGAAGAATAAATGAAATAAAATAAAAGTCTGTTTTAAATTCTTCGACACTGATTATTATTCCGACAATAAAAGGCCAAACCTTTCTCTCCCAAGGGACACTACATCAAACGGAAGCTCATTCGGAATGATTCTCCTTTTATTGCGTGTCACATCTGATTTTCCTTCCCCGTCACTTCTCGCAATCATTCCTCGCCCGGGGCGACATCCGCTCGTCGCGGCCGCGTCTCCGGCGAGTCCCGCGTCCCGCGCACGACTCGGCTGCAATTAAACCGAGGGTCGAGGTGCAGGGGTGCCCAGCGGAGCTTGAAAGGTTTCGCCAAGGGTCCACAGCTGTCGCTATTGCCGCTCTCGCGCTCCGAGTCATTCTGTCGATTCCCGACTCCTTCCTCCCGTCGTTCCCTCCGTATTTCGTGGGCTCGGCCTTCGCTCTCTCTCTCTCTCTCTCCGGCAGTGATAAAGACAGATAAGGAAAAGCCGAGCTAGTCTAGCGTGAAGCTCTTGAATAATTTGACACTCAGCCGGACTTGCCCGGAGAGCTTGGGAAACGAGGCGCGGGGAAACGTGCGTCGGGTTCATAAAATTCTAATTTTTTCGAAAGTCAATTAAAATACAAATAGAGACGTTCGTTTAAAATGCTCGTAAATTATGCCCGGGGAATGGAACGATACGTTATGCTCAACGAGACGCGATGATAAATCAACCGGTGAAAATTGCGTGTTTTTTGACTATTTGAATATAAAGCTCGCGCTCGGATCTATCTTTAGTCGTGGGTTCACGGAAAATCTACAGGACAAATCGATAATTCAATGTCTCCGATATACACGTGAAAATATATACGCGAAGGAACCGTTTTAGAATTAAGTTTTGCTGTTCAATAAAACATGCCGACTTATTCTTCTCTTTTTTTTAAACAAATATTTCAACTGTGATTTAGTTTTGCTAAATTCGTCAAATCAATATTTATAAAACCAAATTATTTGCATTCCAGCAGCTCATTTTTTTCTATTTTACGTGCTTCAATGGCAACGTACATCTTTACGGCTCATGGTTCGTGGAAAAAATTGATCATTTCAATTAAAATCAATTAAAAACGACAATATCAAAATGCTCAGAAGTCCACCAGGACGCTTACACTTGAAGAAGTCTGATACGAACAATAGCCGCAAAGGCGAACTTTAACAAGACCAATTTCGTACTTATTACAATGATGAAAGTAGATCATTCAAATGTGAATCATTTCAATTTTTCTCAGTTCAAAATTTGCAAACCAAATCTCTCCGAGAGGCCTCCCGCAAAATCCCCCCCTAAAAATAGCGCGCGTTTAATAAAAAATGAACGCGAAAAATCGCAAGAAGCAGCTCCGCGCAGGCACACATAGAGTTTCAAGGCCACTTGAAATCGGCCTTAATATAAGCAATTGACCAGCGTCTATTTCGATAGTGGCCTTTGGGGCGTCACTTGCATCCCGTTTCAACGCACTAATTACTCGCGGTAGTGGTCCAACCTGTTTTTATTATCTATTCGCTCCTCTCGCGACTCTCCGAGCCGCCTTATAATCGGGTTATGAAGGCGGCAAAGATCCCAGATCCCAAGAGCGCGCTCGCCTCGAGGCTTCCATTATCAACGAAGCTCGCTCGCTCTTATTAAGCCGGCTCTCTCTCTCTCTCTCTCTCTCTCTCTCTCTCTCTCTTTCTCCTCCGAGAGGGAAGATCGCCGTCGATCGCGCGTGTGTCACGTCTCGTGCGCGGAGGGACGACGCTTCGAGATTTACTTGTTTCGCCGCGGAGGAGAGGACGATAAATTATATATCGCGGGCGCTACCGCGGCGGCTGGCTTCCTTCGCTTTTTTCGCTCGTACTTTGTCCGCATATTTTTAATATACTCAGGGGAGTACTGATTGAAACGGCGAGAGTAAGGCTCTCGGATATATAAGCCTGCGCCTTATACATTATTTATCGGCCTACGATGGAATACAGTTACCGCGAGGATGGACGGGTAATTTTTAGCATGTTTTTGTAATCAATATGTATATCGTCTCTTTTAGCTGCGCGAGGCTGTCGCCGGCAAAAAGGCTCGGGCGAGAGTAGCAAGTGCAAGCCGAATCTGTCCCGGAAAAAAGAGGAACGAAATTCAAAACCTAGCTTTTTCTCTCGCGGCTTATTTTCAGCCCGAGAGGAGCCTTTCCTCGCGCTCGTTTCTCACAGCCACGTCCCGCGTCCTGCGCAGATTTTCGCGAGCGATAATCGGGCGCGGACCGCACCGTGCGAACGAGGGGAAAATTCGAAATCGCGCTGGGTGAAAAGAAAGAGGGAGGTTGAAAAAAAGCGATAGCGCGAGAAGGAGCCGCGTAATACGAGGAGGGTGCGCCGGTCAGAGTCGCTCCGGGAGATACACGCGAGAAGGGGAGAATCGCTGTTTGTCGAGAGCGAGAAAGGCGATCCTGGCGATGTCTGCGGTGGGAGATAAGAGTGAAGTCAGTTGCGCGGAATTGGGGTGAGGATTAGAGGGAGGGAGAACGGAGGAATCTACGGCGGGTGCCGCAAGTGGCTGCAATTCGGGTCCTATATTTAATTTCGCACCGAGGAGAAGAGGGATGCGCGGGAGTTCGGGGAGCGATCGCCGATTAATCTAGATGCAACGTCGCGATCCTATGCCGGTGGAATCTACCATTCGATAAATTGCAGTCTCGGGATATCAGCCACTTTAGAGGAAGAGAGAGAGAGAGAGAGAGAGAGAGAGAGAGAGAGAGAGAGAGAGAGAGAGAGAGAGTTTAGTTGGATAAATGAATTTCCGAAAGAGATATATCCGAAGGCTTTTAATTTGATGACTTAATTTCTAACGATTATAATTAATTTTATGTCAATCATAACATCTTTGTTTCATCGATTTATAATTGTTATTTTTTTTGCTATTTTAGGTAAGTTCCTGATGTTCTTTTATTTGCTGAGTTCTACAAGCGTGAGTCCAAAATTCCATAACTTGAGATGGTTTATATTTAATTATACTATATTTTTTCTTCCAAAACTTTTCGCGTTTAGGTAACATTAATCACTTATAGAATTCATCCCATTCCAAAATTTGAAAAAATGTTTATTTTTTCATTTTTACATTAAAAATTATAACCAAAGTCAATTTAATTAGATGAAAAGCAATACGTCAAAAAATTATTATATCGAGCTCGCGATCGCGATATCGAGATTTCCCTCGACTTTCTACACATTCTCCCGTGTCGCGTGGCGACTCTTCGTTCGTCCGCAAGTATATCGCATTCCGAACGGCGGGCAAAATTCATTTCCGCATTTCGTGTCATGGCGCCGTTGATGTCCCCGTCGCCGTCGTGGCTGCCGTTTTCGTGATCGCGACATCCATCGCTGCCGTGTACAACGCTCCACATAACCGGGACAGGAAGGAGGAGGCACGAAATTGAAAATGCGCGGTGACGATAATGGCGAGGAACAATGGTTTTTGGCCCCGAGGTTGGCAGCAGTCGCACAACAGTTGGCTAGTTTCGCTGCGCCGCGAAAGAGACGGAGAAGCTCGAGTCGCTCGTTTTCTCTTCTCGAGAAGTAGCGTAGAGCCCTTCCGAGAAAATAAGGTAGCGTGTGAATGACTTTCTGAAAGTGCGAAGAGACTTAAAAAAAGAAATTGTGGTAGAAAGATTCAATAGTGTGGTAAAGACAATGATTTTGGATGGTATCGATTAAGTTTATTGATAATATTAAACATGTTTTTTAAATTAAATTATTTCAAAATTACCTGCAAAATAAACAGCAGCGGAAATAAAAATAACTTTGAAAAAAATAGAAAGCTTTTTACCGCTTCTCACAACTAATAAGAAGTGCTGAAAGCAGGCGATGAGTACTTTACTCATAATGATATACTGCTTTAGCATAGGCAAACAAAACAATCGGAATGAATTCTTGATTTACGAAAGCCTGTAATTTCGTTAGCGAAAGAGGCGAAACGACCGCGTCGTAATGAAAATAAGTAAACACAAAATGGAAAGCAATATCAGGCACGAGATCTAGAAAGAAATGGCCCAAGAGAAGGTCTTATTTAAGAGGTGCAAAATTACAGTCGGCACTCGACTGCAACGCTTCCACCCGGCGAAGAAGTGGTCGCGGTCCCGCGCAAGGCACTTCGGGCGCGAGCGTAGGTCTTATCCCGCTTGGTAATTGCTGCTTTATGAATCGTATCCCCCCCTACTCGTGCACTCCGACTCGGGCCGTTTTCACGTACACGTACACGTGCAGGGAGAGAGGGGGGAGGGAGGCAAGGTGCAGCCCTTTCGACTTAATGCTGTTTCCCTCACTCCATTAAAAGCCCACGCCACTCGGCTCGTTTCACTCGCGGCGCACTTTGCGGCTTTCGAGCGCCGCGCGCTTTGCAGTTTTCTTGCGCGACGATCGGGAGAGATCCATTACGCCTCGTTACGGTTAGCCGAGATGGACGCGCGCGCCGCTCGAGCTTTCTTCTTCCCTTTTTCGCGCTTGCGGCGAGGTGGAGAGAGTGAAAAAAAGGGGGGGGGGGAAAAAAAGATAAAACACTTAACGGCGCAAGTTCAAGCTCGCGTGCATCGAAGTTGTTCTCTTTATCGCGAGCGCGTTTTACGTGTGTTGGCGAAATTATTTAGAAGGAATTTTATATGAAGTGATTTGAGCCCGAATGGCATTTTAACGTTTAATCGCGGGCTCGCACGTTTTTCTGCCATCGCGGGTAATTAATCTTCCGACGAGCATTTTCTCCGTTAGGCATGAAGTGAGAGCTTTCGAGTGACTAAGAATAATGAGATTTGATTAAAATTTTAATGTACATTTACGTAAACATGTAACTTTATGATAAAATTGTTATATTACGCGCGCCTTGATAAGTTTAGTTTTGAAATATATCTCCTCTTGGCAATTTTAAATACATAATCAAGAATAACGCGCTGTATTTCCAAATAAACAAAACGAGAATACTTTGTCATTTCTCAAGCATTAAACGAAAACCAGCTAATAAACTAAAAGCCAATCGCACTTAAAAAAAACAGGAAAGAAAAAAAGATGAGAACAATATCGCTCAGTGGGTCAAGCGTCATAAGCGAGGAGGGAGGGAGCCCGGGTTCACGCCGCGAAGCGCGTCCACACCCACAAGTCAGGAGGTGCAGCCGAGCCGTCCAATGACAGACTTTGCAGGCTCGCGCTTGCTCGGGTCATTCATCAGAGGGCTTGATTCCCAGGGCGCCTAGCAGCCCCCTCGGCAGGGGCTCGGGGTGATATACCACGTGGCTCTCTCTCTCTCTCAGCTCTCTCGCCGTCTTGGCCCCGACGTCCGCCGTCTTCGCTAACGCGCGGAGAGAGCGAGACAGAGCTCCAGTATTACGCAGCAGACTGGCCCTTCGCCCTATCGGACGGGATATAGGGTATCAGCGGCGCGGAGCCCCGCGCGCTAACTGCACGAGGAGCCGACGCGTCCGCCACCCCTGCCGGCCAGGAATAATACGCGCGAGCTTAGCGCTGCTTAATATACTGCCTGGCTCCTCGTTAGCGCCGGTAATGTGCAGCTTAGACGCGACGGGATTGCCTTCAAAATTCTCCTTCTTTCGAGATTGATTGTTAATTAGGGATATATCGAAGATCGAGGAGTCGGCTTGTATTGTTGTTTGGATTGCGTCGACGCAAGAATACTTTCAAAATATCTCGGGGATATCCACCTGAACCCCGTAATGATTGAGGGTGCCGTCGCATAGTCTTAGGAAATTTCGAATTAGGTGGACGTATGGTTGAATGAGCTGGTCTTAATACTGCGCTGATTGCTTTCTAGTCATTTCTGCACTTTGTCCTATCAATGTATGAAAAACTTTATGAAAATTTAATTTTAATTTAAAGTTCTTTGTTCAATTTACAATAGATTCTTCGACAAAAAAATCTAAGAATTCGGATGCAAACTCGCAAGGATGAGCGTGGGAAAGCGTTTCCTTATCTCTCTCGTTTTAGATAAGATTTAAAAACAATTTTGTCAAAATGCTCGGATACTCGTGGCTTCCGTACATTGCATTTTTAGCTGTTCGGGTTAAAACCAATACTTTGTTTTTCTACACTGAGAAAAATTACAAAATAAAAATTACTATTTTTCGTGGTCACCGAAGGACAGACTCAAATTATGGCCAATTTTACAATAATAATAGAAAAAATTCATATTTCGAATAGAAAAATTATTATGACTGTTTTAAAAGTTACTGTGTTACATAGCAATTTTTTCTATTATTATCGTAAAATTCTCCATAATTTGAGTCTTTCCCTCGGTTACCACAAAAAATAATCACTTTCATTTTGCCATTTTTCTCAGTGTATATGTAAATATATTTTTATTTTTTATTCGATTTAAAAAAATGCATTTTTTTACCGACGCTCCATCACCAGCTAAATCTTGGCGTCACCTGGAAACGGAGCTTTAAAATTCATGAATGTAAAAACGTTGAATTTGACATAGCACACAAATAATAAGCACATTAATTATAAATTATATTAAATCTAGGCATCGCGTAATTAAATACTTTAGAAACCGTTCAGAAGTGAATACGTAATTTGTCATATACTAATTAGCGCGCAAATTTTTGCGAACCCAAGTAATGTATTACTCCCGCTAACCGATCGATTATTAAATAACGTTATCATCCACACTCCGCTTTATCTTCCCGTGCGAAGTACAAAGAAAAAACCCAAATCATGAATGGCATTTTACAACTTAACAAACAGACTCATAAATTATGCGGGTGTCTAGTCGCGCAGCGCCAATATATTTTATACAGCCGTAAAGGATCGGAGAGAGAAGGAGGGACGAAAGAATAAGCGGGCCTATGTCAGCGCGACCGGGGAGAGAATAAGAATCGAGGAATTCCCGAGCGTCCGTAAAAGAGAGAAGGAGCCCGCGGATTTTTCTAACCCGCGCTTATAATTGAAAGCAGCTCTCCGCATATAAGAAGGGGAGGCCGAAAAATAAAGGCGGCGTGCCGTCGAGGCGGTGGTAAATCAATGCGGCCCGTCATCTCACCTGCGCTAACGCGATTCATTTCGTCCGACTCTCTCTCTCTCTCCCTCTCGCACGAGCGCCCGCGGTTAATCGCGCACGGAAAGATTGCGATAAGGTGAGGCCTCGCGCGCTCTCTCGGGGCGCAGGTATGTGTGTGCATAAGTAAATGCCGCTCACGGGCAAAAGTGCAGTTGACAAGGAGTGACGAATGGGCCTCTCGCGCGCATATAGCCTCTCTCGCGGAGAGCTATGATTGCTTAATTCACATGCGGCCGGTCAAAGCCGAGGCGAGTCCTCCTCTTATCGAGATCTATCGCTGCCCGGAATAACAAGCAACAATGAGCGGTGCGCCGTATTGTGCGCTTGCATATACGCGAGAGACGCTGTAAGGCTCTGCGGCACTTCTCGATCGAGTCGCGCGCCTGCAGAAACGTGCTCGTGGATACGTGGCCTACGTGTGAGCTTGGGCAACTCGTAGTCTTTGCGCGACGAAAAAGAAACTGTTTATCGTCGGCTCGGGCCAGAAAAAGATTAATTACGGCGACCCACTGACCCGGGCTCATGTTCGATGCGTACGCTGAGAGAAAGAAGGACGTTAAAATTACGATTTTCTATCGTTATTTCAGATATGAGAAGAAAAGTAAGAACATTTACTATATAAATAGTAAATATTAATTATACACTGAGAGAATAATATAGTAAAAATTGCAAATAATCTTGTAAAAATTGCCATACTGTCTAGTAAAGCCACCACAGACTGTCAAAACCCAAAAAATTACTATACT
>JAWWEM010000044.1:7283340-7297529 GCA_035582935.1 Ormyrus thymus | reverse complement strand
GAATTCCCTGTAAATTTTACTTAAAAGGTGAAGTAAATTTTGCTTAAACATTCAAGCAAATTTTACTTATATAAAAGCCAGTATTTTTTACTGCATACTTTTAAGTAAATTTTACTAGCGATTTTTCTCCGTGTAGTTAATTAAAAACATATAGTACACTCTAAAAAAAAAAAAATGAAATAAACTTCCTGTTCAATGCATTCAAAATGATGTATTTGCATTGAATTTCGCTCATGTATATTAAAATTAATGTAAAATTACATTAACTTTACTGTACAATGCATTAAATTCAATGTAAATACATTAAATGTAATGCATGTACAGGAAATAAACTTCCAGTACATGCATTAAATTTAAGGCTTTTTTTACAGTGTAAGTATTCTTATTTTTCTTCTTATATCTGAAACAACGATAAAAAATAGTAATTTTTACTCTTTTTTTTCTCTCAATCTACAAGGACCCTTTTCGGTCCTTAGAAAATAATTAGCAACGACTTTTTCTCTTCTGATATATAATTGCAGATTAAAACCTATAATTTGTTTTCGAAACATAGAATTCCGTCATTTGTAAGGTATAAAAAATTCTTTATATTTATTTGTCCCGGCACAATTGAAACATAAATCAAAAGATTTGATTAAAAACCTACCACCGTCTTCAGGTGGAGCACTATATCTCGTAGAATAAAGCTCCTTCCACTTACGATTCAAGTGTTCACTCCCCTCGAAAAAAAAGGGGGTTAGCTCGATGACGGGCTTAAAAAAAATTCAGATAACTATGCGCGGCTCCCGCTCGCATTTGAATTTCAACTCCGTTTCTCCTTTCTCAACTGCTGCCTCCTCTCTCTCCCCTCCCGACACTTCAGCCTCGCGAATAGTTCCTTTACGAAGCCCAGTAAATATTCCAATTTCTCGCTCCGACTATTCGTCCCGAGGAGACGCGACGCGCCATCCTACTTCGCCGCCCCTCCTGTTTACGAAGTATAGCCCACCGAGAAAACAAGGAGCAAAGAGATAAAAAAAAAAGAAGGGAGGCGAGCGAGCTTCACATTATGCTCGCGCGCGTGGTATACGCACGCGGCGCATTATCACGTGCAGTGCGCTCCGCGCAGCCCGCTGCATAAATTCACGGGATCCGAGCCGCGGGCATTCGTCATGCGCGCGCTCGCGGCCATTGATATGTATTAAACGCTATTAATTTCCAGGAAAGGAATGCACCCACCCGTGAAAAGCCTCCCCTCCCCCCCACCTCCCTCCCTCGGGCAGATAAAAATCCCGGGCCGACAGTCGCAACGCTTTCTTGCATACCTCGAGGCCTTATTGGCATGCACCCCGCGCGCCTATTGTGGGCCACCTTTTTTTCTCTTCTTTTTGTTGCCGGCGACTCACCACCGTGCAACCCTAAATTTTCCTGAGATACTCCGCGGGAGTCGGGGCGAGGAGGGTGGGGGGGGGGCTCTCTCTTTGGAAATTAGACTCCACCCCTCGAGGCTGCCTTCTCGGCTGCATTTCGGATGCGCCGCGCTTTCCTGACGCGCATGGAATATTCGGTTATTTATGGGCCGCCGAGCGGAATATGGCGTGGCGGCGCGGCTCCGCGATACAAATTAAAATGAAAGGCTTCGACGCCGGGCGTGAGGACGAGGCTTTCGCACGCGGCGAGTCTCGAGTGAGTCGGATCGAGTGAGCTTTTAAAGCGACGCGATTCGTTCATTCAATTTGTTCGGCGTAATTGTTTTTTTATTTTTTCGGCCCCTGCAGGAGGTATTGCGGAACAATGAGGAGGATTATAAAGACCCGCTTCGCTCTGTTTGGGTCGTAAATTTTCTAATTCGTAACGAGTCCATTCTAATTTTGAATGGGAGCAATTTTCAAAGCAGGCAATTTAAACTCCACGAATTTCTCCGCGTATAATAATAAACTGATTCTAGTTATTAAAAAGGGAAATTCTTTACATCTGTAAATAATGCAAGTTAACAAAATTAAATTTACATTAATAAAGATAATAAAAGACCCGTATATATAGCTCGTAAATTTCATGAAGAAAAAAAATTAAATCCTCCTCAAAATAGAATGAAAACAAGATAAGATTGAAATAACTCGAATGCGCGCTCAAACTTTTTACAGCCGAAATACATTTATTAAGTTAAGAGCAGGTAACTGCAATACAAGTGGACTCTCGCCGGAGCGAGAGAAAAAATAAACAAGCCCGCCGCCACACGCCAGAAGGAGCGAAAGAGAGAAAGAGGCAGTCATCACCTTAAGAGGGCCTGCATTCACTAAATGCCTAATGACTCAGCTCGAGGGCTAGCAAATTAATTTAAAGCACATCGCACAATGTAGGCAATAAAACTGCGCGCGGAACGAGCCGGAGTTTACCTCCAAATTAGTGTCCGCGGCACGGGCACACGGCTCTCGGAAACGAAGCCACAAATATTCCGGCCGCCTCCTAAGGATATCTCAGGAGCAGCAGCGGCAGGCAGCGGCAGGCAGCGGCAGCAGCACTCATCATTGGTGTGGGAAGTGGAATTAGAGGCGACTATGCCCCACCCCGGGCGAAGGATGCTGGCGATCGGTGTGTAACCCTCGTCTAGGCCGTCCCCCTCGAGGAACCCCATCGCGCGAGGCACGCACACATTCGTCCTCGGCCCCGGTGGTGGGGGGGGAGGCCACGAAAAAGGGGGCAGGCGCACGCACGCACACGCACGCAGTCCTACTCTCTCTCTCTCTCTCTCTTTCGGCAGCGGCGAGCAGGTCCCACGTCCCGGGGTCCACCATAGTAAATCAGACAGTCGCAGGCGGTCCTTCTGATCTATCCGTTCGCGGGAGGAGCGGAGGAAGGAGTAACGGAGTGAGAGACGGAGCGGGAGAGAGAGAGAGAGCCGCAGCAGGAAAGTTAACCTCGTAAAGTCGTGGAATAACTCTCTAAGTAACTCTATCTAGTCCCGGGAATCGCTCATGGCTCATAAACGCCTCGTAACTTAGCCAGGAGAGCGGTGGCACGCGCCTTCTCTTCCTTGCACGCTGCGAGTATTATACCAAGTGCCGGGAAGAGAGGAGAACCCGCGTTTCTGTGTTCGCCAGTGAGAGAGAGAGAGAGAGATATTGATAGGTATTGAATTTTATTGCCGGCCCGGATTTCTCTTTTTTTCCAGCAAAGTGCGCGAGTTTAAAGGGAGAGAAAAGTTTCACGAGTGTGTACACTCGGACGTCAAATAATGCTGTCAACATGACCTTCTACATTCTTCCAAAAGATTCAAGGTACGGTTTTCTCTGTCAGTGTTTGTGCAGCAAGTATTTGTGTTTATTCATTGTTTTAAAATTGTCGATAGCTCCTAGCTTACGCGCAATAAAATATGACAACTGTTTTTTGAGCAACCGGGTGGAGTTTTAGTTCCCCGAAAGAAATATTTTTTTCAATTGTAATATTTCTTATTATTTGAATCAAATAATTCTTTTAGCTTTGCTTAAATTTCATTTACAGAGTGTTGCTCAAGAAATATAAATTAGAATATTATTTAAGAAAATTATGCTTTATTTTTCCGGTTAAAAACATAGTGTTTCAAAAAGTAGCCAGAAAAACTTCCGATTCGCATACATTTGTCAGACAATTTGTAACCATTGTCATCAAAGTTTATTTAAAACTACTGTAATAAACACAATCCAAAGACCCTTGAGGCATTTCATAATTAAAAAAATTAAAAATAAAAAGAAAAGCTAACACTTTTGCGTTAATTCACTAAAATCCAAACACCGTCCTTTTGAATATCTAACTCGGCAACAAATAAACACGGCGCGCATTTCCCAAATTATAGTCGTTCCTCGGACGCACATTGCTTTCGAGGGCGTTAAATTTAGAACGAAACCCCGCGGCCGCGCTCCGGCTGTCGTTTTAATCAAAATTCACAGGCCCCGCGACCGGTCCTGATGGTCGAAATCGGGATTGCGCCCGTCGCGATATAATAAAGCCGGGCGTAAAACGCGCCCGCGAGAGTAGATCAGAGCCGAATCGACGAAAACGCTCGAGAGCAGTGCATTACGGACGGCCGCGCGCTCGCATTACGCGCTCGCCGGCCTTGATTAATGCTCTCCGCGGCGATCGATCTCTCTCGCGCGACCTGCTAATTGCGCCGCGTCATAACTCTCTAAAGCAACCCTCCGCGTCGCCGCCGCCGCGATATATGTGTGCGGATACGCACGCGGAGAGGAGAGCGAGAGAGAGAGAGAGAGGGAGGAGAGAGTGTTTTGTGCGCGAGGGAGATGTATGCGAGAGTGCAGTGGGTTGGCGCGAGCGAGCGAGAGCGCCACTGAATGAGTGTGTAAGGGAGGAGCGCCGAGCGCGCGGTTTATTAAGCTCTAAATTCTTTGGAACAAAAAAGGGGCGATCTTTCACCGGGCCGCTCGGCCGGCGAATTAAATTACGCGCGATTCGTCAAAAACTTTTGACGGCTTTAGGCGCGAGAGGAGTTATGGACCGAAGCTGGCTGGCTTTTTCTGGGTCATTTTTTCTTTGATTCGCTTTACTAGATTTTTAGTTACTTGGTTAGTTCGTCAGTTAGTCGGCTACTTGTTAAATTGCAGTGCGGAAAAAAATGTATTGCTTTGTTTTCGTTACCGTGGAAGCAATTATAATTGTTTATGATATCCATAAAGCTGAATTTTAATAAAAATGAGTAAAATGCACTTTTAAAATAGTTTCGCTGAATTTTACTTTCTAGAATTATTTGAAATTAATCTTCCTAATAGCGGAATTAAATACTTTCATCTATTTGAATCCAGATTTTAATAGTCGCGATATATCAGAAAGTCGGTTTTAAAATTACAAAAATTCTTCACCTCGGAGCGTTCATACTTTTAGGGAAATCTGTTTACGACATACCGCGCAATCGCGGATTAGTAGATCTTGTAGAACACGCGTTGGAAATTACGGCAATCATGCTTTTTTGCGCGCCGTAACGCGCGGCTCTAAATTAAGAATTCGCGAGCGGTGTGTAATGGAAATTTACGAGATCGCGGCGAGGCCGTTAAAAATGCCCTCGAATAGCGTGTTAAGTATCCAGCCCGACGGAGTCTTCCTTAAGAACTGTCCGTCGCTAAAGAAGCGGCGGACCCGGAGTGGCTTATAATGAAGAAGCCTCCTCGCTCGCTCGCGAAATATGACACGATTACGCGGCTTTACGGGCCGCGCTCTCCGCGCGAAATAGTCTCCGGTAAGCGATCGAGCGACGAAACTATTTCCCGCCACTTCCGGAAAAAAGCCTATTAGCATTTCGGGATCCTCCGTCTTCGTAACTCGTCACTTAAACGAGTGGAAAGAAGTGTCGCTCCGGGAGATACGTATATACGCGCGCCGGGGAATTGTTTTCGCGTTTTTATCGCGGACATTAATGGAAGCATCTCGAAAAATATCATCCCAGCCGGCGGGGCAAAAAAGCCCAGATAGTCAAGGGAGAGGAGGAAAGAAGTTCGCTCCTCTCGTCGTCGTCGGCGGCGGCGGCGGCGGCAGCCTATGAGGCATCGCGCTCGCAGATAGGAAGAAAAAGAGGGTCGCGCGGGCGAATAATAAAAATCACCCCCATAACTCAAGCGGACAAGCCGAAGGGGATGGGCGCCTTGAGCTTCTTATCTGGGCCGCGGGAGGGGGTGGCTTTCTGACATTAGCGTTGCCGGCAATTCTCCTCGCTACTTAAGGCGCAAGCGGCCTGCGTCCTTGTCGCCCGCCCGAGCCCGGGCTTGTCTTTTTTCTCCAGCCCAGACTTTCTTCTTTCTTTCGCGGAGCGCGGCTACTTTTTCCGAGCGCGCCGCCGCTTCGCTTAGAGAGTTACTACACGCCGGCATAATGCGAAAATCGAGTTTTATTCGGTTGCTCCTTGTTTAACTGCTGCTCTTTTCTTGCCGAGGACATTTTTAGGTGAAACTTTCGTCGAAAGTAAGCAGGCAGCGTTTAGTTTTGTAATAAAATATTAATTTACCTGTTAATTATGATCGTTGAAAAAATTTGGTTTAAAATGTATTTCATTCCATCTAAAAATGTACGGTGATACGAAACCTAAACGTTCATTATTACACATTACATCTAAAAAAAAAATGTAATAATTGGTACAACTTTTATGTGTCTCTAAATGATGTAAATCTAACGCTCATTAATATCTGCTTCACTTTATATTACCAACGTTGAATAATACAAACGCATGAGCAAATGAAATAGCTTCGCTCCTCCTTGAACCTCACTTGGAATAAAGCAATACATAAGATACCGAGGCCATAAATCACAGAGTCTATCTCGCAATTATATCGATAACGGCGAGCCTATCCGGTATCGACGCTCGCTCGCGAAGACGTGGCTCGAGATATCTTCATCCGTTTTGTATGTATAGAAAGAAAGACTGAAAGAGAGAGAGAGAGAGAAAGGGCGATCGAACGAGGAGGGGAAGTGGCGCTCTTTGCGCCATTATCGCAAAGCGCAATGTTTACAGACAAACGCGGTAGTAATTATCCTTCATTTGCTCTCTCCCTCCGGCGTTTTTCCTTTATTATTTTCCTCCTTTATGACCCGGGCCCGCTTCGATCTCCTCCTCTCCCTCCGCATCTATTACCAGGCGATTTCTCCTGCTCCTCGCTTCTTTCAATCTCGTTCGCGCCGAATTATCAAGCGCGATTCGACTCGTGCGGCTCGTTAAATGGCCAAGGATGATTTAAGAGCGAGCTCCGCCGAGCGACGGCGAGCGCTGATTGTGAGGCGACTTTACTGTACTGCGGAGGAATTCGCTGCAGATGTGGAACACGAGATTTTACCAGTAGAATTTTACTCTCGAAACGCAGCTTCGGCGATTATTCGCGTTAAGAGTTTTTTTTTAACTCAACAGCAACAGAAGAACTGAAATATCGACGGAGAGATTTTTTCGTGCTCGAAAATCTTCCAGCAGGAGCCGTTTCGGGCACGTAAACAAAATTTATGTAGAAAATTTCACGCATTAACACCGCGTAAATTTCGGCCGAAATTTATGTGAAATACGAGGCCAATTTTCCGGCGTATATTGCACCGCTCGAAAACACGGATGTAAATCGAAATTTTTTTTTTCCACTGCCCGGAGCATTCGCACTCCATAACCTCTCCCTCGCCGCATGACGAACGACTTGTGTACATCGATTTCATTCAAAGTGGATCTAATAAAGGGCCCCGGGTTCCGATGCGCCTCGTGTCCCTAAATATTTGGTAAAATACGCGATTTTTCCCAGGCGCAATAGATCTTGCTTTATCCTCCCGGGTATTATGACTTCCCCGCCGGCCAATTTCTCAGCCACATCCGCGTCCGCAATATATATTCCTCCGAAAGTTCGAGAGCCGCCGCCGCCGCCGCCCCACCAAGAGGCAAAGAGAACGAGAACTTTTGTACACACACGCGCGCACGCACACGCACCACGCACACGCGGCATCGGCGGGACGCGAGCACGGGGAGAAAGAAGAGAAAGAGCAGTGACGTAACAATCGGGGAAACAGTAAATTTCCACATGTATTTGTCGTGGTCAAGCGAGGCATCGACAGCGACGAAGAAGTATAGAGAGGAGAAGAAGAACGAAGGTCCCTCCTAGCCGCCTCATCTCCAGCATTCGACTGCGCGGCTGCTGCAGCCCGACGGACCGCATTCTTCGCCGCGACGCGCATTGTTCCATCTCCTCTCCGATCCTTCCTTCTCTTCCTTTTTTTCTCTCTTTGCTCTCTCCTCTCCCTCTCTCTCCCTCTCTCTCGTGTATTCCTCCGTCTCACCTCCTCCGCGCGGTATATAATACTCGGGGCAGAGGCTTCTGCTGCCGGACTTATAACAAGTTGCTGCTGCTGCTGCCGGGGCTCGGGATTTTTGCTGCGCCTTTATTTTTTTCCCCTCCAGCTCTCTCCCTCTCCTCGCTGGCCCCAAAAACGTGCCCACGGATTTATGGGCTTCGTCGGTTGACCGACTGCGGTTTGCTCGCCCGCTATGGTTCCGCGCGCGCGGGGGTATAACCGTTGACCTTCGACGAATGCGGGAGGCTCGTCGAGCGTTCGGCGAAGAGGCGAGGAAAAAAAGAGGGGAGGAAGGGAAAGAAGCGGAGAGTTTATCTCGATGGCGATCCGTCGATTCGACCTTGCGAGGGAAGGCGGACACTTTTTTCGAGCTTCCACTTCCGATATTCTTGCGCCCTGCACTCTGGCCGCGGCGATTGCAGTTCCGACGGGCAGTAAAGCGGACCGTAGGGCTCGTCGCTGCTTCGAGAATCGGAGGGCACGTGTCCGGGAAGCGGCATGTCGAGAGGCTTGCCTTTTTCACTTTTTAAGCAGCAGCAGCTGCCAAAAAAGCCGTAAAAGCCAACTTTGTAGGAGGTTCGAAGTTTCGTTTTTTTTTTATGGCTGTACAGTTCGTAAACTCGTAAAAATTTACTGTTTCGGAAAGTTCTATGGGCGCACCGATTGTTTGACGAACAAGGCACCGTTCATTTCACACATGTCAAGATTTTACCGTCTCGCCAGGCATTGGAAAAAATGCAACGCTTGAAAAAATTCGTCGCCTTCTTCTTGCCGTTCAAAGACCCGCCTAATTTAAAAAGTTAAAAAAAAAAAATCGGATTTCTATTCGGCCGAGAAAATAATCTCTTTTTAACTAAATTTTAATTTAAGTTCAGACTTGTTCCTCACATTACAAATTCCTGCCGTCGTCATCGTTAAAAATGATCCCCAAAATACCTTAACGAAACGTAAAACTAATCCGTCCGAATTCCCCAAACGCCTCGCAGTGCATAAACCCTCGTCTAGAAATCAATTGGCAATTTGGTTCTCCCGCCTAAAAGAAATAAAAAGAGCATCACATGTACACCCCAGCTCGTGAGCGAACCGTCGAATATCCCATCACTCGAGATAACTGCAGTTTAACAGGCCGCCAGGCAACGCCGGCCGAGGGGAGAAGCTCTCTCTCTCTCTCTCTCTCTCTCTCTCTCTCTCGTCCGTCGATCGTTATACGGCATTCCGTCGGGCGAGAGAGGCGCGCCGCCGCGCTCGAATCCCGGCCGTAATATCCGCCGGCGCATAAAAGTCGC
The DNA here is from genome assembly GCA_035582935.1 of Ormyrus thymus. Lineage (NCBI taxonomy): Eukaryota > Metazoa > Arthropoda > Insecta > Hymenoptera > Ormyridae > Ormyrus > Ormyrus thymus. Next base: position 7,288,464 of record JAWWEM010000044.1, on the reverse strand, counting down.
TCTCGGATTGCCCTAATATAACGGATAGCGGGGCACGGGCGCGAATTAGCGTGCCCATTCGTCTTGGCGACGCGCACACGCGAAGGACCGCTGATATTTAATTCGCGTGGCGCCGCGGAAACGCGACGCGACCGACTGCATGAATCAAGCGCAGGTACACACGCGCCTAACGTACGTATGGCCCGATTGCGAAAATATTTCTGCGCCGGGGAATCGCGGAGGGGGTGGGGGGGGGGAGAAAAAGTACGGCTGCAATTACGCGTTTTCACGCTGGAAGGTGAATGAGGAAGGCTGCGTGTAGTCGCGGCTCGAGTTATGCGGGCTTTTTATATTGTTTTAGCACGAGGCGCTAATTAGGCGGCTATGATTAATTAAATTAAAATCAATTTCTGCCGTTCTCGTTCGGGGGAGATTTTATAACTCATTTTTAGCCCTTGGAAGGTGCTAGTGCATTATATTGTGGATTTAGTTTTATTTAGAAACAAAAAAAAAAAAAAATTAAATACATTGTCAAAAGGTTTGGTTACTATTTTTGTTACTATTTTTGATACTCGTGCCATCTGTTTTGTAGGCGTTTTTGTACAACGGCCATTTTCAGTCTCCCGATTGTGTGGAAGATTTAGGGTTTTTTCGTATTGAAAAAGCATCTCCGTTAGAGTAGTCTGAGCGGGTTTTGCATTCTTTTGCTTCTTTGTCACGATCGATCGTGCTCCAGCTGGACTGATTTATAAAGTAAGTTGAATGAGAAAAGTTTTTGTTATCTTTCAAAGGCCAGATACGGCTGGAAGTATCCTGAAGTTTCTTTTCCGTGCCGCGAAGTTGAATTTCGAATTTTAACAGATTGTACTTTATTTTGCTACTTTCTTTCGCGACTTTAATGCCGTCGTTTAAATTTAAATAAATTTTTCATTAAGAATCGTAGCGTTGCAATATATTTAATTAACATTTGAACACATTCAAGCGGATAAATATTTCATTAATATTTTACAATTGCCATTTATCTCAATAAAATTTATTTATTATAATGTGTAACATTAATTTACTTGTAACATTTATGTCCCTTCAAGCTCGCAATTCAATTTTACTTTCAAACAATCAACTGCGTATAACGTCGCTCTCAAGCAGCGCAATAAACAACAATTTATCATAAATTAATAAAGACCAAAACAATATAAAATTAAACTAACCAAAAAGAACTTTATTTCTAACCATTCTCCGAAACACGAGCGCAGCAACTGCAGCAATCTAAGGCCGTAGCCCGAAAAAGGAGCGAAATTAAGGTTCCGACGGGTCGCTCGAGCGGCGGGCGACGGCGGCGGCGGCGGGCCTCCTCTGCCGTCGCACCGATTAATCTTTCCATACGGGAAGAAGAAGCTGCGCGTATACGCGATCCTCACCCCGAGCACTCGACATTGGACACGCGCTTCCGGCTGCTCGCGCATACACACCCAGCGTGCGCAGCTCGGTGGCATTGTTAAATTTACATTCGCGGACTCGCGGCCAGCTCTCGGCGAGAGTTTCTCTCGCGAGAGAGCGGCCCTTCGGGATAAAAATTAAATATGCATGTGCGTTAGCGGCAGAGAACCGAAGCGCTCTCGGCGAACCTTTGAGCTCTTAATAAATATAAATTTTCGCGGCCGCTTTATTTTACGAGCGCCGCTGAGAGGAGAGAGGCTGTAAGTTGCTTTTAATTAGTTTCATGCTCAATTTTTAACGGGTTTATTAAGGCAGTTGATTATTGCATCGATTTCAGTTTTATGACACGACATCACGGGAAGTTTTATTTTTTATGTGTGAAAAATTGGCTGCTGATTCAAATTTTAGCCTAGAAAAAATAGTATTTAATATTAAATGCAATCACTCTTAAAGACACTTTTAATCTGTACCGTTTAGCTTGAAAGTTGATATAATTTAATAAACTTATCAGTTCGCTACAATTTTCAAAGTTAAATTACAGGGAAAAGCATAAAGTAAAGCCAAACGCGCGCGCGCGCGCGCATTCTTCGAAATTTCCGGCGTTAAGAAACAGAAACTCGAAAGTCATTATCTCGGATCCATTCCAAAAATTTCCCATTATAATCCGCAAGAATTTAAAGGGTCAGCGTACGGGCTCGTGCAAAAGCAGCACGACGCAAAAAGGTTGTACATCTCCGGGGTCGGCCGGGCGAAAGAAAGAAAAAACCCTCGCGGCGGCGCGCACGCGGAGTAATAAAGCGAGAGAGAGGGAGGAGGCAGCAGCCTCTCCGCGAGGAAGAGCGAAAAAGACAGACGGAGAAAGCTCGCGCGCGCGTGTAGCGTACAGCACGCGGCCGCGGATTAAAGAGTTATTTGAGTCTCCGAGGCGGCCATAACTCTCCGCGGCTATTCCCGTCTCGCCTTCCCTCTCTTTCTCTCTCTCTCTCTCCGCGTCTCCCTTTTCTCCGTGTTTCGTGCTTCGCCCGCGGGGACGGCGGAATATTTGAAGATTGGGGTGGGTGGCTACGTACACACAAACGCACGCGGGCAGAGGGCCTCAAGGGTAACGGCTCGAGCGGCGGCGCACGACTACGGGCGCTCGCAGCTGACAGCTGTTCCCTCGGTGGGCCGGCGTCGTCGGTGGGGAGGATTCAGCCTAGTCGCGCCCCTTCTATAATGGCTCCCTTTTCTTCCTTCCCCGAGCAGCATGGCTGGCCTGGCTGGCCTCTTGCCGCTCCGCACGCCTTCTCCCTCTCCTCGCCCGGTCCGTCTCTCCGTCTCGCTCGCGCGCTCGCCTGCAGCCCGGCTCTCGCGGTTACGTCACGAGGGGAAGGAGAGGCCCACTTTGACGTGACGTCACAATTGTCTAGAGTGACGTAGGCCGGCGGCGGCGGTTAGATATCGGCTGACTTTACGACTGGGTGTACGGTGATTTTACGAGTCAGCTGGCTTTATTGCTATCGGTTTGCTTGCTGGCACTTGGGATTTTTGGCTGCCGGGGTTTATTATCTGTTGACATTGTGCTGAGGTGCGAATTGAGCCATAAAAACTGGGGGCACATTTATTTTTAATGAAGCTTTCGTTATTCTTATTGCCAGCATTATTTGCTAAGCTCGATTTCTATATGTGTAGTTTACTCGATATTGGGATATTAATATAGTACAAAATGGTTTTTAAAGTTTTCCTAAAGCATTTATGTTTATCGTCGGAACGAAACTGTTATTATATCAATTTTTTATCAGTTTTTCTTTCTAGTAACTGAATTAATTTTCAAAACTGGCCGGGCGAAGGACAAGATTTTTTGTATTATAAAACTAGTTTTTAACTCAATTTTCGAATTTAAAAATTTGAAATGCATATTTACTTTAAAATTGTCAAAAATTCAATCTAATTTTATTTTTAGTATTTCCTTAAACGTATCATTTTTTTCTCTGTTCTAGTAAAATTCAACTCGCTAATTTTAAAAATACTAATTTTAAAAATAAAATATTAATTCTTTCATTTTAAATCCCACGTAAAAATAGTTTATATAACTTTTACCAAGATTTTATATTTTTTTTTTAAATTTTGTACAATTTTGATTCTATATAATTCGTATGAAATTTTTGTACAAAAATATAAAAAATATGAACTCCTCTAATAGTCATCGGCTGCTAATTTTATCATGAGATGTGTAAAGGTTAGGATGCGCCACCAAGCGGAATTAATTTTATTTTTTACGACTGGCGCTGGGGGGCGCATTCTAACCTTTTACTCTTCTCATGACAAAATTAGCAACCGATGACTATTAGAGGAGCTCAAATTTTTTATATTTTTGTACAAAAATTTCATACGAATTATATAGAATCAAAATTTTACAAAATTTAAAAATAAAATTATAATATCTTGGTAAAAGTTGTATAAATTATTTTTACGTGGGATATTTCAATTTAATTTCAATTATTTAGTTTTAAATATTTATGAAAATTCAAATCTAGCGGATGTAGCAAATTCTCGATCTCTCAAAGTATTACTTACTGACCAATCAAAATCAGTCTTTAAAGGCTTCGCAACATCCGGCCATCACTTTTTTAAGAGAGGAGGAAAAAGCGATTTGTATCATAAAAGATTTGTAGAATAGAATCCATTTGAATCTCAAAAAAATTAAATTAAGCTTAATGTTGTAATCTTAACTATTCTCACATCCACAAGATATTTATTAGAAACAAAAATCAGAAAGAGATTCTTGTCCCGCAGCACAAAACGATCCGCCACGAATGCGCACTCCAAAAATACCGAAGCACTCGACGCACGCAAAGCAAAAGCAAGAAAAAGCGAAAAAGAGCCCGACGATGGGCTTTCCTTCAGAGCAACATCGAATCCAGCATGTACTTCGATTCTAGTCCCGCAAAACACAGAGCGCCGAGCCGGTGGCAGCACCGTCAGCGATAGGCAGCAATCGTAAAACAAGCGGTTTTACGAGGGCCGTCGGACGGCGCTACTCCCGTCGGTGAGGGAGCTTCGGCTCCTGCGTATGCGTGTGCGAGCGACAAGCGCAGGCAGGCAGAAAGAAGGAAAGAGCGAGAGAGAGAGAAAGAGAGAGGACAGGGATTCGCTTTACGAGCGCATAACAGGCGCGTTTATGGCCGACGATCACATGGCCGCTGCTCGCATACCTTCGCCGTATAACCAGGTCCCGCATAACCCAGTGCGGGGTAAACAAATCGTAAAGCTCGACTGCCGACGGCGCCGCTCGATTCACTGACCTCGCGCGCGCACCCACACGGACGCGCGCGGGGAATCGACTGGCCGCTCGTCGGAGCGCAAGATAGACGGGGACGAGCTGCGCGGAGCGCGGCGCTCATTTCATTATCGGATTTACGTGCGTTGCATAAGATTATTGCCCCGCGCCTCCTCTTTTGCTTTTAATTGCCACCGCGGAGGAGAGCGCGAGTCACTTTCCCTTTTTTGTTTTTTTAATTACCTACCGCTCCGCTCATTGGGATTTATTGTATTGCACCTTACTGCAATTTGCGAGGAATACATTCATTTTTAATTAATTAAATTAAGCGAGGGTGTAATGCACCGCTTATCATCGCAGCGACAATTAGCCTTACTTTTAAATAGAATCATTAAAAAGGGAAATTAGTTTTTAGTAAAATATTCAGTTTACTGATTTATTCGGTTGCC
>JAWWEM010000044.1:7268719-7280998 GCA_035582935.1 Ormyrus thymus | reverse complement strand
CCAAAGCGAGAGCAAGAGAGAAAGGACGAACGCAGCAAAGAAGGAAGAAGGAAAGAAGAGAGAGAGAGAGAGAGAGAAAGCCGCTATATAGGCGAAAGGAGGGGGTGGATATTCTTATGCAATTTGCCAGAAAGGTTCAAGAACCCGGGAGATCCCGCAATTTATCTTGCCTTATGTTACGCCGAGCCAAGGCAACGGAAGATAGATGGCGTCACTGCCTCTCCGACCAAGCAACCCCCTTTACCCCACCCCTTCGCACACCTTCCCCCTCGCTCCGCAGCCCCTCGAGCAGCAGCAGCACCCAGCAGAGCTCTCTCTCTTTCTCTCTCTTGCTCTCTCGACCACCCCTTCCCCCAGCCAATGAGGGACGACCGCGGTGGCCATCTTGGATGGAGAGTTATTGAACGAAAAAGATGAGTAAGAAACTTGTTATGGGGGTGCGTTGTGCCTTCCTCTTACTTCTTCCACACCCCCGCAAACTCGGGCTTCTCTCCTCCCCTCTCTCTCTCTCTCTCTCTATTTCTCTTTCCGCGGGCTATATATTCCTCGGGCGAATTCGTATTCTTTCTCGCGCACTCCTTATCGCGCTGTCGAAGAAAGAGAGAGATAGATAGCTGGGGGGAGCCGGGGGTAAGAGAGCGCGGCCGGGGGTTGTGTGTTGGCGCTATATTGATCAATTGCTTTGCCGTGCTTTGCGCTACTTTCCGCGGGCTATAAAGTAGCGCCGGCCGAAGGGAGAGAGAGAGAGAGAGAGAGGCGAGGATATAGCGGGAGGAGAGAGCGCGCGAACCGAGACTAATTATATAACGATCGAGCAGCAGTTTTGCGGCCGGGAATGTACATGCGTCTTTTCGAGAGCACAGCCGCATACTTCGAGGCTAGACTCGTTCGAGGCGCCGAGGACGGAACTGAGGAGAGTCCTACGCGATCGTTAGCCCGATAATTAATAGCCTCGCCGCTGGCGCAAAGTATTAGCGGGCCTTGTTGTCGGCTTCTTGCTCCGGCCTTTTTTTCCATTCCGGGCTTCCTGGAAGAACGCGACTCGCGCGAACAATGCGCACGCGAGATTCGCTGTATGTAGACGTTTTCGGACGAGGAATGTTCGAAAATTTAGGGGAGCCGGTGGGGATGCCACGAGGCGCTGCCGCGCCCATTGGTATACAAGCATGCGTCGGTAGATGCGTCAGCAGTGCACCACGTAAAATTCTTAATTTTTCAGTGCCAGACTGCATGAATGATTTTCAAAATTTTAGAAAGTTATCCGTTAGCTTGCGAGGCGTAGAAAATAACTAAACGATTTTTATAATTACACTGAGAAAAAATTTTCAGTAAAAATTGTTATACCTCTTAGTAATGCGGGGACAAACTTGCATTATCCTAAAAGGTTGTAGTAAAAATTGATAAAGTTCTATTAAATTATAATATGCAATATAGTCATTTTTTAGGATAATGCAAGTTTGTCCCAGCATTACTAAACGGTATAGTAATTTTATTAGAATATTTTTCGCCGTGTACTATATATTTCATCTCTTTAAATAAATTATAAAATAATGTTCAATTTAAAATTGCAGTATTCACGAAGAATTCTTATATGCTTATATTGCAGAAACTATAGAAAAGGTAATTCTTCAAATTCTGAAATCCAAATCGCATTACCAGACGTCAATATAGTAGATTTATAGTATCGACCGAGTCGAAATGAACTAGGATACGTTGTGAACAAAACTTTATACTTTATTAAGCTGGCTTACTCTTTTTATTTTAAAATCTTTTCAAATAAGTTAACGTTTTATTTTTACGAAACAAAAATATTAAATAATAAATAAAGATATGAGCCAGGTAACATTCTTGAATAAAATTCACCTTCATTTTAGAATCTTTCCTTATCGAAGTCTGCATTTAGCATGAAAAAATCACAGTACCATTTAAATTTGTAACATAGTCATATATAATAAGAAGCATAATTAAAAATCCACGTTTATCTGACTTATTATTAATCCGAAAATGTTGCCCTGAAATTTGATACCCTCGCAGGGGGGTATTCAAGAACGTCGTTCTGTCATAACCAGCTCGCCGATGTAGGCCCTCAAAAAATTGATGTCAGCGCCGCCCGGCCACGCGGATGCTCCTCTTCAGGCATGCCTCGCGCGTCCTAAGTTTATGGAGGCGTGCGCCTAAACGCAGCGCGTCGAAAGCGAAATTTTGCGGGCGCGGGCGCGGGACGAGGCGGGGGCTATTTTATGCCGGAGGAGGCGAAATGCGCGCCGATCGTGAGCAGCCTGTCAACGCAATTGCGCGCGTATCTAATTAGCTCGACCCCCTATAGCTTGGGGACGAATCTGCCGCCGGGAGAATATCGCCCGGGAACGTATCCTTCCGCGATCGATTTTATCGCCGATTGTATTCCTATCGGGTATGACGCATGTATGCACGTAGCCCGGATGAAAACAATAACGCGCGTGTCGGAATAGCGATGCGCGCCTGACTTTCGGCGCGGAATATGCGGTAATGCCGCGGAGATTGGAATTTCAATGGGAATTATATCTTTCGGATGCTTACGTTGGAAGGACTCGGTTGAAGAATTATAAGAAGCAGAGGCCAATTTAAAATCTGAAATAATAATCGTGCTTTTAAATCAAAATGTAAATGCAGTCTCCATCGCGAAAGTATAATTAACTTGTTGATATCGGTAAAAACTTTCGCGAGCCGTGCCAAAATTTTCTGCCTCAACTTTGAAATACGATCAAAAAGTTTTGCTAATTCGGCAAATAAATTTCGAACCGCACGACAGTTTTTCAGTGGTATAAATTACAACTCTAATTCTCTTTTTGATTTGTAACGAGCGAGCAAGAATTTTTTGAAAATGATTTTTTTTAATGCTTCGTTAACTTCGAATTAAGAAATTATAAAAAAGGACAAAGTCTTCTAAATACTTAACCGCATCTATAAAATGCCCATTTTCCAATTACTGGTCCAATTTACTAATACGAGCACTGAGCTCGGTCACATTCACTATGCTTGAATAACTACTTCACCTCAGTCGAATAACCGCCTGCCCGGCGCTCTTCTTTTATCGAGGAAATTCGAAGGCCTCGCCTTTCCCGCCGCGCGCCCTGCGCCCAGCAGCGGGTTCGCCCGTTCCCCGTGCGATGGCGCTCGGCGCCCTTGCCGCCCTGGGCTCCATCTGCGGCAATTGCTCGGAACTGCGCGGGCAGCACGTGCTCCCGGCCCCGCGGCGCGCACGCTCCTCCACGCACGAAGGGGGATCGAGCCGCGGGCGGAGAGGGGAAGCGCGGCGCGGAGTGCGAAGCAGCCCTCGAGGGAAGGGCCGGGGTGGGGGGTCAGGCATGCCCGCCACGGCGCAGAATCCCATCGATCATTCCCCGGCGTGCTGTACTGCGCCTGGCCTGCCTCCCCTCTCCCCGGCTCACCCCACCCCCGCTCGGCGGCCACGCTCCGCACACTATACCTACTCGGCTCTCCCCCGCCAACGAGGGACGACTATCACGAGGTCGCTCTACCTTCCTCTATTATATTTATGCGCCGGCTCGCGCTCGGGAAGGTTTATGGTTCTCGCTCTCCTCGCGGATCGCCAAGATCGGATTCTCAGCCGGGCCGATCTTTCTACCTTCGGATCGTCGAGTGATTATGTTGTGAGCGACGTCGCGCCACGAGGCGGGGAGAGGAAGGCTCGTTTCCGGAGTGCCGGAATGCACGTGATGATGCCCAGTGCGCCGTTTCGTAAATGAAGCCGAGGCAGAGAAAGTGCGAGGGATTCGGTCTTGGTAGTAGAGAGTCGAGGGAGAAGCACCAGGAGACGAGGGGATGCCGCTGCGACGAGTGGAACGAATGTCCCGATGACGGCCGACTGGCAGATGCGCCGCGACTGTCTCGCGCGCCTCCGCAAGTAGACAAGTTTCGCGTTGATCAGCCGGTTCGTAATTTGCTCTCGATTACAATTTCATATTACATTTAAGCCGGGCTTTCATGGTGGATTAGTGTCGGGAAGCTTGTTTTCTTAGGGCAAATTAAAATTTTATCGCGCTATCTATCGATTTGAATAATAGCTGTTCTTGCGAAACACTTTGTTGTTGAATAAAAGCTGCATAAATCAGAATTTTCAAACAAGTAGTGGTCGAAATAAATGGATTCTTCTAAAATAAAATAGAATTTATACAATGTACAATTTTTTTTTAATTTAAATACATAGTTAATGATGAGTTTGATGGATTAGTTGAAGAAATTTTGTGCAACATTTTATAAATATTTCAAACGTGTAACCTGTAGAGGGACCAGCCTGAAAGTGTTATCCATTCCCTCTTGTAATTAAAAAATTTTCTGCATTTTGTCTTAGTAAATTGTTGACTAGTACTTTTTCCACGCACGAAAATAAATCCAAAAGCGCAATGCATCGAAATCTAACAAAAAGCACAAACTGTACCTGATAAATATAAAGCAGCGACTCGGCGCCTCTGCAAAAGCGCGTTTATTATACGAAGAAGCATTTGGCGCGGTAGTCGGCGCTCTATAATACGCCTGACAGACTTGGAAAATTCCTGTTGTTCGTCGGGTGCCGGCCTACACGCGTTTTAAAGCGCGTCGAGAGCGTGCGTGCGCGCGGCTATTGCATGTATACGCGCATATAAGTGTAATGCGCCGCGCACGCACGCGCGCATATATGCCTGTGGATATTGCGGTCATAAGAGCATAAATCAAAGCGCCTACGTGCTCGCGTGTATATATATATATGCCTATATGTGCACGTATATATATAGATATGCGTAACGTGTGTAACGGTGTGTAATTTATTGTTTCAGGTAAGTGACGTTGCGGAGCTCCAGGGTCCTCCTCGCGCGGAGCGCGCCATCCTCCTTTCCTGGCATAATGTAAGCACCCCGTCAAGCGTATTGCAACATTGTCAAAATGAGGATAAGCGCGGACTAGTGAAAGTGCAGGCCGAGCGAGATTTGCATGCTGCGACGCGAGCGATTTTTTTCACCCGCGCTTTGCGAAGACTTGGCTTTTTAAACCTGAACGTCGGTGAGAATTGCGCGCAAGCACTTTGTTAGATAATTGGATATATGCGGATGCTAACGAAGCAGGCGAGTTTTATCTTCAAATATTCCCAATATGAAAAGTATTTATTTAAAATTTGAAACCCCTACACGGAGCGAAAATGTTTAAGTAAAAATTCCTATAATTTTTATTAAAAATTGCTGTATTTTATAGCAACCTGGAGACAAAACTCGAACTATATTAAATTTTAGAATACAGTATAGGAAATTTCAGATTATCAAATTTTGCTATGCTGTGTATCAAATTTTACTATACGAAATATTAAATTTAAATATAAATATACACATATTAAAGTTTATACATATTCATTTTCATAAAAATTTTTTTTGTAATTCTAATTTTAGTCCTTGCAGATAAACATTTTTAGTTTATTTTGTAATTGTATTCTTCAGTGATTATTATTTAGTCATGTTTCACTTTTTAAATTGCGCTAATTATTTATTTTACAACTATCACGCTTGTTTAACAATTATTATTATCGCAGTTTAACAATTATCATCGCAGAAAAAATTAGACCGACGCATTATGAGACAAACGCTTTAACCATTACGCTACGCAACGCTTACAACCGAAAAATTTTGATTTCAGTTATAAGTCATCTTATAACTTGTACTTAAAAATTAATTTAGTTATATTAAAATAAGCATTGAAATTGTCGCGAATGTTCATTACGCCTCCTTGAATAGTACGTTGAATGTTAATGTAACATGTATAAACTTTCATGCATTAGACACGTTAATTAGTGGTCCCGGTAGTCCTTACGTTGTATTCATAATATTTGGTAACTTATCTGCATGTAATTGGCAGAAACTTACTTAAATTTTACTATACCGTATACCAAAATTTACCCGAAGGTATTTCATTGTTTATTTGTATAATTTTTACTATATTATGTAGCATTTTTTGATGCATTATGCATTAAATATTCATACAAGTATATTAAGTTTGTTGCATAAAGCCAGTTTGTCTTCCGATTCATAAAAAATATAGCAATTTTAACTTAAACATTTTTCTCCGCGTGCATTTCCTTACGATAAAATACTAAAAAATTATAATACTTTAATAAAATACCTGAATTAATTAAATTAGTAAGGCATCGATCGGCACGTCCGCCACTCTAAGTAATGAATCTAGTGCAAAAGCGCAGCGCCTGTCGCTATCGTGATTTTCCTTTCATTAAATTTGCAAATCAGCCTAACGAGAGGCAAATTTTCACGGCGCGCGTGCGCAGCAGGCTCTCGGGCCTTTGTTTATATATAAATGGGCGTAGCGCGCCGCGCACCCAATTACCCGGGAATCACTTTTCATTTTATAAAAGCCAGCCTCTCTTCATTCGCGGCCCACTCGCTCACTTAGCTCTCGCATTACGTACTCCGATGTACAGGCTGGCCGCCGGTAACGTACCGCTATATTACCGTAATGGCGTTTTGAGGGCAAGATAGCGCGCGCGCGCTCAGCGAGAGCCGGCCCTATCCCTCCCGCGCGCAGGTGTAAACGGGTTTTCGAGCGCCGAAGCGACGCGCAGTTATTAGCCGGGGAGCACGCGCGAGAAAAAGAAAGGCCGCCTCTCTCGTCAACGAGGCGAAGCCGGATAGGCCACACAGCGCCGGCTTGTAAAACACGCGGCGAGATTAAATGCTTCATTAATGTGATTAAAGTAAAAAGCTGCCTGAGTAATGAGCTCGGCTGAATCATCCGAGGGTTGAGCCGCCTCTCGGCTCTGCATTAAGCCCGATTCCAAAGGCCGCGTTGCCTCGTTTGTTTCGAGCAAATTAACGCGACAGTTTCTTTTTGCAGCGGCTCGGCGCAGGGCTCGGAGAAAATCACCGGGACGTGAACGAATGACTGAACGTTTCATAGAAGGAGAGTATGTCACTGGTTGTGCATTCGGAGAAACTCGTTGCCGTGGGTGATTCAAGTAGTTTCCAATTTTACGGAATAATTGCTGGGGTGAAAAATGTCGTTCCGACTTGCTGGCCAATTAATTCAATTGTGTTTTTTTTTTTTTTTTTTGAAAACTATATTTATTGCGTTAAGAATTGCGTCGGATAAGATCTTAATGATAACCAGACACGTTAGCATTAAAGCCATATTTCAAAGCCCTTTCAGTCTGATTAATATATTCGTGTCTGTTTCCACCTAGCTGTACTAATAACACTTAAACGTGTTTTCTTGCACTTTTAATTTTTTCATTAACCGTTAAAAAGATTGCAAAATATCAAACGTAATCACCGGTACTTCGAGCTCGCATCAGGCAGAAAAAGACCAAGCCTCATCAAAGGCAAAGACTTAGATCCGGAAGTGGAAGATCGCCGGAGAAATCGGCACGAGTTCTTTCCGAGTTACGATCGCCCCGGCATCGTCGTTCTTTCCTTCGCCCCGGCCTCCCTCGTTCTTCCCTTCTCTCTTTTTCTCTCGCTCGCGCGGCACTTGGGCTGCAAAGACGCTCGCCGACGCAGACACACGGCAACAGAGAGCGAGAGAAAGAGAGAGAGGAGGAGGAGGAGAAAGAACAAGGATGGGATCGAGACCGGTCGCACGGCGAGTGCATACCGCAAAAGTCTGGCTCTCGGGCCGCTGAATGCGCTTGCGTACACACGTGCACGTATATACGTAGGGGCTAGCCTCGCGCGGGCTTAGACATTTTTCCGTTCCCAAGAGCGGCGAGTTCCTCGGACATCCGCGTGGTCCTCTTTCTCGCGCGGATCGAGAGGATTGCGCTCTCGCTCGACAGGGGCGCGTCGTGCTTTTGCGGCGAGCGCTTTTGTGCGATAGAGCTGCCATCGTCTTGCCATACAAACGTCCCCGGCGATTACATATGCCCGCTCGCGCACACGTGCCCCCACCTACCGAGGCGAAATGCGAGAGGGGGTGGGAAGTCCGCGCCTCGGGCACGCCGCCGAAGAGTGTTGGCTCTCGCTTGATTTTATTCGGACCCTCTTCAGGGCTTTTGGTTTTGTTGCCGGCGGAGTGGGGGAGAGGGGCTTTCTGCGAAACGCCGCATTTTTTCCACGAGGAGGAAGCGAGCGACTGCCTCCGCATTGTCATTTCGCTGATTCTTTTGCGCGATGAAGGCGAGCAACTATAAAGTAGTCCGCCGAGGAGGGCTCCGGGAGATCGAAGCGTGAGAAAGTTATTGTTTCGCTGGAAGTCGCGGCGTCTGTATGCGTAATGAATTCGCTCGGGTTTAGTTTTTATTTTGCTCGAAGGGTATGCAGATTGTGAGAAAATTATGAGTTATCGCTTGTCGTATCGTCGCTGCCGTTGATGAAGAAAACTGTTTAGATCCCAGCTGACGATATCTGTATATGGAAGCGAATGAATCCGTATTACAATTCCTTTAAAAAACTACGCAGTAAAAATCTTGTAAGCTCAAATTTATGATTAACCTGTATTGTGACCGAAAGAAAAGACGTCGTCGAGCTCGACTCAAAGCCCTAAAAATCGGATAAACCGATCCCGTTTATCCCCGCCTCTAATCACAGGCATTTTCACAGCTCATAATTTCAATTTAAAACCAGTCCTCCAACTCTATCGTTGTAAACTAATTTTACAAGACAACGGAAGCGGCTCGTAAATAACCCCAAGCCCACAAGACGGAGGAGATTTCCCCGGACGGACGCCGATATTAATCATAATCAAAAACTATTTTCCCGCAATATCTCGCGCTATATATAAATCCGAGCGCAGCCTGCTCTCGCTCTCGATTTCGAGTCCGGTCTCCTCTCGGCCGCGGGTATATCTCCTCGCTCCTCTCCCCCCCCTCCCTCGTCGCAAAGGGCTTCTCCGACGCAAAGTGCAAGTAGGCAGATGCGATCGGCGATCCTGCACTTACGGCGTGTACGTAACGGGCGGCGCGCGCGAGAGCAATGCATCTTCGGCGTGACATCGGGCTCCGCCACTAATCGCGCGACAATCTCTCGCCTTTGCGCGCGCGCGCGCCCTCGGAAAGAGTTCGCGAGCGAGCGCGCGCGCGCGCGCCAGCAGATACACGGAAGAACGGGCCCCGAGATATATCCCGAGAGGCTCGCGAGAGCCGCTACAAACGACAATCGTATAATTAGGTGTCCGAGACGCAACACTATATACACACAATATCGGGAGACACATTGCTCTGTAGCCCTTAAGTACGCGCTATTGCCGGCCCGGCCTGCCTGCCGACGCTCTTTTTACTATCGGCCCTCATCTCGGACGCGCTCAGCGCGAAAGCCATTTACCTGCGGGAGATTGCCCGCAAGTGGGACGAGGCTCTCTTTTTTCTCTCCTCGTCTTCTTCGACGGGGCTCGCTCGATTTGGCGTGTTTCTTTCGAGAGTGTTAGGGCGACTTCTTGTAATTGCTTTTAGATTCGTTTAAACTTTTGCTCGTTGTTATAATAATGTTTCTTTTTTTATTATTAAGGAGTAAAGATGTTTGGTTTTAAAGCAGTGGTTATGACTTTTGGTAGCAGAAAATGAATAAATCGTCATTTTAAAACTTGTAAATGACGCTAATTAAAAAAAAAGCTATTCTTAAAGCCAGAAATATAATTTCTTTTGCTAAACTGGATTAAAGAATTCTGTGATCAATGCTTTCAGCTAATCATTTTTAAACTTAAAAATTCTTTCGGAACGAGCAGTGAAATATTTGAAAATTTAATCACGCCTCTACGGTTTTCCAAACGAAAAACTCGAGACAGTTTTTTGAATCAACCGCATTACGTTAAAGCTCGCCATTGAGCGCCACTGAATAACCGATAATTTATTCTTCTCAGCAGCGCCTGCACCGCCTTGCAGAGTCGGCCTCGACCATTATAATTATCCGTGTCTTCTCTGGGATCATGGAGTTTGATAATTATCAACCTCCACCAGTGTAACAGTGCTTCGTACGCGTACTTACATATCCATCCCGCCAGCAGGCCGTCCGTTTACCGTTCGAGTAACGATAGGTAGGAGCGTTTCTCGATATCACGTCGATCTGCGCCTGGCGCGAGAGTCTGACGATACGCGAGAACTTGTCGCTGTCCGCTGAAATAATCGAGCGAAGGAGAAGGGAAATAATTGATGATTCGCAGCTCACAGCTGCAGGTATGTGTGTGCCGCGCGATCGCCGAACCTTTTCAATTTATGTGGCGGCGGCCGCACTGCAGAGGAGTGAACAATCACGTTCGTTCGTGTGTACCCATTACTCCGCGGCGAAGATTTATTCGTGCGAAACGAATTTGTCTGCTCGGTTAATAAGTATGTCTTTTGATAATCACGCGATAATTAATTTTTTTATAATTGCCGCATTATGCATTACATTGTGTGTATATCCCCAGCCGGCGAGCTCGCCTCGTAAATATCCCGCCTGTTTACTTTGGCGCATGCACACCCATGCCCGCCCGATTAAAATATAACATTTTAAATTAGTTTCAAAAGGGAATCGAATTAACCGGGCTATAAATACATCGATGGAATATTCCGATGACGAAAAAAGCAGCTCGCTCGCGTGTTGAAGTAGGCCAAACACGACAGCCGTAGCCACGGTAACGAAGCTTAACCTCGCGCATATACGCATATATACATACCCTCGCGGGAGTCTCGAGGGCGTCCAAGTTCTCTTTTTTTTCTTTTTTTTTTTCGACCAGCCGCCGAAAAATGGAACGCGCGCGAGCCGCGGAAGTCCGCTCTCGCGCGGTGGAAGAAAAGAAAGCTCATTTCGCGTGATTATCCGCGTGTGTAGAAAATTGATAAGGCTGTGCGCGCTTACGCGTGACGTGCAGTCGCGCCGCTGAAAGCGGCTGCGGAGCTTTTAATGCGCGCCGAACACGACACCCCCGCTGTGTTTCTTCGTTCGGAGGACGAAGAAAGCCAAAGGCAGTCTTGTAAGCGCGAGCTGCTGGCTTTTCAGGGTGGAATGGACTTTTTTTTTATCCCTCTGGCGATTCGCAATAAAGTTGTAAATATTGGATTGTGCACCTTTCCCGTCTAAATACAACTGTATTTAGACGGGAGGATAATGTTGTCGTGCAGTAACAATTTGCGAAGACTGTTACGTTTTTAAGTCAACAGGTTGTTGAAGCATTCTCGATTTATAACTAAATTTCGTCCGTATTATAATTAATGAAATATATAGTTTCAAATTGAAATATTATGCGTTAAATATATTTATAATGCTTGTCAGAATTTAAAATTATTATAATTTGTTACTAGTGTTAATAAGAATACATTAAAAGTTCATTAATAATGCATTAAAAAGTTCAATACTCGATTAAAATACGAAAAAAAGCCTGCTGCGAGTCCGCAGAAGGAGCAAAGCTTTAGTGAGAAAAACTAAAAACCCTGCTTTTTCTCAGAACAGTTGAAATTGAACGAGACGATCGAAAAGAACACTGCAGGCGCACAGAGTACTGCACGTGGCCTACTCATTAGAATAAACGAGGCAGCGTCGGGCACCCGAGGCGACTGTACGCCACATCCGTGACACGGCGCGCAGCCCCGAAACATACGAAATTCCAATTACAACCGGGGAAAATGGCATTCTTGAAGTTTCGGTCGAACGCGTCACGCGATCGGCCCAGCACAGTCTGGTGCACCCCCTCGCCTCCTCGAGCCACGTGAATACGCGCGTCCGCCTTCCTTGGCCGGCGAGCGACTCTCGGCGACCCTTTCCCCCTCCGTATTCTATGATTGACCGTCCGGCCAATGGGAAGCGATGGGAGAGCGAGGGGGAGAGGAGGAGCGATTTCAATTAGCAGCGAGCCCTGATAAGGGCTGCGAGCCAATTTCTCTTTGTTTTTTCCTCCGCTTTCTTCTGCCCGTTTTCCCCCCCTCGTCGTCGCCCTGCACAGGTGTGTTTCATCAGGAGAATGCTCAATTTGCTGTCTGCCTTCTTGGTTCGATATTTTTCTTTGATATATCATGCTGGCAATTGTTGAGTTAGGAAACATTTTTTTTTATTTATTATTAATTTAACCAGTTCCCTGGTAGAGATAAAGGAATAAAAAATGGCCAAGAAACTATAAACTAGGTATTTTTAATTCCTAATTAACTTTGATGAAACGATTTTTCGGATCATTTCATTGAGCATAACCTAGAAATATTCGAATCAAGTTTCAGTCCGTTCTCAGTTATGCAATAGAATATACAAAAGATTTGGAATGCTCCAGATAGCTTTCCGAAATAGTAATAAGGAGCATAAACGAAACATTTATTTATAATACTGCTTTGGTAAAATTTTAAAG
>JAWWEM010000044.1:7230625-7259074 GCA_035582935.1 Ormyrus thymus | reverse complement strand
GAAAGTTCAATGAACGTTCCCAAATTTGATTTCAGATAGTAAATACTCAAATCATATAAGTATCTAAACAAAATTTTATTTTCGTAGAACAAATCATACATTTATTTTATGTACTTCTTACATTTCTAAATTATATGTATATTTTTATTTCAAAGTGCAAGTATGCGGGAAATAGTATTTTATTATATTAATTTTTATATCATTTCATTGATTAGAGAATCACCCTTGACCCACCTCAAAGGATATTCAAAAAAATTTGTTGACTTGTGCATTAGCATGTACTGCACTTTACTGGTAAAAAATCTAAACTTGTGACGCGCAATGTTTATTCACATTATTTATAAGTTTTATGGATTGTACTTTTTTTTAGACTTGAGCAGAAACACAGTGCACATATTTAAAAAGTCGAACTGGGTAAAATAAAGAACCCATTCATTTTAATTCCATTTTTATATTGCTAATTTTGCCACGTTTTCTTATTTACATTTACTCTGTTGACTGAAAAAGAATACTAAAACGAGAATTAATATAAATATAACATACCTTGAGCCAAGTTGCTTAAAAGAATCAATAAAAATCATGCAATTAGGCTCCCAAACAATGCTGCCTGCATCTACTCCTCGAAACGTCCGAACTAAGAAAGCTCAATCGAGCCTCTCTTTAACCGCGAAAACTCGATAAAGTCGGTGCGTGCCCAGCCACCCAAGCCTAGCTCCAAAGTCCGATGGATATGAGCCAATGTAAATATGCTCAATTGGTATTACAAGAGCACTGCAACGAACGGAGTAGGTCGAGCGCGCCGCAAGTGATTGATAAGCAGTGCCACGCGTCTCGCGAACAAACGCTCGCGGAAAAGGCGACGCCGAGTGTCGACCGCCCGTGGCGCCAATCATCTATATAACGCGGCTGCGTGGTCGGTAAATTGATTAGAAATAGCCGTTCAAGGTCTTTTTCTCTCTCTTTCCCGCGCGGCTGCCAAGCGACAAGCCATCCTGGAAACTCAACGAGCGCACAAAGCTTTTTATGACCGCTGCATTCTTTGCTGCTTAGACGCTGGTATAAATGTTACATTTTCGACAGAAGGTGGGAGAAAAAGGTTTTTACCAGGAAAGTCGTAGTGTTGATTTAAAAGGTCTAAAAATCATTTGAAAATAATACATTATTCTTGTTTTTAATAGCTGCATACTAAAGCTCTTTTAGAAAATGCAAGAGGTATTTTGTCTATTATCAATTTTCTTTATCGCTCAATTTATTTGCAATCTGCATCTCCGCATTAGCGGAAAGTCCCGATTAATCAATCGGCGGGCGTGCTCCCTTCCCCCACGCCTACCCAGCAAGCACCGATTCGAATCTCCCGCCGTCTCCCGCGCCCGAGCTTGCGGCGTTCGCGCGCAAGTTCAAAAAGCTCGATCGAAATTTCGCGCTCCGGCGGTCGCTCCCTCTTTCGCATCTCGGGCGAACCCTTAGCAACGGGATGCTGCGCGGCCGCTCAGCCAGATGGCGGCTCGGTGTCATTCGGTGGTCGACTCTCCGAAAATCTCCCCTCCGCTCGAAGGGGTGGTGCGTGCGTCGGGGGGGCAGGGATGCTCCGCGCGGCGGCGGCGGCGACGGAAGCTGCGCTCCACTCTGCCTCCCGTCTCCCAAGAGCGCGGAACTCTCGCCCGTCGAGCTCGGGCTCCGTTCCTCCTGTGCCTGTGTGTTGCTAAGTGTGCACGGATTTATGGGCCGGCGGTGCTCCGGGACATCGGGCCGCGGCATCTAAGTCGCCTGCTTAATAGAGTAAATATAGGCCCGAACGCGCGCGAGGAGGCCAAGGGATTTATAGGGCCACTTAGTGTGCCGTCGATTCCGCGCGCGAGCCGATGTCGGGGTCCAGTTGAGAGGCCAAGTCGCTGACTTTTCCCGAAGGCGCTTCCTCTTCTGTGCGAACTGCCGGGGGTTCCGACTGATTGTGAGAAAACGACCTTTGCGGGAGAAGACGCTTTTTCAGGGCTCGATAATACGTACAATGTGCTTTTCGGACGAACGTGACACTTATTCATTTTTATCGAACTCTTATTGAGTATTTTAGAAAGAATGATTTCATGTGAAATTTTAGTAATTCATTTTACCACTGTATTATTATTTTATCTCAATTTAAACTTTTCTTTGATACATGTATTTACATCTTTTAATTGCAGAAGCTATAATGTCAAACTTATATTCTTGTATTTCAAGAGAACGTAAAACAAGAAAATCAACTCAAATTCTTGTAGATTCTTATGTGCTAAAATATATAGTACAGTTTTTAATTTAAATCAAAACTTTTCTTAACCTAAAGAACTTGTTTAAAAAATGTTAAAAGCACCAAATGACTTGATTGCGCATTACAGCAGCTACAAGTGATTGCCTCTTATAATTAAACCGCGCAAAACAAATGTATGAGCTCCCCCTAATGAGGTGCATCATTGGATGCGCACTCCATTACTCACGCAAAAAGGTGCGATACTCCTACAATTTACAGGCACACAAGAAAGGCCCGAGAAAAAGAGGAAGAAAGAGGCGAAGAGGAAAGGATGCGCTCGGTCTCCAGTGCGCCCGATTAAATCTGCATGAGCGATCACCGTAATTAGCCACACCCGTATAATGTTGTCATCATATCTTCGGTTATTAATGCGTTTAGGGTTAGTCGAATATCTGCCTTCTTGCGGGGCGATCGATTATTTGCCGCGATTCTATCTGTCTTGCAATCTACCGAGGAGAGAGCGGGAGCCCTAATGTAGTTTCCCTTCATCGGAAAGCGCGCGTAAGGCCGAGCGCCGAGCGCATTTGAATAACAAACGACATGCAAATTTGATGTGCCCCGTGCTTTGGCTTCTGCGGGTGAGCGAACTTGTACGCGGCACTTTGCTTTGCGAATGCCACTGCTTGCGTTACTTCGACGAGTCTGGGGCTCTTTTTTCTCCGTCCGTCGGATGGCGCACAGTGACAAAGAGCGCGTTGCAATGGATTATGCTTGAAAATATTGAATAACTTCGGTGATAATTCGTATTTTCTTGTTAAAAGAGAAGCAATTTGTTTCTTGCAAAATAAGTAAGATTAATAATTTTAAAAAATTACTAAAATAGATAAAATAATTATTGTATGAACAGCTGCATATTTGGAATTCATGTTTGCCGGCAGTGGTTTAGGATAAAATATTTATGTTGGAATGTTTTAAGTATATTTTTTTGATAGTTAATATAATATTTTTTCAACCGCAAGAATAAGCAATTAAAGAATGCCTATTATCAGTTTCACGAAAATTCAATATTTTCAACGGTTTCAAAATTACCGATAAAATATAAATTTCACTATTTTAACTAACGGTACAAGTCTAATTTAAATTTTATTAAGCGAAATGAAAACACGGAAGCCAGAAGGAAAATATAAGTTTCGACTAATTTGAAAGGCGCCTTAACGTTTCAATCTTAAATCTCACTCTAGCGAGTCTACATCCCCGAACAGCATCTTGATTCGAAAGAGATTTAATTAAAACCGCCCTTCCAATGTTTCGTCTGATTGGGCGAAAATGCGCGCCCTCGCGCGCGGCGTAACGAATTTGGATCCGCGCGCTCGGAACCCTAAATCTGTTGTATTATTGCAGTTTCTTTAATTTGAATTCTTTCCGCATTCCCCAAAATGATTTGCATACTTTGCCGCGCGGTTTAATCAATGAAAATCCTTAAAGACGCCACTCAGGAATTGCATTAATCGCGCATAAATCAAGATTAGTCAGTAAATAGTATAACGCGCTGTAGATAAATTTTTATATAAGTACTAAGTAAGGCTTTTTGAATAAATGGCATTTTCGTTGCTTCGCCGTCATTGTGATATTTGCTTTTCTTCCCAAACACTGGACTGAAATAAGACGTAAGGCAATAAATTAGAAAAAGGCATTAAATCACCGCAGTCTTTACCTACAGCTAAATATTCTTTGTCCGCGAGTGTCAATAAAGAAAGCTGTCCCCAGAAACGAGAGCAGAGTTCCCGAAAAAGCGCGCATCCCGAGCGTCGGCTCTTCCGAAAAACGCATCGTATAAATCACTTATTTAATGCACACACGTCGCTCCTTCGAAAAAAAATCCAGCCCAAAGGCCAAAAGCCAAAGAATGAGAATTCACCCTTGGAGTCTTTAAAAGCGCCCGCATAAGCAGCCAGAGCCGGCATGTCCGCCGAGACTTTCCTGGCCCTCTCGCGCAAATGTCCGTCACGGAAAAGCCCGTTCAAGCGCGACTGTGACGAAGGAAGCGAAGGGAGGAGGCGGCGGCGGCGGCGTCGGCGGCGGTGGCAGAAGGTGAACGAACAAACGTCAGGGGGATGATGTCTAAATCTCCCTTTTGCGCTTCACGCTGACTGCCCGCCCTTTGCCGACCTTAGGCTTTCTCTGTCTCTCCCCCCTCCCCCCGGGCGCGCTTCCTTCTTGCTTTCCGCCCCGCAGCAGTAGCGAAAAGGGAGGCGGCGGCTCTCTCATGGCGAGCCAGCCAGCGGTACAGTCCCGCCGAGAAGTTCGCCGGCGAGGGCCGACTTTCAGGGCTGTCCATTGTAGCTGGAGGCCGAATTTCGCAGACGATTTATTGGCCCGAGCGGGCCGGCGTTTGCCTTGCGGATACTTGTAATAATATGCGATTATGATTGAATATCTTTGGGATATCCGCAGAATTCTATTTCGTTTTATTAATTTCGTTACTTTCGCAGGGAAATAATAATAAATAAGGAAATTAGATTGAGGGAGAAATTTTGGTTCTTGTGAGGCTACTAATTTTACAATCGTTTGTTCAGAAACTAATTAAATCAACTAATTATTAACGATATTAGTTTTTTTGATAATAGATACAAATAAATAACTTTAAAGTATATTGAAAGTACAAAGATCATAAATGACTATTTTAAGTAACAGTTAGAAAAAAGTTCTCATAAAATATACGGATCAATTAATATATAGCTTCCCTATGGGGAATTTCACCATTTTTTTTTGGCCAGTTCACCAATAAACGACCAATTTTTTTTGACCAAACATTTTAGTGAAAGATTAATCAAAAAATTATGAAAAATAAATATGGTGGATTAATAAGAATGTAAACTAAAATTTTATATTTAAAATGTAAGCATCTTTGAATTTATTATTTAAATTCAAAAGTTTGCGGATTTAAAAATTTAATTAACAATTTAAATTTTTCAGTAAAATTAAAGAATATAAATAATGTAATAATTATTCAATAGATTTATTTCATGCAATTTTCAAAAATTATTTAAATTAAAAATCAGTTTAAGTACAGAATTCTTTAAAAATAATAGAATGTTATTATTAAATGTTTTTATTTACAGAATTTTAGTATAATTTTCACTTTGGCCAATTTTTGACCAATTTTTCAATCAAAACGGCGCCGTTTTTAACAAGGCTTTTGGTGAAAAATTAGGCCAATTTTTAAAAAAATGAGTCAAAAACTGACAAATAATGGTGAAAACTTTCAACAAAGTCATTTCTTGTGCATAATAAGAAATTAAAGGGTGCATGATATTTTTTTTTCAAAAATGGAATAAGCTAGTGAGCATTTTCACTAGAATAATTAACGAAAAATTGAGTTTATGTATAGTGGATAATATTCTTTATTTAAAAATCGCAGATTCGCGTAATGAATACTTGGTATATATTATTCATATTATTTTAGCAAAAATGCTTTTTTAAAATTAGTGAATATTTGTTCATCGTATATTAATTTAAAAATTTGAATGCCTCGTTAATTATACTTCCAAGAGGATTAATATTTACATAAAAAATGTACACGATGCAGGATTTTTGATTTTGTAAAAGAACTATTTTATATAAAACTAAATTTTCATTGGTAAAAAAGTATTGCAAAATAGTACATTACCTTAAAAAGATAATCATATCCCTGGTAGAAATTGAAAACATTTTCAGAGCATTTTTTGGCCAGTTTTTCATAAATGGCCAAAAAATACTCCATAATCGGCCAATAAATGCTAAAATTTAATCTCAAAGCAAATTAAAAATGGTTTGATTTCTACTAGGGTATATGTTAGATAGAGCAGTCGTTAAAGATCTTAATCCCGAAGAGTCATAAATTGAACTTTACGACTGTACAATTTCTCGCAGGCATTAAAGCGACATTTCAATAAAAACCAAGCGCACCCCATAAACCATAACGCGCCGCAGACTATACAAATTAGCTTTTAAAAGAAGGCAAAATAAGCAGCCCCATAAACGGGCGCGCTTCGGCCCGCTTGTCAAAGGCCCAGCGTATGACGTCCACATGGGATCGTTCATCGCGAGCGGAATCGATACACAAATATTTACAGCGGACGCTCACGTTTTCCAGTCGATTTTTCGTGAAGGCGAGAGCGCGCGAGTCGCCGAGGCCGGCATTCATGGCTCTCTCGCCTCGCCTTCGGAAAAGAAGGGCCAAAGATTTAGAGGCCCCGATTTACGTAACAAGCCGGGACGCTCGCTGGGCAAAGGGAAAAGGTGCCCCGCCGCTTCTCGTAGTTATTTGGAGCAGAGCGGCGGTCGGGGCTCTTTAGATTTTTATGGAAGTGAAAGTTGCGAGAGGGTCCTCGCACTTTTCACGCGGAAAAATCGGAGCAGCCGAACAATGCCGAGTTTCACTTTTTCCACGCCGAATTTTCGCAGCCCGCCGTCGGCTTATTCAAAGCTGCAAAGGTGAACATTAGGCGGGCAAATTAGTAAGCCATTCACGTTCGATACTCCGTTTCCGTGATGTTTGAGGCTGAGTCGACTTTGAAAAATGCCCTCTCCTTCTCGCGATACATTTTTCACTCGTGCGTCTGCTTTCGTTAAACACAATAACGCAATTTCAAAACATCCATTTATTATTCTTTTCCCGGGTAGAAACGCCATGCAAATGCAGTTAACTCTCCTCTCCAAATGAGAAACTTGCGTTTACACCGCCCGCGTAATAACGATTAAAAGAGTGCCAATAAAAGAGCAAGCAAGATCCAAGACCGGCCGCCGAAGGTAGCCCGGAGAACAGAGCCGGGAATCCACTCGAAAAGCGCTCACTGTCCGCGGTTGATTTTCCGCGGGCGAGATTCGCGCGTTTTCCGTCGGGGCTCTTTTTTTGCGCGTCCGCGGGTCGGTCGGTCGGTCCGTCGGCTCGTTTCGTCGCCGGCGCGCCGCCCACTCGTCGGGTGGCATCGTGCACGTGCATCGTTGAATTCAGCTGCCTCGTTCGGTTCACGAATGAGTTATCGCCCGTCGAGCTGCTCTTTCATTTCCAGGCTCGGCTCTCTCTCTCTCTCTCTCTCTCTCTCTCTCTCTCTCTCGCGGTGGTGGCTTCGGTATCGCTTGCGCGCGCGCCGTCAGCAACGTTTTCCCGTCTCCCCTCGCACGAGCGCGCGCACACACTCGCCCCCCCCCCCTCTTTGTCTCTCTCTCTCTTTCTCCTCTTTCCCCGAGCCTGCTTTCTCTTTCTCTCTTTTCTTTATCCTCCTTTTTATGGCCGCTCTTTCTCTTTTCTGCTCCTGTTTTTATCAGGCCTTTGTTGCGCGCCTTTTGCTGCATTAACGTTTAATAAAATCTTTTACGATTTCGATTTTGCTTTTGTGCTGGAGATGATAAAAATTTATTTCATCCTTAACTAAAAATTTCACTTTCGCGCTATTCCCAGCCTTGGAATACTTCTGTAAAAGAACATCCGCAAATAACGCGGCTCATAATTAATTCAACGTTCCAGAGGGCTTTTTAAGGCGAAAGCGCGGAAAAGCCCGGAATCAATTTTTTTTCCTTTCCTCGCAACCGTCATCCATCTTCCCGGCTATATTATCGGCGCTATCTCACTCTCTCCCTCATAGTCCCGGTTCATCATTTCGAGATCCACGCAGACAAGATCGGCCGCGCACGCACGTCGGGGCCGTGCGTGTGCGCGTGCAGCGCGAGGGTGCGTCAGCTGCCTCTCCCTCCGCCTGGAGGAACACCGCGAGCAAGGTGTGCTTTCACTTCCTGCGAGCGACTCTCTCTCTCCGTCTCTCTTGCTCTTGGGACGAGGGATCGGCAAGGCAGGAACGCGGCCGCTTGGCGATAGCTGTATGATCAGCTAGGCCGTACCGACTGGATTGATCATCGGCGAAATTGTAAAAATTTTGACGTTTTCATTCAGAGCAAGACGAGGCGCGGCAGTAATTGTTGCTGGATCATGAGAGCTGTTTAGAAACGTATTAAAGTAATCAGCACTGCATTTCAATGGATGTATCTTATCGCCCTCTAATAATTTCCCCGTCGAATTAACCCGAATTTTAATTCACTTATATACGTTCGCACTCCCCGGGCCGCGCCTCTGCTTTCTCCCCGAGATATTTTCTCCCGTCGCCGGGGCCGCGAGCGCGAGCCCCCGTGATCATTATAATTAGCGATAAAACAGCGCCCGGGTATTCACTTCCAAAATGGGAAATGCCTGCTGTGACCTTCGTGAGTTTAACTGGCATCAGCAGCGGCGGCGCTGCATTTTGGCCTACCGCCAATCGGCACCGCTGCCTCCGCCGCCGCCGTCGCTCGATGCTCGCGTGCGAGCCGAGATATCGAGCGATATTTCCTCAGACGTGCATTTGACCTTTCGCCGTGTGGGTAGACAAGCCCGCGTCCAGTCTTTTCTTGCTCGCTCGCTCGGAATTGCTTAGATTGTACGTGCTTTGAATGGGAAACGCCGGGAGGCCGACATTCGAATCATTTTCCGATTGTTGCTCTTTCAATTTTTTCAGCTCGCTGACTCGACGGGAAAAACGATTCTGCACCGACTGAAATTTTCAGTCGAGAGCGCAGATAGATTGAAGCTGGGATATTTAGAAATTCTGCGCAGAGTATTTGCAACATTGATTAACGCGAGTTAAGTTCGGTATTTCCAGGGAGCGACGATTCTCCGCCCCGAGACGAGGAATCTCTAATATTCCTTCTGGAGCCTTGACGGCTTGGCAATTTCCTCCTTCTAAAGTTTTCCGGAAGCTAACGCGGATCGTTCCCGAGGGAGGGAAGACGACGTCTCTAGTTCCCCCATTCCGTTATCCCTGTCTTTCTTCTGCCTTCTCCTTCTCCCGTCGCCTCCTCTACTTTCTTTTACTTTCTTTCTGACCCCGCTCGCTTTTTCCTCTCTTTTTCTACGCCTCCTTCCAGCTCCGACGTTTATTTGCCTCGAGTCTAAGGCGCATTTGTAACCAAAAATCCTTAAAAACAGCTATCGCCCCGCGGAGCGGCGAAAAAAAGATCTCGAAAATAAATTCGTCGCCGAGGAGAGGCCGCGCTAATCACGTTATAAAGCTAGAAAACATTTTCATTGCAAAAAGTGCCATCATTCATCGAAAAATAAACAAGATTTTCGCCGAGGCAACGAATCAATAGCGCCGTAACGGGGAGCAAAACAACAAGCCTTCCCGCCGCAAAACCATCACACTGTTTTTATCTTCCCCGCTTTTTCCTCTCTCTCTCTCTCTCTCTCTCTCTCGCTTTCACTCAGGCTTTTGATACATGGGCTTCCCTCGCGCTCTTAGTCACCCAAAGTCACCCGAGAGGGTGACTTCCAACCGTCGGCTCTAAAAGAATATAAGCCCCGGCGATACTCCACGCCGCTTCTAGCACGTGGACGACTCTCTCTCTCGCGCGCTCGCTGCCGCGCGTCACGGATCCCATTAACGTAATTGCTCATCGATCGGACGCGTGCGTCTCTCCCCCGGCGTTATTTTCGCGAGAGCCAACTGATCCCCGAGATCAAAATCGAGCGAATAGTCGCTCGCTAAATTATAGGTTATCGGCATTGACACTCGGCTGTATATATATATATTTCGTATCCACTCTCGAGCCGGGCGAGATCCTTTATTTTTGCGTACATCGGGGAAGAAAATTGCCCTCGGTATTTTCGCTAATTATACCGTCAGGCCTCTGCGAGCGCGGATCCTCTTCGTGGAAAGCCGGAGAGTCGAGGCCCGCGGCGGCGGCGGTGCGGGCCGCGTTAAACGCCTCAATCAATCCGCTCGGATTAATCATAATCGGCGAACTTTCTAATAAATTCCGCAGCGAGGCCCGCGCTCCCCGAGAGCGGACGAGCCGGAGTTTCTCGCGACCGGCGCGCCGGCTCTCCGATTACTCAAAGTCCGCTAAAATTAGACATTCGAGACGCGAGCTGCCGGCTTTTTCTCTCCCCGGCGCAGGGAGCTCCTCCCGGCTCGAAATTGAAAGAGAGAAAAAAAGGTTTAGCGCGCGAGCGGGGGCGCAATCAAGCGGATGCTTTCGTTTGAGAGCGTCGGGAGGGGGAGGGACTAGTCGGCTCTCTCTCTCGAGTGCGATCGAAAGCGTTAGGACGGCCGTGGGAGAGGGTAAATTGGAATTCCGCGACACGACGAGAGCTATTCTTCTCTGTTGCGGCCCCTGTCTTTCTCGTTCTTTCTATATCGAGAGCGAGCGGAAAGTGGCGGCAAGGAATGGAGAATGGGAGGCTGCCGCTAGACGCGATCCATTTATGTATGACGGCGGCAGAATGCGAGGGACGGAATATATTTTTGCTTTTAATAAGTTCGCCATTTATTCCAAGTGCATGCGGGGTCAGAAAGATTACGCGGCAAAATCCCTAATGTTTTTCCAATACGATGTAATCGAAAGGGAGAGTTTATAAGAAGGAGCCCAGTAAAAAGAATGCCAAGGGGGACGACCGAGTCGCGGCGGTGTAAGGCGAGGGAAGACGGGAAAAGCGAATACGCAGGAGCGGAGAGCCGAGTCGGCGCGTGGTAGGAAGTCGGGAATATTTACTGCCATCTTCTCTCCTTCTCTCTCCGGCCGCAGAGATTCACTGGCGGAGTTGTAAACACCTCTTAACTATACGGAGATAGCATCTTCACTCTCTCTTTCCTCGAGCGCGGGCGTCGGATACGTACCTCGCGCTCGTACGTGTCGCTCGCCGGCGGAAATCGGATTAGCGCGGCCGTTCCGTCAATTATTTTCCCGAAAGATCGGCGAGTTTTGTTCCATGCCGGCCGCGCGCCGCGCTCCTCCGGCGCCCGGGGATAAGCGAGAGCGTGTTTATGGGCTCGTTTGATGGCTCTCGTGCCGGCGCTCTGCGCTTTTACGACTCTCTGCGTTCGCGCAATCTGCAGCGATTGTAATAAAATGTTATGGGACACCTGTAACGCGCTCCGGCTTCTTATATATTTATACGGATGCTTGTTGCGGACGTGGCCGCTCTGAGCGCCGGGGTTGGTAAGTGGCTGTTGAATGAGTCCGCTCTTTAAGAAGAGATAAATCGAGAATTAATGATTGATTATTCCTGCGGGTCCTTGGAGCTTTTAAAAAGCCACGAAAGGTTTATTCAGCTTAACTTGAAAACGGTGTGCGTTAGAATTACGGAAAAGCCGATCAGTTTAACCTATTTAGATGAACAGGAGGCGATATTAATTTTCTACTTACTCGAACCACATTTATTTGACGTGCAGAATTATAAATTTTCGAACGAGAGCTTTATATTGAATTCTGCAGAGTTAAGCATCGCGCACCGCGACGGCCTCGTATAACAAATCGATACAGCGTTGAAAAAAGAAGCGAGGGTCTCGGAGCAGAAGGGGAGCAGAGGCCGCATAAAATATTCGCACGTAATAATAAAAGGTGTATCGCGGAATATTGTTAGCGCCCGGCGGAATAAATCCAGCAAAGATGGATGAAAGGCGCGATGGCGTCGGGCGTAGCTCCTGAAAAGCCCGATACTCCTCGCGGGAGCGAGAGGGAGAGAGAGAGAGAGAGAGGGAGCGGCGGGGGCGCGCACCCACAGTAGACGAACTCGCGGAGACGTAGAGATGTAGAACGAGAGGGACAAATAGAAGGAGAAGGTGAAACCCACTAAATCAATACTCTGCCATCGCTCCGACTATGGCTCATCCCCTCTCGCTTCCTTCTGCCTGGGCCGCCCTTCTTTCTCTCTCTCTCGCTCTCGCTCTCTCGCTCCCTCGCTTCTTGGCCCCCCTTCATAGATGCTCCGTCTCGCTCGCCGACGGAGAGCGCTGTAAAATACTCGAGGGTAGTTTACTGGAAAATAATTTACATGCCGGCGTGACGACTGCTTTGTGATATCGATTTTTAACCTCTCGCTTAGCTGCTGCTTTTGGAATTCAACTTTTCTTGATCCATTGATGAATCTTGCGCTCTTCCCGTGGGTGTAAATATTTCATAAAAAATCATTATGAGAATTCCACGGAGTCTAGGCGTTTAATAAAATATTTTCTCCAATCTACTATTATCTCTTGTAATTGCAGCTTAATAAAACACACACGTAAGTTTCATCGTCCCACGTAAACTGAAGGGTATAAAGGCCGATTCAGTGGTGCCGGCTCGGCGTTGATGTAAGCGGCTCTCGGCGTGCCACCCTTCCCCTCCCGCCGCCCCCGCTTTTCGGGCTCAACTCCCGAGCGAAACTTGCCGCTCGCGCTCGAAGCTTCCACGTAGACGACACGGGCCGCCCGAGCCGTAGTTTCCCGCAGAGAGAGAGAGAGAGAGTTTCTATATGCGCGTCCGTGTGCACGCCCGTCGTGTGAGTGGAGAATCCGGTGGAACGGACGCGCTCTTGAGACGTCGACGCGATGCACGGGAAATACGAGCCGCGACAGCTCTCTACCCGCCGCCTCTATAACCCCGAGGCCGCGTGCATGTATCCTCCTCGGCAGGCCCGCGTCTGTGTGCCTTCACCTCGATTCCGTTATTGTGGCGGCTGCGTTCTATGCAGGCGCTTATATCACACGAAGGAGATTTCGATTTTTGCTTATGCGCGACTGTCTTATCGCGGCGAAAGTTGCGGTCGCGTTTCAAAATTCGCTTTGCAATTTCTCGGAGCGACGTGCCATTTTTTTTTTTCGAATCCCGAGCTTTAATTTATTGCTGCAGCTTAATTTCAGAATTAAATGTATGTCCTTTATTTTCTTCAAATACATCGGACGATAAATCAGACGGTAAATTTGTTGATTAAAGCGAACATGACAATGCAATCATGACGAAATCAAGGGGCACGTAGCGCCCTGAAGGCAAGTATGTCACAGAATACATGACTTTCGTGTCCCGGCATTCCTTGCAAAACATGCATGACAAAACTTGATCTATTCCGCTCCGGCTCTCGGCATCTCGAATCCACGTGAAAAGGCCATGTAACAAGTAGCGAATGAATATTAACGAAGGAATTCCTCGGCAACTTCCAGAAAAAGGTCAAGTCGTTAAACAATAAAAAGACCCTCCTGCCGCCAGGCAGCCGCACGTCTCTCGGCCGCTCGAATCCTTGAATCTCTAAACGCCTGCATCGAAAGTGAAGTTCTAAGGCAGATCGCTGATTGAGCGCGATTGACGAGTCGATGCCCATCGACTACGTCACGGAGCGGGCGAGAGAGGAGGTTGCGGAGCCGCTGAATTGGGTCACGTCTCTTACGCGAACACGAGCGTACAGCCTGCGTGCACACGATCATCGGCCCGATCGTGAGATAGCGCTGTAGATGTCACGAAGAGCTCCAGCTTCTTGCCGCTGGGACTCGGAATTCGCGACAATCGCAGCCGCCGCCGCCGCCGCCGCCGCCGTCGTCGTCGTCGTCGTCGGCGGCGGCGGCGGCGGCGACAATCGCGCCGTGTGGGTAATTGTAAGTGTATGCGTGCGCCGTTCGAAGAAATCGAGGGAGCCGTGGCTGCTGCTGCTGCTGTTGCCGTGGAGAGCGACGCGATCATTAGTCCGATGTGTCTTGGGGAGCTTGGGCAATTGAAAATAATTTACTCGGCCGTTGTTTTGCAAAGTGGAACACGCTCGGATGTTGCGCGCGCGCGCGCGCCGCTGCTGCGCTTTTTTATTTTTATTTTCCGCCGGTGCGAGCCGAGCGCGGCTTAATAATGGATGATGAAACTTGAAAGTATACTTTGTCTTTGATAAAAGGATTGTTGTTTTTCCTTGTGCGGAATTGCCTAGTTCTAGCGGGATCGTCTGGTTTAATTGGATGCTGCAGTGCTCTTCGATTGCAAAATATAGAGTCCTTAATATTTATTGGCCGGAGCGAATGCGCATTTCATTCGGCGTACAATAAGAAAATTAATTAAGCCAACGAATTAGGTGAACGAATTTCAGGTAGTAAAAAATACTACAGATTTTTTTTAAGCAAAAATTAATTGCTTCGTCGGTCGACGTAAATCAATAAATTTTTGGTAATTGGTTATAAACATAACTTTTAAATGTAGGATGGGCATTGAGTACTGCTATCTATAGTACTTGCTTTGAGTAGGGTGGGCCAATGAGAGAGCAGGGAAGGTGTATGCGCATGCGTTGAATCGCCGACAAGGACATAGGCGGGAGGCGCAGCGGCCCAAGTGGGGAGATGCAATAGCGAATCAGAGCGTTCGGCGCAACCCAAATGATATATGAATTTAGTATTAAACAGTTTTTGTCAACATTATTTTAAAAAAATAATCTTACACAGTCTGGTGTAAAATCTACGCATTGAGTTTAGAAGAGTAATTTCCCTTGATCAAGATTTTGTTCAAATATATTTTATGCGCTGGTACATGTTTTACTTCGTTGTTTATTCTAAAATTTATAAACGTATATTATATTTTGTTATAAGTCATTTATTTTATATAAATAATATAGATAATTATTTTTATTAATAAAAAAAGTATTTTCGCCTAGATACACTAAATATTTTCATCTACATAATAATGAAATTCTTGAAAAATATTTAAGATCTCTGAAATTATTTGAAATCGCTCAGAATTGAATTTTAACGGATTCTAAAAGCAACGAAAAGCAAATAATAGTTTTCAAGACGATTAACAAAAATTGACACGAGACGCAAAAATAGACATGACCAAAGTCGACGGCTCCTCGCCATCCCCGCGGCCGATTAGTAAATAAGAGGACGTCGCTCATTGTCTTTGGCGGGCGTCTTGAAAACGCGCGTATCAAGTCTCGCGGCGGCGAGACAACGGCTCTGGAAAGAAGCGAGCTGCCGAGGGGGACGAGAGAGCGAAAGAGGCGGGATAGCCAGGCGAAGTCCAATTACACGGCTGGCGGCTCCTCTGCTTTGTTTCACGGCCGCTGGACTTTGGCTCTGGTTAGGCTGCATCAGCCGCCGGCTAGACTTCCGCCGCGCAGTTTACTTTAACGCCCGGCGACTCTGTACGAGGAAACGGCGGCGAGCTCCGCGCCGCTAGGCGGCCTTTTTCCGTGGGCGCGTGCGCCTACTCTCCTATCCCTTTCTTGCGGGCCCCGTCCCCGAAGCGATTAACGCGCTCGCTCTAACGTAGATCTGCTCGGCGGGGCCGGGGAGGGCTGGAAAAAAAGTGACCGCTCTAATTTAAACCTAATTACAAGGCCTCCGAGCGATGCGCCTTTTTGTCGCGCCGACTCTCCTCCGCTCGTTAATTTTTCCCTGCTTTCCTGCAAATTGAGTGCTTTTATTTATTGCGTTCCGGGTAATAAATCTGCTTTTCTTTATTTTGTTGCAGGTAAGACGATTCTCCTTCTTCTGCGATTCCAAGATGCTCAACTTCTCGGGAGAGATAATTCAGGTGACGATCGCGCGGACTCTGACGTTTCAGTCGGTAGGAATGTAGTAATAAGCTGCAGAAATTTTGAGAGAGTTGGGCTCAAAATTCCTTAAATTCATTATAAAATATATACAAAATAACATTAATTTTCCAATTTGTTCTAAAGCCAATAAATCAACACTTTACAGATAATTCATCAAACAAAATTAATTATATTGCGCGTTGAGATAAATAGCTGGAATTTCTAAGCTTAAAATATTAGCCTGCTCAATTTAACCATAGCCTCGGCCGTATATCTCAATAAAGACGTTGAGAAAAAAAAGAAGCAGAAAAGAATCTTTTCACTAAAGCGAGGCGACTTTCAGAGCGGCGCGTCGCCGAAAATATATCACGCGGGAGGCTTTCGTCGCGAGCCCGCCATTTTTCGTCAGTTTTCAATACCCCGCCGCGGCCTCCTCTCGCGCGTCCAGCCACTTAGTCACAGCCGCGGCGTTGCAGAAATTAGCGCGCGCGGAATTTACGGAGGTATACGCGTCTGCTTCGGCCGATGAAAGTGCGACGACGCGCAGGTGGAGGAGAGAAAGGGAAAGGAGCCTAAGTTGATTTCCCTCGCATTGATGATGTACGAGTAGGATATTGAAGCACAAAGGGAGCGGGAATGGAGGGAGGTGCGGAGGCAGGGACAAAAACGGAGACGGAAATTGGTGTTTATCGGCTTGTGCCTGCATGAATGGCTAATGCATGCACTAATCGTGTGAGCGAACCGCTGCCATTCAGATGCAAACGTCGGCTGAAGTCACTTTAAAAGCTAATTAAATTTTCTTTATTATCACACTCTCCGAGCGAGTCATTTATTTTATTTTGATCGAGAAATAAAATGGCGAAGCTCTAGCTGCGCACAGCAATCGCTCTAAAACGTTAAAAAGCGTAACAGTCGAACAACAGTGGCAGTCCCGGCGAAAAAATAAATAAAGCCGACGACTCGATAAAAATGTTTTCGTGCTCGCACGCCCGTATCTACACCGAGGCTCGCTCGTTCCTCCGCTCAGGCCGGGCGTCGCAGAGCTCTCCGGCTCGGGTTAGGTGTGGGTCCTATTTATATCATTTCCTGCTTAGTGGCCCGCGTTAGCAAGATACATCTATCCGTCGCTCTCCGCGTGCCATCGTTCCACCGGCTCTCGAGCTCGCCGATGGCCGATGTACACCTCTCGGCGTCTGCGTTATACGAAAGTAACCCGCTCTCCTCGGGGGATCCGCGTTAAAGGGGGCCGTGATAGCTTTACGATGGCCGGCGCTGAAAGATTGACGAGCGAATCCATCGACGGCGAGGGGCACGTGGACTGACTCAGGATTTTTCGCGCGCTCGCTCGCTCGGAGTTTCTCGCGCCTGTCGATTTCGCTGCCCGTCGCTTTTTCGACGTCCGTCTCTCTTTCTCTCTCTCTCTCTCTCTTTGGGAGACGGGAGGGAGGGGAGCTTTTTCGTCGGCTTGGATTTTTCATGGCGGCGTGATCGACTGGCGGCCTTATTGCTTTTCCATTTGACGTTGAGGGTTGCGGCTGCTGGGATTTCGAGCGGTTTATTGCGCGGCTGCTTCTGCTTGATATCGGGACGCAATTTTGTTGCCTTTGTTGAGTGACGTTGTTTATCGCACGTCTGTCTTTTTTTTTATACTCTTATAGAAATTTAATATTTAGATAACTAATTTAATCGTATAGTTGTGGACAATAATTGTACAAAGTGCTACAATAATAGCGCTCGAAACAAACGATGTTTTGACCAAAGTTTTTCTCTCCCCCAGTCCCAGAAAATCTCAAAACAGAATAAATCATGCCCCCAAAGCTCGAGCAGCCTTCCGAAACTCGAAAAACAAATATTGCAACTGCTCGAAACTTAAACTCCACTTACGAAGCCAGCGAGAGCTCGAGCGGCTCTAAAAAAGCAGCAAACATCGACAAACGCAAAAACCGCACGTCTAACCAAATCGCTCTCGCTGCCACCCCCAGCCCCAAAGACACACATAAGCCTCTTACGCCGCGCTTCCTCCTTCCCAGCCTCGCGCACAAAGCCCTGAAGCAGGATGAGCGAGAAGCGAGAGAGGGAGAGAGAGAGAGAAAGCGTGACGACTGCTCACAGCCACAGCCTCGCGAGCGCATCCGCCCTCGTGATGTGTCGCCGCGCGCATTCTTTCACGAACTCGGCGTGAAAAAGGCGCGAGCGGGAGCGAGAAAGGGCGAGATAGAGAGAAAACGGGGGCGCGAGGAGGCTCGGCCACAGAGAGCGGGAGAGAGAGAGCACGAGCAGCGGCGCCGGTGGGGAGGTCGTTACTCGTTGGAGAGCGAGCGAGAGCGAGAAGGCGGCCTCTGACGTGGGGGGCATCGCTCAACGCATGTGCACAGGGCGCCGCGCGTCGCGGCGCTTCTCTCGCTCCGAGCGGCGGCGGCGGCGGCGGCGGTGGCGGAGGCTGCGAGCGAGAGAATTCGCGGATCACCCAGTCGCCGTATCTCCTCGCGAAGATACGCTCGCGCGCGGGTTCCTCTACGCTCCGCGAGGCCTCCGGCCAGCCATCCATCCACACCGACGAGCGAGAGAGAGCGCGGGAGAGAGAGAGACAAAGCAGATTCGACTCGGTGGATCTGTCTCGCGTGCTCCGAGTGCGCCGCGAGTGTCGGATGCCGAGGCACGTGCAGCGTCGACGAGACGGATAGCGGAAGAGGAAAACAATTCCACGGCCGGGATGAGAGAGATGCGCCGCCGATGACGAGGACCGTCAGCAGCCAGTCGTTGCTTGGACGAGTGCCGATGACTGACTAGTGCTCGCTCGCGCTCTCTCTTTCTCCCCCTTCTCCTTTGAAATACTTTCGCTCGCGGCGAAGCTACTGACTCTAGTGCAGTGACAATGAAGAGTTAAGGCTCCGACCTAACCTTCGCTTAGAGCCCCGCCAGCTGAGATACACAGGGACTGGGGAGAGCTCGGGTCGC
Source organism: Ormyrus thymus (assembly GCA_035582935.1). Taxonomy (NCBI): domain Eukaryota; kingdom Metazoa; phylum Arthropoda; class Insecta; order Hymenoptera; family Ormyridae; genus Ormyrus; species Ormyrus thymus. Next base: position 7,240,556 of record JAWWEM010000044.1, on the reverse strand, counting down.
AGGGCTGCGAGGCCGCTAGCTTGAACCAGGGGGGTGATGTTGAATGGAGCCGGGCCGCTCAGTGAGGTGATAATAGGCCCAGCTGAGGGAGCCGATGCCTGCTCGCGGCTCGCCGAGGCGGTGACCTCGAGGGTCGACGAGGACTACGACGGCGGCGGCGGCGCCGGCGGCCGAGCCGGTGGAGGAGGAGGAGGCAGCGGCGGCAGGAAGGACCGGCCGAGCAGCAGACGCACCGGACAGCAGCAGCAGCAGCCACGACGGGGCCCGGCTTGGGGCCGGAGAGAGGGCCCCCGGTGCAGGCTATCGAGGCGGCCGCGCAGGGGAGGAGCTGCGTAGCGGCGGCCCTGAGAGCCATCATCGCCCCCAAGGCCTGGGGCAAGTGCCGAGGCGGACGTGGCCTTAGGAGGCGCCGCCGCCGGAAAAAGAGACGGCGCAGGAGGTGAGCACCGGGACCTTTGTGAGCGGGACGCTGTCGGGCCCTTTCGGGCTCTCCTGAGCGGCCTTTAAATGTCGCGGCGAAATTACAATTTTCGTTACTACTGGAATGCGAGATGTTGCAAAAAAATTTCTTTCCTGAACCAGTCAAATTATTTTTGATAGACAATAAAGTTTTATTCCGATTATCGGCAGCAAAAATCAGAAAGCGACCGAAAGAACGGGTGCGCTGACACCGCAAAATTTATTGTCCCGGAAAAATGCTGCATTGATGGAAAGAAATAGTCCCGGACCGAAAAAATACCTCGCAAAACCAATCATCAGATAATTCTATTTTAATTTAAAATTATTAATTTGGAAGCAACATTTTCATTTGGAAAGTTAGTTTTATTTATATTTGGAACGGCGACGATGCTGATTAAATTCGTATTCCCCGTTAAAAACTTTTAACATCGTTCGATGCAATTTAGTATATTAATTAGCAAAATTATAATTAGCCCACGCCTGGTTGGCTGCGTGTCATTTAATTTTGACCGTCGGATAAAATTACGCATGTTCTGCCTTATCGCGTATTGTTCCGCGTGATAATTAATGGTCCTATCGAGATGAATACTTTAAATTAAATTCGCTTAACGCGCCTGTCCAAATTAAGATTCTTCTCGCCGAAAATATTTATCAAACACAAAGAATCGCCCAGTATCTCGTGCATTTTTTAAACCTTCGCCAATCGCCACACCTGCGCCCAGTAAATTATTAACTTCAGACAGAACTATTTCCACAATTATCCATCCGGCGCAAAAACACGGCGCCTGTCCGTCGCAAATAACGAAGAATTTCTCCCCGAATCCTTATATCTCACTCTCTGTTGGGCCGGCGATACCGGGAATCCTGGCCTCTTGGTCCGCGTGCTTGAAATGTTCGGTAATTCGCTAACCGCCTCTTAATTGTAATTGTTCCGCGGGGTGAATTCCGAGGCGCGCGCGCGCGCTCAGAGAAAGACCGGCGCGGGCAAGAACTCGAATTCCGCGGCGTTAACCCAAGGAACTTTCTTACGCTCGCGATACGTGCCGCGCAATTTCTTGCGGCGAATCCGCGCCGCGTCTCCCAGGCCGAATTAAAAGAGAGTTCGGCGAGCGCGCAAGTTGCGAGGGCGCTGCTGTGCTGCTTTATGGAAAAGCCCCATGAATTATGTAATTGGTTCGCTTTCGGAGCTTTCAAGCACGCAGAAAGCTCGACCTCTGGAAGCAAGGTCAAGGCGAAGACCGCCGTGCCTTTGTGCAGTGTGCAGGCAGTGCTTGAGCTCGAAATGTTGCTCAATGTTGTTGATTCGAAAATTTTAAACAAAATTCACTGTGCGCAGTATGACGAAAGAAGAGTTTAAAAAGGTTTAAAGCTCGAAGTTGAATTTTTAGTATTAGTTTTTATGCGCGTATCAGCTTCTGTGGACTGCATAAAATGTTTGGATAAATTTAATAGAAAATCGCATTAAAGGAATTAAGCATTTAAAAATGAAAATTTAATGTTGAAAATTTATAATATCAAGAGCAAAACGTGTCGGGAAATCAGAAGATTAATCGAGAATCGAGGCCTGCACACAAGCGGCAATGCATCATCTGGGCTCACTGTCACATGCGTCCTCAAAACAGCCGACTTTACTTTAAAGAGCAAAATTGATGCGCGGTAACACTTGTATGCACAGTAATGCTGTTTACAAGTGATTTATGTACACTAAAGTGATTTTACAAACCGACGCTCGCGCTGCAAGTATTATTTCCTTCGATAAAAAAAGCGTTATTTATCGTCGCCGTTTTTTAACTTCATTTCGCAAACGTCTTTTTTTTTGAATTGATTAACATTTCAATCGTCGTATTAATCTGCAAACTCATCATTCCTTTGGATTTGCAAAATTTCTAGTGTTATTTTTCATTGTTGCCGCTTACTTTGTCCCTTGCCACGATTATTCAGACAAGATTTTGCTAGCTTAGCTTTCAGACATTTATATTGTCATAAAATTTCAGATTCACTTAAAAAATGTATTTCAAATATTTCCCTCTAATTGTAAACACAAAAGAAAAAGTACCAAGCCGATGTCGCGACACATCTATCGCCCAACAAAACTTTGCACCAAAAACACCAAGCATAATTATTCCGAAAAGCACCCTAACTCAGCGCGGCAACATTCGCGCGCAGCTTATCTTACACCCCGCTAAGCGTGAAGCTAAAAATTCAATATCCAATCCGAGTGCGGCAAACCGAGACGCGACTCTCCGCCTCCATATCGAAATCCTTATTACCAAGCCGCGCTTACGGCCTATGCGGACCCTTTGCGCTTACCCTCCCCTTAGCCCCGACTCGCATTACGCTCGCGTCAAAAAAGCGAGACGGGGGCCGAGGGGGAGGCGCGCGTAGCCCGGCAGGAAATGAAGGGATCGGACGGGGGCGATTGGAAAATTTGATGGAGGGTGGCGTGGCGTCCGGGGGATCGATGTCGATCGACAGGAGGAGGCTCGAAAAAAGGCCCGGCTGGGGGGGCAGGGGGCGCAGCTATCAATGGCGCGTTAGAGGCACGTCACGGGCTGCATCTGCCGCCATGGCTCCTCGTCCTATATATTATCGCGGCGATACGTCAATTCCGGCCGCGCGATCATTATGCCGATTAATACGCCGGGGCCGCGCGCGGCCGGCTTTCTATTTTCCGCGCGCGAGCCGCCCTCGGCCGCGACGCTAATGCATTATTGAACGAGCCCTGCGGAAGGAGAGACCTGCGGGGGTTTGCCGATTAGGAATTCGTTGTCGCTCGGGAAACGGCGGCGGGTCGCGACGAATTTTTCAAGCACTTTTTACGCGCGAATGAATCCTTAGCTCTGCAGCATGAAAATTGTTTATTAAGCCGTCTCGCCAAATTTAAATAATTCTACTTGAAATTTAAATAAAACAATTACTGTATGATAATATTCTCTCTCCCCGCGAAAAATATTTACGATTATTAAACTGGCAAAATTCTTATCGAGCACTTCGATCTTGATATTCGCAGATAATCGAACGCAGAGCCCTTTTTGCGTTTCTCAACACTTTCTTAAAGCAGCTCGAATTCCCGCGGAATAAAAGTGAGTTGGATACATACATGAATGTATATAAATGCATGAATATCTTTATGGGCAAAACGGCGAGAGCTGCGGCGCGAGAGAACCGCTTCTTATCTCGAGCGTGTCATCATCGTGCGCCCGCGTATATGTCTGTGTGTGTGTGTGTGTGTTCCACCGCACGTTATGCACCCACCTGCATGTTGAAAGCGCGGAAACGCTGATGGGAATCGCGCTTGGGTCCATTAAAATGCGCAATATACGAGACTTTAATAGGGGCTTTTAATTAAAGCCTTACCGCGAGGAACCTTTTCCTTTCGGCTTAGCAGCAGCTAAAGTCTCCTCGTGGATTTTTCACCTAAAACTGAGAAAATCGTTGCCGCTTAACAAGATCATTCCGCGAAACATTTTTTTCTCGCCGCGGGTCAGCGGCTCTTGAACCGCTTTCTTCATTGAGCCGCACCAGATCCTCGTGAAAATCTAATTTTACTCGCGCGCACCTGGCAGGCGAGGCGGAAACGAAAGGCGCCGAAGATCCGCAAAGACAAACAATCACGAAGCGAAATTCAAATTAGCTGTTGCTAAACGTACAAGCCGACGACTGGCCGCCAATAAATCCAAAAGCGCGGCAAGACAAATAACGCGATAATCGAGCGTGCCGTATAAACTTACAAGACAAATATATTACACGGCGCGAATGAAGAGAGCCTCGGAAGCCTCCGCGAAGGCGTAATCAGCCCGGCAGCGCTCGGTTGACAAATAGTATACAAAGCTGCGCGTGCAATAATTATGCGGCCACAGTGCACTGCGGCGGCGGCGCGCGCGTTCACTTGAATGCCCGGAGAGTGAGAGAGAGAGAGAGAGAGCCGGGCGAGTAGGGAATATAAACGACGTGCGCCGAGCCCGACAGGGAGCTGCAGCAGCGCGGTTTTTCACAGGCGATTAACGCGCCTGCTAACAAGATCGCGGCCCGAGATACGCGGGTATAAATCTGACGAGGCGCGCGCACGCGCGCAGGTAAGGCGTGCGCCTCTGCTGCCCCTCTCTCCCTCCCTCTCTCCCTCTCTCTCTTTTCGTAAAGGTGCGTTAGGAATGCAGCGAGAGTCAAAGGTTTATGCAAACACGCTAAGCTAGTAGCTGACCTTAATGCGCAGCGATAAATCTTTCGATTAAATATTCAGAAGAAGCGTCTTCGCGCGTAAAGCCAGTGGGCATAAGCTACGTAACGCCGCGATGCGACCTTAAGGGCGCTGCAGAAGCCTCGTCGGGAGGGACCGAGCGAGGGAAGAAAGGAAGCGCGCGGAGGAAAAAGGGAGCCGAGAGAAGAGCTTTTTACTGACGCGACCGGCTACGTCCCGAGGTCGGGGAAATCGGGGAAAGTTTGCGCGAGAGAACGTGCCCGCCGGTATTGTGCTGATCCGGGCCAAGGAAAAAAGAAAGTCAAAACCTCGTGAGAGTATTGTTACGTTGCGTCACCGAGGGGAAGCTGCCCTTCCGTCGCTCGCTCTCTCTCTCTCTCTCTCTCTTCTTTTCGCCAGGAGAGCCGCGCGCGTATAATATCGAAATTTATGGCCGTGGCCGACGTTCTTCCTTCTCTCTCCCGGCCGCCTTGTTCGGGAGAGACGGGCCGAGGGAGAGAGAGAGAGCGGGATCGAGGGGCCCCGAGGCTGCTGCTCTTCTCTCCTTCGTCGCTGTGTGTGTGCCACTTCCCTTCTTCTTCCTTATTATGTTTGTCTTCTCCGTGTCTGCCGTCCCTTTTATCCGGGCGGTATTGAGCGCGCGGCGCTCCGCGGAGCCGATATTCATTATGGGATGCGCTGCGTGAAAAGCCCCGACTGTGTTATCACTGTTTTGATTGAAATGATGAATAAGGAGTGCCCGGTGCAGGAGCTGGAACAACGGCTTCCCGCGTGTCAGCTTGTAGTGGCTAAATGTTCGTCCGGATTCAAGTACTTTGCGAGAATTAATTAGCTTCTAATTTATAAGTTCGCCGCGGCGTTGTTTTGAGTGGCTGAAAAAACTTTAAACGACACCGCAAACTCGGGGGGCAGAATTTTGAAGAAAAAATAGATTACTTATCGCAACGAGTCGAATCGGCGCTCCGAATAATCGTCGCTCTCGCCTCTCCTCCCCTCCGCCGTCCGAAGTTCTCGGCGGGCTCGTTCTCCGTCGCGCTTTTTTGCTCGCGCTCGGTCGCGTCGTGCCGACGGCGTGTATTTTTATTTCGTTATGCCGTCCGGCATAGCTGCGAGAGAGAACGAGAGGCGTTCCGAGTAGGCCCGCGAGGAGCAGAGAGAAGAGAGAGCAGCGGCGGCAGATACGGAGGGAGGAGGAGGAGGAGGAGGCAAAGAGAGTCGGACTCGCTCGCTTCTCATTTCTCGTATTTTCCATCGCGCATAAATCACGGGCGTCGGCGGAAGGCGCGGGAGGAAGAGGGGGAGAGAGAGAGAGACAGGACGCGCCGTGTCACGTGGAAAAGCGCGCCGCCGCCGCCGCCGCTGCGACAGCTCTCCTGCTTGAGGAAGCGCCGGAGGAGGAGAGAGGAGAGCCGAGCGACCGCATGGCCGTGTTACAGATTCGAGCGCGCCATGTTTCCTGCGCGAGCCGTTTTTTTTAAACTCGAGCGAGGAATCTTTTGTGGCGAGTCTCCTGATGCCGGGCGAAAACATTCCGCGGAAAGTGGATTGCCGGGGGTTTCGAGAAGTTGCTTCTGGGCGCGGGGTCGGTCGCTGGTTATTCTCGCGATTGCTTACTCATTTTAGCTCCCTTCTTTTATCGGATAAATTATTTCTGAACTTCTTTACCAAATTGTTAACTGTTTCGTAGGTCTGAAAAATTTTTATTGGTGTTTACGTGCGCGAATGATTTGTAGAACGCGAAAAAAACAGATCTGCGACAAAATTAGCATTTGATCAGATTGAGTAAATAGAGAGTAATAGAATACTTTACAGATCATATTTGCCTGACGTACGCTTTTTTTGATTAACGACACTCGAAAGAGTCGAGCGAACGCAATAAATTGTAACGTCATTTTACTTCACGCAAGCACACGAAACGTGAAAAGTTGCTGCGCGCGCCGCGCTCCGGTATAAAAAGAGCCGAGGGAACCGCGAAATGCTCTTTTGTTCTCTCGAACGACGACGCGAAGGAAAAAAAAGGAGCACACCCAGCCTCACGAGCTCGGCATGCACAACTGCTTTTGGGCGGCTTTTCTTACTCGCCGTGCTTCGGCGTCACGAAGCGCTGCCGCTTGATTTATCGAGCTTAAATACGCTGTTATTCGGGCATCGGAAAAGCCGCGCGGCCATTACGCAACCGAAAGCCGGGAGAGAGATGGGGAGGAAGGGGGGGCAGAGAAAAACTCCGTAGTATTGTTTTCGAAAGCGCGCGTGAACTGCTTAAATTCGAGTTATTTTCGTCGAGCGCGCGCGAGAGAGAGGGAGAGAGCCTGGAGCTTCGTCGACAAGATGGATTGCGCGAGGAGCTTTTCTCTCCCCGGATGTATCAGCCGCAAAAGCTGCCGCGGCGTAGGTGCGCGCCCGTATATTTAGATGCGCGGGAGAGCTTTTTATAAAGGAGGAAGTCGCGCGCGGCGAAAGTGTAAGTGCAGTAAAGTGAAACTCGAGGAAGGTGCGCGCGAGCGGGGACGGAATAATACGGATGGCGCCGCTGAAATCGTTCTGCTTTTGATGTCAAAGGATGTAGCTTTGCTTTCGGCTCCATTTGTCTTCGGCCTATTAATAAGCGAAGAATAATTTAACGAAAGAAAAAAGAAGCTTCGCGGTAACTGTAGTTTACAGTATCAAAGGCGGGAGAATCTGTCACCCGGCAGGTCTCGAGCGTTCCGAGGGGGGAAGAACTTGGTGCGGAGTAGTTCTCCGCTGAGGAACAAAGTCGCGCATAGCTCTCTCTCTCTCTCTCTCTCCTCTTTCTCTCTTAGCTCGGAGAGTTGGCGAAGGTTTTCTCACTCTCTCTCTCTCTCCCGAGGCACGAGCTTCTAGTGACGCCTTCGGGGCGCCGTGTCTCGTTATCCGCAGGATTTATGGCGCGCTAATTGCACCGCGGCGAACAACATTCTCCGAATAACTCGCCCGCGAGAGAAAAGACGAGCTTTCACGCGGACGGAGGACGAGCCTCGTGCTCCGAGCTTATGCTTTATGGAGGATCGATGGGCGCAGATATCGGCCATTCGCGACGTCCTCGTCTAGCTTGCGATGGAGATTGAAGCCCGACGTTCGAGCGGCTGGGAGTTGGAGGCTGTCTGTGCTCTTTCCTGATGAATGGAGCTTTTGAAGAGGCCTGTCGGATTATCAGAGTACCCCGAGTGGTTTCTTGGCATGAGTTTCTTATTAGCTACTCGTTGGTCAGGATACCGTGGCTGTACTAGTTTTTTAGTTTGCTATTTTAAAAAGTCTGTATTTTTTGTTTTTATGGAGAGCAGGAATCTTCGCAAGCTGTCTAGAAAAAGTAAAAGTAATTTGTATGCTAATTTTGACTATTTTTCCAATTGCGCATCAATATTTATGAACAATTTTCATGTTAAAAACCATCTGCAATTTTCGAAACGTAAATGAGCAATGCATCCATTACTATGAAATCGTTGCAGAGCCTTTTCAAATCAACAGAAAATAAATTATCTCTTGCAAACATCAGTCGGAATGATTGAATAGTCATAAATCAAGGCGTAGGCGCAAAATATTTACAAATTATTACCATATTACACTAAAGAGAGTGCAAGACAAATTGCGAGAAAAATCATGGGTAACGAGGAAAAAACAGCGTTAAATCGCGCACTCGTCAAAGATGATGACGGGTTAGCGTGCGTAATGACGGCTTTCTATACGAGGCGGCTCGCCAGCCAGTAGCGCCGATCATTATCTAAATGATGTTTTATACACGCGCTTATTTAAAGCTCGTAATGTATCCGGAAAAATGCGACGGAACGCTAAAGAATCGCGCGGCCCGGCCGCCGATTTAATATTATAATCAATTACGACTTATTACCCTCTAAATACAGCGATGATAACGAACGATTTCTTTCTCGCACTTTGCACAATAATTAACGAGAAAATTGGCGTACACTGCGAGCAAAAAGAAAACGCGCCGCTATTAAAAAGCACTTCGAACATTATGCAAAACTATTCTCGCATCAGATGCATTATAATGTAAAACACGTGCTCTCTCTCGAGCTTCGCACGTACGCGAATCGATCTGCAGCGAATCTGGAGCGATAAATAACGCTAAAGCATAAATTTTATTGTCTTCATTGTAAATTCATTATTTAAATTCGCACCTATTCAGCGAAAGACAAACAAAAAAAAAAATGAAAAAAAAAAACAAAAACGAAAAAGAGAGAGAAGCAGCGCGCGAGCACGTACTACACAGTGGAACAATGCCCGCGCTGCAGCGGCAGAGGTCGAGATCGCACGTATACGTATACGCGACGGGGCTACGAGTTCATTGGATATAGTCGGAAACGGGTCGTCGTCTAGTTGGCCGGTCGGTTATGTTAATGATACCAGCAGCAGCAGCAGCAGCCTTCTCTATCTCGCTCCATCTCTCGCACATGACAGTCGAGTGTATATTGCAGGAGGCAGGGCGTGCGGTATGTGTGCGTATATATATATATATATATATAAAGCGGCCAAAGGAGGCACCGATTTATTGTTGTAACAGTCGCTCGCGTGACGTAACGCCGCATTAACTCGATGTCTCAATCGCCAGGAGACAATGGCCGATCCGTATCGCGGCGCGCCGAGGTGGGCATTTTTGATTTTGGCGGGTATACGTGCCCGTTCTCGCGACGGCGAATGCGCGCTGCGAAGCCGGGAGCGACTAATTACGTGTGCCTGAAAACACTTGTCGATAACGCGCGTATTGTATGTTTACCGTTCAGAAATAGAAAGCCTTGCATCCGATAAAGTTTATTTGCTTTTTGAAACACTCGGCGCTCCTAAGCGCTGCGCGAACGTCGAAATGATGCTTTATCGAGAGAGAAGGAGGAAAAAAAAATGTGGCTCGTTAAAAATCCATGCCTCTCGGCGGCGAGCTGGATAAAATTCACGGAACGCTGCGGGGTCGAGTGGAAAAAGTAGGTTCGATAGGAAGTCCGTAGTTAGGAGATACTTAGATGATTACGGCGCGGCCGTAAGAGAATCAGTGTAATGGGAGATCCCCGGGGTGTAGTAAGAATAGCGCAGCGTTGGCCCTCTCGCTGTAATATTTACGAGCGCCATTGCTTGCAGAAGCGCTCGAGTGTAGTGATTTTCACGGGGTTGGATCGCTGAGAGAATAGAAAGCGAGGGACTTTTCCGCTCTCTTTTTTTTTATCGCCGCTCGACCGTGACGGTGCTTTGATTGACTCACTTTTAATAATGCAAACAGAGAGAGAGAGAGAGAGAGAGAGAGAGAGA
>JAWWEM010000044.1:7202897-7219048 GCA_035582935.1 Ormyrus thymus | reverse complement strand
CTTGCGGTTACACTATTTTCGGCTAACTTTTACCCAGAATTTCGGGTAATTTTTTAGCGAAAATTCTCTCCGTGTAGCAAAGAGAAGCTATGTAATCAAGGAAATTTTAATTACAGCACAAATCTCTGCTACAAAAACCGTATCTATAAGAATACACAAGATGAACCTCAAATTCAATCCTACAATTATTCGTATCAAAAACAGACCAATCGGTCAGACATCCATCATAGATTTTAATTTAAAAAATTAGTCCAGCACAATCCTTACGGCTCATTCGAGTTTTCGATTCGACAGCGTCGGCGTGGTTAATTTATGCACACTCGCCGCGTAAACACGTGACTGCAGGGCGCATCCCCAGATCAGCCCGCGCACTTCCGAAGCGGCCTCGGCGACGCGCGCGGCCATCACGCGAGTGAAGTCGGCGGTAAGGAGGCGTCGCCGAGTCCCATGGCGTTTAATCCCGGCCGCTCGGCTCTTAAATTATGAATTATCCGAGCGCGAAAGAGGGTGCCGCGTCCCACCGGAAAATAACCAGCCAGCATCATGAATCCTAATTACCGTATGTGAGAGAGCCGCCTAATACGGAGTTCGGGAGAAGGAGAGAGAGTCATGGCTGGTTGAGTCGGAAAACGCGAACGGGAGCAGATACGCCGGGCTCCGAATCAGAGCGCGTTAGATAACGCGCCCTTTTTATCGTTAATTGCGCAGTCATTAACATCTTACAAGCGAGTTTAATTTTAGCTGCTTTGTTTGGGAGGCACTTCGGGGAGGTTTGGCTGCCTGCTTTTTATTATGTACGCTGATACTGTCTTACAACTATATTAAGGATTGTCTTTTAGAAGAATTTGCTTATGTCTAGTTTTGTCCTAAATTTTTAATGCGCACCTTTTAATTCGGATAGAGATCTTAATTATGATTTACGAGCCGGAGGAAAATGAAGTCATTAAAAATGTTTTACATTCAAATGCCTTTATTAACTGCTACGATCATTTTCTGTAACACTACGTTATTAAGGTAAATTATTCGACGGCTAAATTATGAATACAGAGATAATTTCGTGTTTATTATCTTTCAAATCTCAATTCTTAACTTAATAAATATTAATGGTAATAATTTTCTCGGAGCGACAAGTTCGCCTGCGAACTTCCAAATATTCGAACAGAAAATTGGCCTGCTCAGAAGTCCCAAAAATAGCTTTTCTAATTTGTCGATGCGTCGAAAAATCCAGGAATAGCCGAGCGCCCTTTTTGTCCAATCCGGGGTGAGAAGAGTCGAAGTGCGCGTCGCGCCGCAAGTACAGATTAATAACATCGAGGCGGCGGCGGCGGCAGCGCTTAACCTCGTTGGAAAGATATCGCCAGTTGGCAAACTTTCAGGCTACGTCACTTCTGACACGGTGCGCATACGGCGCGGATCACGTGACCCCGTCGCGATTCGCCCCTTGGCTCTTGGCAGAACTCATCGAATGGCTTCCTTCTCTTCCTCTCGTTTGCCTCCGCCGGCGGCGCGATAAATTTCGCCTAGTTGCGCTCTTGCGCGCCGCTTCTTCGCCGGTTTCTTCGGCCCGTCGGCTGCCGCAGCGTCTCTCGCTCTTTCTCTCTCTCTCTCTCTCTCTCTTGGCAGAGAGTACCTTCCAGCAGGACAACATGCCCATTCGCGCTGCTCCCTTTTGAGTAAAAAAGCTTCGGTGCAGAACGACTAATCAAGTTATCGGGCGTCGTTTTGATCACCTCTAAATTTCTCAGTTAAATCAAAGCTATACTTGTAAATTGTGATCGGATCAACGGCTTCAGACGTAAAAAGGAATTATTTTCGTTTCTTTTATGGAGAAAAATAACGCCTTTTAGACTCTTAAAAATTATGAATTGCGAATTACGCAGGCAATTTTTACAGATTATTTCACTCGGTCAAGAGGCAAAACATTTGAAATTTGTCTTCCGCGGCAATGCTTCCGAGCTGCACTTTCTTAATTTCTCTTTTTGTTCCACATGTGAACCGTACGCTCGAGGATCTTAAAAAACATTTCACCGCGGAGACTTTCTCACACGCCTCGCGCGCGACTGCCAAGACGCACACGTGACACACTTGGTTTACTAGAAACTCAAATAGCTTCGCGGGACTTTTCCCAAACGGAGAAAGACCGACTCGGGGAGAAAAAAGGAAGGACACGTCGCTCGCATTACGGCTCCGAGGCAGCGCTCGCTCGCGCGCCTGCGCACGAGAGAAGCCCGCGGGCGGAAGCAGTGGAGAGGAGAGAGGACCGAGGAGAGAGAGAGAGAGAAAAAAAGGCTCTCGGCGTCGTGAAACTTTTACGACTAGACATTCTGGTGAAATCCGTCCGAGAGATGCGCGTAGATTCGGTGCAGTCGGCGCTCGAGAAATTCGGCGCGCCGGGAGAAAGCGACGGCTGCCGCTACGTTTTGTCCGCAGAGGAGCCTCGGGAGGGGCGGGGGGGAAAAAAAGAAGGAAGCTTTTCGAAAAAATGTGAAAGTCGAGGATGAGGCAAGGTTACTGCTCTCTTTTGAGGGGGGGAACGGAGGTTGCAGGTCACTAGATGCGAAAGGTGTCGAGCCCCCGCTGACACGGTCACGTAAAATTCGAGCAGTGCACGAGAAAAGAAAGTTTTTCCGGAGATTCAATTCTGGAGATAGCACGTTCGCTTGGGCTCTTTTAGTTGAAAAGTCACTTTGGAATTCTTATCTTGAGATTTGCATGACATTTTTTCTGCATTCACCGCTGGACCTCCCATTTCGTAAAGATTAGTATAGTATGCGATTCGTAAAAAATTCTGAAATACTTAAACAATTACAGAAAATCACAAATTTCGACGACGCACAGCTTACTATAATTTTATAAATTACGAATTCCTATCTTATTTCAGTGAACGAATAAGTCTTACAAAATCCCGTACTTATTTATCAACTCATATCCTAGTTCTCTAAATAGCGCTCCGCTACTCTGAATACTCGCGGTCGAAAGAAAAGGGGGGAAAAAAATGCCGGCGGGCAAAAAAGCCTGAAGAAATTCAGCCGCTATACGCCGGCAATACATATATGTATAATTAAGCCCGACTTCTCGATATACGCCGGCAGGCAGCCGCGGAGAGGCAGACTTGAAAGAAACGAGCTTGACATGCGCGCACTCGCGCTCTCGCGTTTCGCAACGTTTACAACATTGTACCGGTCAGCTCGCGCTCTTGACGCGGTTTCTCTCTCCCGATCGAGATATGGAAATCCGCCAGCGGACCTTTTGCATCTACCGGCGCGCTCGCGCGGCTAGCGGCTCTCCTAGCCTGGATTATGCGCGAGAGCCGGAATTGCAAAACGCGCCTGGGCGCCCGAGAGCGCGCTCGATTCCATCCTCGCGCTTTTTACGCGCGCGGCGCGGGGCTGCCGCGTGTTTTTCGGAGCGGCGGGGCTCGCGGCCCGACGGAACGAGACGCTCGGCGAGCGTGACGCGCGCTTCACTTGCCAAAACGCTCGTAGGACGAATTGGCATTGACTTAGAGCCCCCCCGGTGCTAGTTTTGCTTCTAAACTTAGATAATCGGAATTGCAAACGCGAACAATTGAATAAACAAACCTGCGGCCGAACTTGAAATTACGGATGCTTCGCGCGCGATGAATATTCCGAAAGGCGGCCGCAATTTCGAGCGTCGTTGCCATTCGACATCTGCAAAAAAGTCCGAGCATCCGCGTCGAGGACCACCGGAGGAAGCCGCTCTCGGAAAAAAGAACTGCCCGCTTATCTGGGCTAGTCCGAATCCGGCGACTCTTTCGCGGTCCGCGGCCTCTCAGCTGACGCGGCGGCTCGCCGGCGAGGGGAGGCGAAGTGTAAAGGGGGCATTAAAGATGCATCGAGCGTGCCAGAAGAGAGCAGCCGCGCGGCGGCGGCGGCGGCAGTGGCCATATAACGCTTCCCCGAGCGTCCTTGCGCAAACTGGTTTTCGCGCATAAACGCCGTTCGATTATGCTAATAACCGGCGCGCATCCGCGGCTCTCGGGGATTCGGTGTGCGTGCTCGTGTGCGTGTGCGCGCGCGCCGGAATTTCGGCGAGGAGCGACGACCACCGCCGCTGCGCCGAGGCGGTGTCGCCCTTTTATCCTGCCTTCTGGTTAGATCGGGGAGAGAGGACGAGCGGCTCGACTCGTCGGAGATTGGGCTTTGCGTGCGCGCGCGCGGCTCTCGATATTATGTCACGGAATTGATTACCATAAATGTTTAGATCGGGGATCGGCCGCTGTTTCGGAAATACCGCAAGGTATTTTTTTTTCCTCGGCCTTTCGGGAGTTTGATTTTATAATCAATGGAGGCTTGTTATTCTACGCGGTTGGAGTAACGTTTTTGTTGTAAATTTCTTACGCAACAAACTTTTTATCTCGCTCGGACAAATTGTAGAAAATAATTACTGAAAATTTGTTATTATCCGTATAAAGCGCACTTTTATGTAACTTTAATTTAATGAACGTGCGGAATTGTGTACTTTGAGTATATGAGAAAATAACTGTGTGTTTTACGCAATATTTCATGTTGAAACAGATATTATCAGCTCCACTAGTACACTACTTTATAGAAACTGTAGCCGCGCTCACGTTGATCTTTACCTTATCAGGCTTTTAGATTCCCTTTTTAATGAATCGCCTGGAACCAAATTAAACTTTCGAAATGCGATTCGCATCTAATCCCATTTTTTCGTTCCCGTAAAATTCAGCGCCGCGACGGTCGGGGAGCCTCCGAAGAAAACTCGAGCCCAAACATCCGCGAAAAAAGACGCCCTTAGAGGCGGAACGAAATCGGAAAAAACGAGAGAGACAAGGAAGCGCGGCACGCTTAAAGCACACGTGGCCAGAATGCCGGGCGGGTCCTTAAAAAAGCAGCGGCGGCGCGTCCCAAGGTCACGTTATGCGTGCACCGCAGGATAAGGAATCACCGCCGGGCGCAGGATAAAAAGCCCCGGAGCCAGGGGAGTCACGTGCCTCCACTCTCTCCGGCTTTTTAGCCTCTCCTCGGCCGGTCGCTCGGCGGCGGCAGCGCGTGCGTCCTGGTACTTTACGAGGTGCCTCGCTCCACGGCTGCTTGCGGGCGGCACGAGCTTCGCGTCCCATAACTGTCACATCCGAGCGCCGTTTACGGCCGATATCGCGCCGACAAGAGTCGTATAATACCGCCTACGCACGCGCTTCTTCTCTCTTTTTAACCGAGAACCCGATGGCACGCTTCTCTCTCTCTCTCTCTCGGTCTATCTCCGTGATATTTACGAGCGCCGCGCCGCACTTGTCGAGCCATTTTTATAACCGTTAAATATCTTTATGATTAATAAAACACGACTCTTTGAGATTTACGAGCGTTTAAATAACGCTTGCTTCTTTTTATGCGCATTCCTCGAGCGCAGATTAAATGGTTTTTAATTGTCGATGAAAATGATTGCGTCGCGAAAAGTTTATTAACCTCGTTGGATGCTTAATTACCAGCGTTACTAACACGTCGTTTTCTGTTTTATGAGTGCATTTATTGCTCGCAGTCGAGATAATTATTAAGTAACTACTTGTTATGGCTATTTGCATAGCTACGAGGACAGAAGTGTTTCTGTATTGTTAATTGGGCAAATGTAATCAACTGTTATTGTTTATTTATCGAAAGAATAATTATTATTTAAGATCGTAAATGTTTTTAAGTTTATTATTAGAGAAAATTGAATTTACAAAATTAATTTATTCAATTTTCAACAAATTAATTTATTTTTTAATTAAATAATTCGCGTCTAATCATAAAAATTTATAGTTTTCTGTTTTTTTCATAAATTACTATTAAATATATGATAGAAATAATATTACGAGCCTTATTAAAAAAATTATTAAATGTATTCAAAGTAATAAAAAAATAAAAACCGATTAAAAGCCTAGGATGTAAATTACGTAATGACACTGATAATCGCGCCGATGATCTACTGAAACAGCACGAGCATTCGCGCTCGTATCGAGTCCGTCTCCGTTACATAAGCCTTGAACCACCGTTACAGACAATTTGGTCGGCTGAAAACAAAGGGAATCGCAGCTTGGAAGCCGAGGCCATTTTGATGAATAGAGGCCATCATCTCCGCCGGCGTGACGTCACCTTCCATGCTCAGCTATGGCGTCACGTGACTCCACCCTCTTTTCAATCACCTTAGAACCCGAGCCCACCCAGCTGTCAAGCTGGCGCTCCACCCCATTTTTCCCAGGCCCGAGCCGGCCGATATCGCTCTCGCCATCTATCGAGCGCCGGCCGAAACTTCTTAATCCTTCAGACTGACTTGTAGGTTTGACGTTCCTCCTGCCGATGCCGCTACTTAGCAAGTCCCAATAGCTATACCCGGTGTTCCTTTTGGAAGCTACGAGCGTTAGCTTCGCCGGGGAATGACCCTGGCGGTTCGTTACCGCCCTGGGGACGAGATATGCCGCCTTGGCTGTTTCTCGCTAAGCTGAAAATAACCGTTCAGAGTATTTTATAAATAGCTAATGTACAGCATATTAAAATAATTGCAAGATAAACAACTTAATAATTAATATAATACGGAAAGTCTTACTTAATGGAGAAATAAACTTTTAAAAAATAAAAAAAATATTGCTCGCGACTTTAATAAACCTCTGCTATTTGAAATAAAAAAACTTGAAGAAAATAAATCTCGCTCGGCCAATAAATTCTCCCCCTAATTAAAACGAGCAACAAAGGTGTAAATTTTCTAATCAAAATAGCTCGAGCGAATTTTCGAAAGCCCTCCCCCGCGAGACACCCTCGCGGCAGAGTATTAGTAGCGAATAATTATTCGTCGCACGAAATTCCGGTACGACTTGACGGCAAAGTTGGCTTTGCTTTAGGCGGAAGAGAGCCCGAAGATTCGTTCGCTCTCCCTCAAGTCAATGGGCACAAAGGCAAAGTTGGGAAGCAATAGCGGAGCGTCGGCGGCGGCGGCTGAATTGAGTTCAAATCCTGGCCGAGAGAGCGGGCGGGAGAAAATTTATACGCGGGACGTATAGCCTCAGCTTGGAATCGCTATCGGCGGCCATTCATCAATCCGTGGAATCAATACGCTGGAATTAATGAAAGCGCCGCGTGAACAGCGAGCTAGCGGCCGGAATGTTAATCGCGATCGGCCCGAGCCCTTCTCCGCTTCCTCCTCCTCCTTCCCCCCGGTCCCCGGTATATAACACGCCGCGCGAACTCCCAAGAGTCCTTCCGCCGTTTCGCTTCCCTTCCTCCCTCCCGCCCCCCCCCCTCCTCCCGCCGAAATAACCTTCCTCTCTGTCTCTTTCGAGCGCTGTAGGCCGTGCGGACAGAGATAGAACGCGAGCGAGCGCTCGTTATATTCTATATTCGCGAAAGCTCGCTCGCTCGGCCGCCTCTGCTTATCTGGCCGCCGCTGCTGATGCCTCCGCACTTTTGCTTCTTCGCCTCTCTCCCTCTGTGACAATGCTCGCGCGCGCGCGCGCGCGCTCTGCGCGTGTGTGCGCGCCTGGGTGCGGGGCTTCGCACGGAGGGCATTCAATTTTCGCGCGGCTTATCGTCCTTTTCAATTCATCGCGTTCTTGCTGGCATGTCGATCTATAGCTCGTTGTTTATGGGGTGTCTGAGACTATTCGATTTTATCGAAACAATGTGGGTAACGGGAAAGGATTCGCTGATGCATTTCTTCAATTGATGTTTTTATCTAAAATAAATATCTTGCCAATAATGTGGTGTTTTGTAACACGTTGGGCTTTAATATTAATGCAGAACCTTTTGGAGTTTTGTTATCGTTTGGTAGTGACCTGCGATATCATAAGAGTTTCGTGTCCTGCAGAGAAGTAGCAGGACGAAAATGATCCATATCTAAAGACTCTGCAGTCGGTAGGGAAGATCTGCATTCTTAAAAATATTATCGATCTTTTTCTTTCTGTGCATAAGTTGCATATGCATACGTAAAATTTAGTGTTAAAAGAAATTTTCATGTGGGTACTAATTATATACTAATTTTCATGTTATTTCTCATCTCGATGTTGTTGAATTAAAAAACATGTGTTTTTTACATAATTTAACGTGGACTAATAATGGCGTGTAAATTTAAAATAAAATGGTATGAATTTTTCATCGTGCTTCTGGGCAAAATAATTAAATCAAATAATAACTGTAAAAGTTTTTAAAGAATTTCAGTACCGTATACACAAGTAAATTAAATGATTTATTTAAGTATTCTAATCGTAGACGCAATTTAAAAAAATGATATAAATAAATGCACCAAGTTGATGCAAAAATGTGCCGAAACAGCTTAAAGTCTAATAATAAGACCCCCGGCTACTTTTCCCCGCAAAATATTTACGTAACAACCGCCCTTCTACTTTGTGCGCGGCGTAAATCGCGCGTGAAAAGGCGCGCTCTCGTCTCCCGTCCCAGCGGCAGGCCGTCATTACCAAGCGAAAAAAGCGTGAAAGAGCCACCGTCTTTGCTCGGGGATCCTTGGAGAGGCCCAATATTAGCAGTCCCTATGATCCGTGCCGACCGCGGCCGCACGTTTTTCTCTTGTTCCCCGCAAATTCAGCGATCGTCAAGTCCGCCCACATGGGAGCCAACGTCTGTCACTCCCCAGAGCCGGGAGAGCAGTCGTTCCTCTCATATCTCGGCGACGACTGCGCTGACGCCGGAGATCGGCCGGGGCGATACGCGTCCAATTAGCCGCGCTCTCGTGGCCTCGCCGAGGGCCGCGAGAATCCGCGCAATCCAGCGTGTAATAAAAGCTAGCCGCGCTTCTATTTCCACCGCCTTCGAGGCTTAATTAAACAGCCGGCCTTTTCTCGTTACAGGTGCGGCGTAGCGTCGTCAGCGAGCTGGACAGAGGCACATCATCGGCATCATCAGCAGAACGCTTGTGGAGCAACGACGGCGAAGGCTTCTGAACGAGCTCTACTCCTCGACCTCATCGTATCGAAAAGGCAGCACGAGCAGCAGCAGCAGCAGCAGCAGCGCGACTGCTCGGAACTCTGACTATCGCCAAGGAGTCTCAGGCCCTCGACGTCATTTTCTACACACGCACTTACACACGAATACACACCTGTACATGATATACCCCCTCCGACGGCGCATCTCCTCGTGATCGTACACCTACACGATAGTCGAGTTTATCTAGTGTGCTCCAGTTCTCCGAGTTTCTATGATTTCTTTTCTCCGTGTTTCATTGTTACATAGTGCGGTGAGAGTAAGAGGAAGATTATTACAAAAGTAAATAAAAGAGCCCAGTGTGATATAAATCAAATGATCATTGTTAGGTGATCCGCAGCAACGCAGTGTGATAGGTATATATATATATAAAGTATATACATATATATATATAAAAAAGATATAATAAAGTATATATGTAAAAAATATATACACATATGTACCGTGTCGTGTCCATGAGATGAGAGAAAATTATCTTGAGTGGTGATTGCGTTTGTAAGTTCTGAGTGTCGATCGAGTGCTTCAAGAGGAGATAGTAGTCAGTCAGTCGAGATAAACAAAAGAGAGTACAAACGAAAGATTCGCTTCGCTTTAGCTACTTTGCTCGAGGAAGTTCGGAGTCAGAGTAGACGGGAAGTAAGGGACGGTTCGGAGAGAGAGGATTTTCGCCTGCGACCGGTTCAGCACTACGGCCCAAAACTGTTAGAGGACGAGTGCGCGAGTGACTGGCCGCAGCAGCCACACACACATAGCCATAGCATGAGTTCGTACTTCGCGAATTCGTACATCCCGGATCTGCGCAATGGCGGGGTCGAGCATCCGCACCAGCACCAGCAGCACTACGGCGCCGCGGTCCAGGTGCCCCAGCAGCAGCAGCAGCCGGTGCAGCAGCAGCCGCAGCAGGCGACGGACCCCTGCGACCCGGGCATGCTGCGGCAGGGCGTGCCGGGCCACCACTACGGGGCCGCCACGGGCCAGCAGCCCGGCATGCCCTACCCCCGCTTCCCGCCCTACGACCGCATGGACATCCGCAACGCGGCCTACTACCAGCAGCAGCAGCAGGAGCACGGCATGGACATGGCGGGCTACCGGGCGAGCTCGCCGACCGCCGGCATGGTGGGCCACATGGGCCACACGCCGACCCCCGTCAACGGCCACCCCTCCACGCCCATCGTCTACGCGAGCTGCAAGCTCCAGGCCGCGGCCGTCGACCACCAGGGCAGCGTCCTCGACGGGCCCGACAGTCCGCCGCTCGTCGACGCCCAGATGCACCACCAGATGCACCCGCAGCACCCGCACATGCAGGCCCAGCAGCCGCACCCGCAGCAGCAGCCCCAGCCCGCCGCCCACCAGCAGCAGCAGCAGCAGCACATGCAGCAGTCGCAGCAGCACCTGATGTACCAGCAGCCGACGCCGGGCCAGCAGGCCCAGCCGGCGGCGATGCACCCGCAGCAGCAGGGCCAGCCCCAGCAGCACCAGGGCGTCGTGGCCTCGCCGCTCGGCCAGCAGCAGCCCGGCACGCCCCAGAGCGCCGCGCCCACGAACATTACCAGTCCGCTCTACCCCTGGATGAGGAGTCAGTTTGGTGAGTCGCTTTCCTGTTTTTCGCTTTCCCGCCAGGAATAGGCCTACGATGTCTGCGCTCTTCGACTACGCGACTCGGGTTATTTATTGCCCTGACCCTTCAGCCCGCCGGGCCGTAAAACTTGCACCCGACGACCAACTTTTAATCGTTCGCGGCGACGCTGCGCGCGGGGCTTCCGCGTCGGTCAGCCGAGCGCGTAAAAGTACTGCTTTCGAGTTGCGTGGAGAAAACGCTGATTGTATCTCGGCTCCCGGAATGTCATTTTCCTTTGCGTAATTTCGCACGGCTCGCGAATACCGAGGAATATCTTGTGAATTTTCCAAATAATTAAAATCACGTCTCGAAATTTCGCGACGGCGCGCAAAGCCTCGAGGGGGCTTGGCAAAAACTTTCGGGCGCGCATTTCAACCTAAATCCCGACGGCAGGCCCGTCGCGTCCAAGGTCGCGCCAAGAAAAACTCGCCCGGAAATTCCTGCGCAAACGAAGGATTCCCGCCTCTCGACGGCGCGCTCGTGTACAGAGCGGGCCGGCGAGACGACGCAACGAGGCCGAGAATTTATGACGGCCATAACGAAGTGGTAATAGGCTGGGGCTGTAATTTATATACGCCGCGCGCGGTCGAAGCTATTGGATCTTTCGTCGGGCCGATGAGAAGAGGTGCGCAGGTCGCGCGCGGCGGGAAACGAGCCGAGCGTCTTGCTCTTATTCTGTCGCCCCCCGCGCGGACCCTTTCCCTCCCGAGGGATTTCGGCTGAAAGGTTACAATGCAACGCGGCCCAATATTGCCTAACCCGAACGAACGGGGATGTCGGGAAAATTAACGCAAAAACTTTCGGATACTTCCTGCCTGGAGCTCAGTTGCACTCCGATTTTCGTCGCGACAGGATTGTGAGATAGTTGGAAGTTCTCCGACGTGTTCAGTTTTTCGCGCGCGATTCAGTGGTTTGTTTTAGTGATTTTGGGTGTAAAAAATAAGCGGCTAGAAATAGTGTGATAAACTTGTAATTTTGCTCAAAATTTTGTCAATCGTGATCGGTGAAAATCTGGTGCTTTTATTGATAGTACAATTATTCAATTACAGTTAGTCATATAGTGCATTTCTTAAACTTAAACAAGAATAATGCTCAGCGCACTGAAAAGGATTGCAGGTAATTTTTTAAATCAAACTCAACGCGCTACTCAAAGTAAAAATCGTCCCTCAAAACTATCCAAAAGATAACTCGAAGAAAGTCAGTCAGATCGGTAAAAGTCCGCTGGTCCCATCTCTCGGGCACAGTCCGAAGCTGGCCCCGACCGTTCCTCTCTCCCGGTACACTGTCCGATCGTCGATGTAAGGCCGATAACCAGCTGGGGGCCGGACGGTGCATTCCCCCTCAGGCAGCCAGTAAAATGCGGGCTGGCTCGAGCACCGCCGGCTCGCCGGTCGACCGCAGCTTTGCCAGTCGAACAGCCATCGAACCGAGAGCACCGCTCGACTGGGTTCGGGCATTCCCTCACAGATGTCAGCACCTGGACTTTTTCGAGCGCCGGTGAACGCTCGGTTTTTGTTGCTCGATACCTGCGAATTCTGAGAGGAGATCAGGAGCCAAAGCTCGACGGATCGCAGGGCTCGGAGGGTCGCCGGATGAAGCCTGGCTCCTCTTATTGACCGGCTGCATGAATTATGCAGAGCCCAATTTCCTCGGCATCGGCGGACGCGATCGCGGAGCTCTCGGTAGTTTATTCGAGATACGAGAGGCGCGGCACTTTGCATGAGAAGGGTTGGCTTTTTCGGCTGCGCCGATGGTGATTATACGAGGCAAATAAAAGCGCGGTAGCGCGTGGGATAATGCTGCGAGGACTGCTTTTAATGGCGTGTGTTTTCGGAAATGGCTGCTTTACATACTTGGCTTGGCGATTCTCGTTCGCTCGTCGGAGTGTAATCGATGTCGGCAAGGATGCTTTAAATAATGCACGAGAATTATATCGAAATAATGTTTAGTTAGGCCATCATGCTTTTTAGGAAAAAAATTTTGAACATGCACCTTATATTTAAAATGTCATTTACCTTATCCGAGTTACTAAACATCAAATAATTCACAAAGCACGGAAGAGTTATTAAAATCGATTATTCGTCCGCCGTTCGCGCTAATGCCTTCCTCGTACATCGGAAGAAAAATCGTGGCTTTAACGTACATTAAAAAATTAGCTATCCGCCCGAGCGCCGAGCGAAAGATCCGCATCGCCGATCGACTTTTCCATCAATTTTCATCGTCCCGCGGGCCGAGCGCTCCGAGCGCGCATTCGAACGAGACCGGCCGCCGCGCGAAACGAGAAAATAATTTGGCGCCTTATCGCGGCGCGATATCGGCGGCTTTTCGGTCTGCAAAGGTGCGTTATACGCCGAGGCACGCGAGTCTCGCATTACTCCCTCCTCGGGTAGATTAATACTTGAAATACGGGCGTGTAATTTAATGCGGTGCGCGCCTCCGAACGGGTAATAATATGCATTTACGGGCCGACGCGCGGACTGTCACTGCGCCCGACGATGCTCGGGCCGTCGCCGTAAGTGACTGCTTTCTCCTCAGCCCTCTCCTTTGATGGATCTTGCTTTAATTTTGGGTATTATTGCGATACGATTCGAGTTGAGGAATGGGAAGCTCTTTCGGCAAGTGAATTTTGTGATTACTTTTGATGGCGAGTGCTTGTGAGAGCGTTCATTTCTGAATGTAGAATCTGAGAATTGAAGCTAGTTGTACTTAAAAAACCTTGGAGATAGCTGTAAATTAAAAAAGTAATTATCCGATTTCTTAACTTCCTTTTTATTGAAGACCTCGTCTACGAAAATTTCAGGGCAATAAGAATTTTATTTTTATCAAAAGTCTTTTAATTTTGCTAATATGCAGTTACACGTTATAAAAAAAAAATATTTTATCATCAATATAATGACAATGTATGGTTGGTACACATAAGAATCCTGTACATATTAATTGTGCACAATTTAGCATAGCTCGATATATCTATATATAATTTACACCAATGCTAAAGAGTGTACAATTAATATGTGCAGGATTCTTAAGTGTACAAACCACCCTTGCCAATATAAGAAATTTTAAAGTAGAAAATCCAATCTCCGGCCGCGTTCCTCGCAAGTCAACGCGGCGCGTCAATACGATTTCGAGATAAAAATTTTCTCCCCCACTTCACAATCTCCCGAGTAATTTTCAAATCTTCAACCGTGCACCCATCCTCGATTCGACACGCGAAACTTTCACGGGCAATTACCGAGCCGATAATTCGAAAGAACCGAGCCCAAAGCTCGCGCTGTCCCGCGGCCGATTTCGTAAAAGGGCTGCGTGGCCTCGCGCCGGGCCCCGGCCCGATTGTACCTGGCAGCAACAACGGTGCTTTTAATATGCGCGAGATAATTGCGATGTGCTTCGCCGCGAGATTTATGGCATCGCCGCGGCCGCTCTCATAAATACGAGCGCTCGGCTCTCCCCCCCCTCGCCTTCCTCGCCGAGGAAGCGATACATTGGCGGCGCTGCTACCGTTAACGCGCGTAAGACTGATCCCGCGGATTTCTCGGACGCGCCCGATTTCTTCCTCCGCCGCGGCTCCTTCGCGGATAATTCCCGGCCGATCCCGCGATTTCGGATCGATCGGTCCTCCGCCGAGGTGTTTCGGTAGTCGTTGAGGGAGTCCTTCGAGAGGCGGACGAATTGCTTTTTACGTCGGGAACGCGAGAGAGGATTAATGTAAGGAGCCGCATTTTTTACGGGAATTACGTCAAAAATTGTCAACAGGCATTTTTTGCGCTATTCGTTTCGAGCCGAGGCTCCGTCCTTTTTTGCGAGCTGGAATTATAACGGCGGCGCAATGATAATTATCGTTTATCACTCGAGGCTCGCGAGTAATATATGTCGCCTTTTTGCATTAACACTTGGGCTTTTACCGCGCGTAATACGAAGTCACAAATGAGCATTAAGTGCAGATGCTCTTCATAATTAAAAGCCAATTTTCGCGTTTGATAAGTTTCTTTTGATAAATCACTCGTAAATGAAAGTGTCGCGCAACGCCAAAAAGTTTTAAACGGCAGTAAATTGCGTAGGCCTAATAATTCATTTTTACCGCCAACTCTCCTCGTCAAACGATTAAAGAAACAATTTCTCGAGCAAACGCAATATTTACTCGACAAATATTATTTTCACCGGGCGTCGAAACGAGCGCTCCTCGGCCGCCGGATATTTCCCATTGATTTTCCGACAGTTCATGCGTAAAAAGCGTATAAATCAGCCTCTCTCTCTCTCTCTCTTTCCCGGCCATCTGCCCCGACGGCGGACAAAGAAAGAAAAGCCCAAAAACAAGTCCAAGAACTTTCTAAAAAGCTTTCTTCCTCCCCTCCTAATTAGCGGCCTTATAATTATTTCCCCCCGCGATCTGCGCTGCAGCAGGCGCGCGGCGGAGCCCGAGAGAAAAGGATGGCGGCCGCCTCGTCGAAAGAAAAAGGAAAGGGATGACGCGTCGCGGCCGAGGGAGGAGCGAGAGGGAGAAAACGAGCCGACCTGGAAGAGAGAAAGAACGCGCGGGCGGCGGCGTGGAAGTAGAAAACGATACGGGCTCGGGGAAAAGGCCGAGCGAGGGAGGAGAGAGAGTGGACTTGCATGCTAAGGGGGGGAGGGGGAGGGACAAATGACGATGATGGATGAGCCACGGAAACTACCGAGTCCGCGGTGGAGCCAGTCGCTTTTTGAGGAGGGCCGCCATGCCGTATTCCTGCTCCCCTTTCGGCCTTTTTCCTGCTTTTTGCTCTTCTAATCTTTTACGCTTCTTTCGCTCTCTTTATCTTTTTGGCTTAACGTCGGCTCGCCGCTTCATTTTTTTCTCGGGCTCGGCGAGAAATGGAAACTTGTTAATCGCTTTTGATAATGGATTAGTTATATCTTAATAATTTCTAAGTAGGCTGAACCTTTTCCGTGAATGAAGCTTTTAAAAATGGTAGATGCAAATGCTTCTTCTTAACGAATTAGAAACCGAACAAAATGCCGAAGCTTACAGATTTTAGGTTATTCAAGAGCAATGATAAATTTATACGGCATGACTCTTCTTCTTTAGCATTTCGCGGAACGGCAGCTAAAAAAAATTCTCCGCTCCCAGAAAACATAATTCCTGATAAAATGTTTAGCCTTTCTGCCCTCCTGTCCTCGCTCCCGCCTCCAGACTGAAGCTGGAGGCGATACGGCCAGCCAGATATGAGTGCCTTTTTCCTCTCATTGCCGGCTGTTCCGCGCGACGTCTGCCTCGAATTTTTCCGTCCGCCTTTGACTGGCGACGCACGGAGAGAAACGCTCTGCGCCCGGCGACAGCACCACGTGCGCATATACCCGCGCGTCGACGCTATCTCTTATTTTCCAGTGCGCGCGTCCTTCTTTTTTGCCGCGCAGCCCCCGTTTTCCTTTTGCGTCCGGCTCTCCTCGGCGAACAAAAAGTATCCTTTCCTCCCATTTGATTCGAAAGCCAGACCGAGAGACAGTGACTGCTTTGTTCGCGAATTTAATTAAAGGGGCGAGGGAAGCGAAAGCCCGGAATTTTTAGTCGCGCTTTTTATCCTCTCCCTCGCGTCCTCTCTCTCTCTCTC
>JAWWEM010000044.1:7187404-7202797 GCA_035582935.1 Ormyrus thymus | reverse complement strand
TTTCGACACTTCAAAATATCGTAAATAAGACGTATGATTTTTTATAATATTTTTCCCCGGGGTTCCCATTGAGAAAAATAGCAATAAACTTTACGTGAAATGGACACGTTCTTATGGGCTGCGAAATATTTTGACCGAGGAGGTTAAGAATTCGCGATAAAAAGAATAGAGATTAAGTTAAAACAGCGATAGTTTTCTCGAAAAACAATCTAGGAATGAAAATGTGCCCGGCCGCGAATCGCTTACCAGGAATTCGACAAAGAACTAAGGAACAATCGTAAACAAAATGTCGAACTCGTCGGCTGCGGAGGGGCCGCGCGGTGAACGGGGCGGCGGGAGAGGGACCCCGCCGTCCTCGCCTTCCGCGCGAGAGGCTCGAACCTCCTTAAATTTCGCTGCGTCCGCGATGCACATCGCTCGAGCGATTAATGATCATAAAAGCCCAGGCTTTGACGTCTTTTTTCGCGAGTACACCGCGCGCGGTCGGGCAAATTGGGACACGCGCGAATCGATTTCGCTTTCGTACCGCGAAATCCTGTAATTTACGAGCTGCTCGTCGGCGGAAAAAAAAGAAGCTGCCGGCGGCGGCGGCGCCGACTTCCTCCCGCTATTCCCGAGCGCTGCAGCTCTCTATCGGCGGCGGAGCGAAGGTACGCCGAAGGAATTAATGGGAGCGATGGGGCATGGCTAATCGTCGTCGTCGTCGGTCGCGTTTTCAAGGCTGCGGGGGAGAGTCCCGGGGCTTAATTGGGCCGAGGCCGCGCCTTATTAGTGGTTTACAACATCCGGCTAGCTGTTAATCTGAAAAGTCCCGCGTATCCCGCGGCAGACGAGACGGAGAAAAGCCGAGTGAGAGAGAGAGAGCAACTAGCCTATAATAAGCGGGCATCTCTCGCTCGTGTAGGTTCTGTTCTGCCGTGCTTGCGTTCCGTTTCGTTTCTTCGTGCTACGTTGTCGAGAGAGAGAGAGAGAGAGAGGTAGACCCATAAATCTCCCGGCATACTCCAGGGGACATTTGATCCTTGCGTAACCCAACGCCGTTAATTTATTGCCCCGCGTTTAAAGTCACCTTCGTTCGCGAGAAGCTGGGAGAGAGAGAGAGAGAGAGAGAGAGGGACAGGCAGGCGAGAAAGAGCCGCGGCTGCAGCAGCAACAGCTAAGTGTGCCGCGACTCCGCGAGAGAGCGTTCTTAAGGGTTGTCTCCACTCATTTACCCGGATAAACAAGTTTATTTATAACAATGCTTCAAAGGGACGGATCTCTCGCTCCTTTTGTATAGCCGGAAGACTGCGGGTTACGTCTGAATTAAGTTTTTCAAAAAATAGACCCCAACGGTAATAAGAAGAAGCAATTGCCCGAGCTTTTTCTGGCGCGGCGCTAAATTAGTGCCGCGTCGGCTCAAAGCTAAGTTGGGGAATGATCGGAATCTCGGCTTTCCTCTCCTGCATTTTCGGATTCTGCTCCGGTGGGCCCGGGCGTTAAAATTAAATCAAAGCTCCGCGGCCGTCCTTTTGCGCTCGCCCCTCACTGCCCGTCGTGCGCAGCTTTATTTACCCTCTTATTGTCAACGAGTCTCGCATAAAATGCATCATCAGCGGCGCACTTGGCACTCGTCTTTGCCGCCCTTGCCGCCCAGTAAGAAAAATGCCTCTCCCGCACTTGACTCGCGGCGCGTGCATTCAAGTGCTCCTCGCGCGTCATTAAGATAATACCACTTGGAACGTGCGAACACCTAATTAATATCAACGCCCGTCCGTTCGCGCTTCTTTAACTAATTCGAGCGCACGGGGGGCGAACAATCAAAAGCTTCATTAGCGCCGGCCGTTCGCCTGCAATTTCGCGAATTTACATTTTTGCTGAAATTCGCATCGAGCAATTGCCGCGAACGAAAAGCGAAACGAAGCCCCGCCGGGAGAAAGGGAAAAAAGAATAGGCCGCGGCGATTCATTACGATTCTTGCGGCACGGGGGGAAAAAGGCGAAATTGCCGCGGTGCAGCCTCTTTAATTAACCCCGCATGCGCGGCGCCTGCTTCCGCCGGCGTGCAATAATAATACATGCGCGAGTGTCCGATCTGCTCTCTCTCTCTCTCTCTCGCAGGCCGATGCACCGACCGGCGCGAGTCCGTCAGCGGAGTCCTCGTCGTCGTTGCTCGTCGTCGCGCCGGCGAGGATTTTTTGTCTTGCGGTCGCCGCTGCTGCTCTCTTTGAGATTCTCCACCGGCCGGTGAACGATTTATGAGCGGCGTAACCTTTCCTGCTCTTTACCAGCCTTTTGTGTTTCATTTGGAACTGTATATCTTTCAAAGGCTGTATCTTTAATCATAATGACTTTGCATTAATCTGCAAATTTCACTGGATTTACGGGTAATTTTGTAAACATTTTGAGCTTCCTTCGAAGCAATTTTCTATGCATTTTTCATTTACCCTCAGGTGCAGCTGCGAATCTCTCGGAGTGAAGGTTGTGAAATTAAAAAAAACTGCTCATTTTTATTGAACGACTACGATCGAATGATAAGTCCCACATCTCAATAAATTACGTTCTTTTATAACATTTATGTATATTTCAGTCTCTTTATAATTAAAATACAAATGCCGAGACAATCGATCAAAGTTCTGAAAATGCTGCAATCCCGAAGAACTGAGCCTCGGGGAAGATAATGGCTCCAGTAAATCCCTCTCGGCGAGACGTACGTCGCTCGGACAGCGGCAAGTTGCTCTTTCCCGCGCCAGCCGTCTTCCCTCAAATATTGCATCTCCTCCCGTTCTTAGCGCTTATTTTTCAGGCTCTCTCTCTCTCTCTCGCGTGCGCCCGCGCCCGAGCCTCTTCTTCTTCCTCGAGCATCTCGTGATTTACGCTCTTTAGGGCCGCGGCGGCAATCTTCTTCCGACACGCGCGCCTCTCGCTCTCGTCTTGATTAAACGACGCGAACTGCACACCTTCTCGCGGCGCGCCGCACGCGTTTTCTTATCGGGCCGGGCAGCGCGGCGGATCGGAAACCCATCGACGGCGGGTGGGGGGGGGGGGGGGGAATTGACGTTTCGCGCCGGATTTATGTAAGTCCGCGTGAACTTTCCTGCGCGGCGAAAAGTCGGTGCTGTTTTGCATTAGCGTCCAGGTTTATGCGCGCTCATTAGATAGGCCGACGGCATTTGAATTTATAATTCATTTAAATCATTTTCGAGGCTTCTGACACCGCGTATCCGCCAACTGAATAAACATTTTGAAGGGTGTGTTTAGAATATAGAATAATAATAGTATAGCGAATGATTTACTGGAATCTCGGTAGAAAAATTTCAAAGAGTGTATGCATAATTAAACAATCTTGACGTCTGGAATTTTGATTTGCAATAAATAAGCTAATTTTACTTATAGAATTTTCTTCTCTCAATGCCGTTTATAAAATTAACCGAACAGCTCTTTTCTTATAGCAGAATCGTTTGTTCCTTCATTTATTTATAAAAATAAATTGATAATTAACGTCGCGGCCTTACCAATTTATTCATTGTTAATCTAAAGCGCCGAAAAATAGGATGAATCCCGAGCAATTAAGACCCTCATGATGCGCGCATTATTAGAGAAATTATTAAATTTCCTGGTCGTAGCCGCGGGTGAACCGAAGAGGGTTCCGAAAGCGGGATAAGCACGAAAAGAGAGCAGCTCCTTCACATTTCTCGGTATTTTTTGTCGATCTCGACCATGGGAAGAAGAAGCCTAGGGATTGTTAGTCGAGAGAAGCTGCTGTTCATGCGAGCAGCCTAGAGATTGGTATGTTGTTAATTTGAGTGAGAAAGAGAGAGAGAGAGAGAGGAGGCCTCCCTCGGGCTCGTGCGAACGTTCCCAGCCGGGCGCTATCTTCCTTTTCCCTCCTTTCTCCGGGCAACGCGCGCGCCCTTTCTCCGTCTTCTTGTATTTTTTTCGCCGCCGCCGGAGAAGGAGGGAGCGATTCCGAAACCCTGAAGAATTCTCCGTCTCGCTCTCACGGAGAAAGAGAGAGAGAGAGAGAGAGAGAGGGAGAGCCGCCATCCGTCTTCATCGGCCGACAGCGCGACGGGCGGCGTTTGCGTCGAATGCTCACCGAGGAGTTTTCTTCTTCTTCCTCGACTTGCTTTTTCTTGCCCCTTTTTTTTCAAGCCCGGGCTCTCGCTCTTTCTCCTGCCCGTCTACTCGCGCGCGCTCATCCTACTCTCTCTCTCGAACTCCATGGCGACTCGAGTGAGCTGTGCGTCCGACCGAACCCTTTTCATATTGCGTTCGCGAGGCAGAAAATTTCAAAATTAACTTTGCCGAGGGACGTTCTCTCGAGCCTTTCCGCGGAATGCGTCTTTTCGAAATTGATGGCTTTGGCAGTGCGCAACGAGTAATTAAACGCGCGTAACTGTACTCGCAGCCAGCTAAAAAAAAGTGTTTATTTTACCGATGATTAATGCTTCATTAAACAAAAGATTAAAAATTTGTAGGAATGCTGCAGTGTAATTGAAAGTACTATTTTAATTGAAGTTTTAATGAAAATATAATCAGCACAGTATTCAAATAGCTTGTTCTTGAAGTATCTATTAATAATCGTTAATGAATTAGCGACATTCATCACACCATAATAACAAATTACTTACATTAAATAAGCGCGTATCGCATAAAAGCCCAACTGTGCGAACGGCGGACGATTATCTCGAATGCAGCAGCAGCAGCTTCCCTCGGCTCTCTCTCCCTCTCTCTCTCTCTCTCTCTCTCTCTCTCTTGCAATCGCAAAACGAAGCTCGCGAAATTAACATTTTAAAAACTCGTCTTACGCAGACTCGGCATTTTTTCTCCTTCGCGTCGGAGCTTTTTTCCTTCTGAAACCCCGGCGAGATTAAAGCCCTCCCCCTCCCGCCGCTCGGCCCGGCGCGCAATTAATATTCCGATTCGAAGCTAGCCGACGCCGAGAATGCAGACCGATCTCGTCGCGGATAGCGGCGGAGATATACATCATACGAAAGCTCATACATTCCCGTCGCATTACCGCCGGCTAAACCTCCGAAAAATGGCGTTATCCAATCCGCGTTAAGGATTACGAGCGGAGGCGAGGACGACTCGATGGGCAAATAAAATCGCGGACGAGCTCCCGGCTTCTATGCAAATGTGCGTACGTGCCTCGCGGGGCGTAAGGAGATTTTTATGATGTTTACCTTTTTGCTTTCCTGCGCCGCGGGACGAGTGGCGCAAGGATTTTTTTCCAGGCCGAAGACCCGCGCTCTCGCGCGCAGTAAGGTTAAAAAAAGAAATTATGTTTTGATCACTCGTTAGATCGTTTGCTAAAGCTCTGATTTATGGCTTTTCGAGAACGATCCTCGTACGTGATTTTATTTTGAAAACAATGTTTTATTTATAAATCTCGAGCGTGTATTCGTTCGAAAAGGTATAACTGCTTCGAAATTTCAAAGTTAGAAAAAGCCTGCAGACAGAGGCGGCGAGATAGGGAGGGAGAAAAAAAGAAAACGATAAGCTCTCCGGCTCGTTTGTCGGACTTTTTCTCGGAATATTCGTATGTTTAAGATTCGAAAGAGAGCATTATTAATGGGATCTCGGAGGAAGTGGCAGCGAAACTCGAAAACACGCGAGAGAGAGAGAGAGAGAGAGAGACGTCGCTTGGATTACCAGCGGCAACGTCGTCCGCCTCCTCTGCATTCGACTATGATATATAAAGTCCTTGTGGGTCGAATGGCGGTAAACAGCGGTAAATAATAGCCCGTGATAGAGGATGACGCTCGTACCTGGTGTGCCTAGTTTTCTAAAATCCCACGATGTTCATTGCTTTTAAATTTTCAGAGGCTCGAAATCCTTGATATTATTTTCACGAGTTTTAGAAAAATTCACGGCGCTTAAATCTGAAGCGCAAGAAGAGAAGCAATTTGCACTGCGCGTATAGCATATTTAAATTTTCTAAATTAAGCAACTGAACGTACATTGCTTAGAGCTTATATAGTGATTTATGCGATTGCAAGAGCTATTTCAGCTCTAGCTTGGAGAATAATTGTCAATTAAGAACCTTTGATTGAAATGACTTGTAAATTGAATAACCTGTGTTTGCTTTGCGCGTCGGTTGATTAATCGCTTGGCGGTACCATATTAGTGTTATTGCCAGTTTCTTACATATTTAGAGTTTATTGGTAACTTTTGCGCTACACGAGTAGAGTAAATATAATTATGCGTCTTATTGAAGAGTAAGAGTGCCATAATCGATTAATAAATTATTTTTATCTGCTTTTAATCGTTTTGCATCATAAATCTCTTTGCAAATCTTTCGAGATAATCAATGAGCGCGCGCACCAAGTGGTAAAGTTTTCATTAGCCGAAGATAAAGTCAGCGGCCAATTTTAACCGTCGATTTATTTATTCGCATCAATTGTTGGTACAATTATCTCTCTATTAAGAACAATTTCCGAAATGTTTAAAACGAAAACGCGCTTTCGAGCTGCATGTGAGGAATTTCGATACTTTCTCCGCGCCATGAATCAGCAGCCTTCCGAGTTTTCCTCTTAGCTTTCGACAAGCTTTGCATGTCTTCGCAACATAACGGGCGATTTATCGCTCATATTAACCGTTATAAGCGCCGACGAAAAAGGAAGAACGAAATCCGATAAATCCGCGAGCTTCGAAAAAAAAACAAAAAAGAAAAAGAAAAAAATGCCCCGCGAGAGGGAGAAGAAAACTAACCAGATCGAATTTTCGCTTGTTACAGAGAGGAAGCGAGGCCGGCAGACGTACACGCGATACCAGACCCTCGAGCTCGAGAAGGAGTTCCACTTCAACCGCTACCTTACCAGGCGACGCCGCATCGAGATCGCGCACGCGCTCTGCCTCACCGAGCGGCAGATAAAAATCTGGTTTCAAAATCGGCGCATGAAGTGGAAGAAGGAGACCAAGACGAAGGGCGAGCCGACCTCGGGCGACGGCGACACCGACATCTCGCCACAGACCTCGCCCCAGGGTTGAGAGGCCGCCGACACACACACACGCAAGCAGAGAGAAACCGAGAGTAAAAACGAGGTATCGCTATCAGTGAGATTGGCAGGTGCCTCCTTCTCCGCCACTACCTCCTTCCCCCGACCCCGAACTCCCACCCACCCACCCCCTCGAATACACAACACAACCACACAAGACACCCACAACCCACACCCAGAACCGCAATGACGCTTATCTTGTCGTGTTATAAAACAAGCTGCTCGTACCAAATATGAATGAAGATGTCGAGAGGAAAAACGGACACGGAAAGAGAGATAGATTTATTAGTTTTTTCGGCGAGTCCCTCAAGGCTTTTTTCTACGCGATATGGACGTGAGAGCGACGGAACGAGAGTAAGGGAAGCTGTGCTACAAGAGGAGAATGCGTGCTGATGTACTCACCTATACGTTGATGACGGGAATATGCGCAATTATTAAAGTTTAAAAGGAAAAGAAAAAAAAAAAACTGGATCGCATGCTAATCAGAACCACGTTAACCTCCATTGCGTTTAATCGAATGTAATTTACTAAAGCCCTATATATTTAGTGCAAATGGACGCTGCGAGTGCGAGTGCGATGACGATGACATTATTGTAACTTAAGGCGAGAATATTTGTGTGTCTGTGGCAAAGTGAGAGAGAGAGAGAGGTTCGCGATGGAAGAGTACAGGGGAGAACGTCCATATGAATCCAAAGGATCCAGCAGGAGAGGTTTTTAATATTTATTCTCTTATAGGAAAAAAAAAGCAATACGCGCATAGGGCGTAAACGTCGCGTAGCGTTTCTTTTTTGTGCTAGTTGTAGATATTATACAGAATAAATAAAAAGAATAATGGATTATTATTATTGCATCTCTATTTAGCGAGATATATAGTTAGGACACACCGTTTAGTGTTTTTATTTTATTTTATATAGGGATGTTTGTTTTTTTTTTTCTTTCCTCGAGCGGAAGAGAATCGAGTCTCAGCTTGACTCGGTCGCGGTGACTCGGCACGAGGGTCTGCTAAAGATTTCTTTCCCGACACTTAGTGCCAAGTGCGATCTTTCGCGGGGGTCTGCAGCTGAATCCGAGCGACGGTCGAGAGTTCGAGGCTCGCGCTAGTCCCAGTGGTTCGAGATCCTCGAAAGTAGTAGCGCGCGAGCGCGGACTCCGGCCGGGAATTGGATTGGAAAAAAAGTGCTTCTTTCTCCGTCGCCGCAAAGTCATTGCAGGGTCAGTCCTAGAAGAATTACGGGTAAAACTATAGCTTTCGAGAACAGTGGGAGAAAAGCACGAGTCGACGAAGACGACCGGGAAATTCGGGGAAGAAACGGCTTTGACGAATCGCGAGGGTCGATGACTTGAGGCGACGCTGATCGTCGCGGAGCCGTACAGCACTTTGCTCGCTCTTATTCAGGTTCTTTAGCGCGGCTGTCGTGTCACTGCGCCTCGTACGTACAAGTGAACGACTCGCCACCTTGATCTCGGTTCCATTGAGTCTTTAGCGAGACGGTGAAAGAATCTAGGGAAATCGTCGATAATGAGGGTCGATTGGGGATTTTTCTGCTGAACGAGAAAGGGCTTCTTTGCACTCGAATTATTTGGAAAAATTTGGCAAATCCGCAGAGTGTAATAGTTGATTAAAGTTTCATCAACCAGCTTGAGAATGACTGACGGAGCAATTGAAAGCAGATCTAATGGAAATATAATTTACACATTGTCACTGTTAAATTCTATTACGGGACGTCTGATTCTGTCAATTGTTCTCAACGAGGTGTTAATTAACGCGTCGATTCTCATGCGATTCGCTTCGCTTTGCGTTACGAAAGCGCGAAGCTAAAGCTGCACTTGGGTCGTTTGAAGGGTACAAAGAAGTCCGAGAGATCGTTTTACAATCGGCAGGACGATTTATCGACGCTCGCCCGCAATTCTCCCTGTAAATAAGCGCGTAGTTCGGACGCGAGATAATCGACTGGTCGACCGCGATCGTTCTCTTAAAAAAGTAGACTTCTGTTTTCTCGTTTTCTCTAGAAGAATCGACCCCTAACTGCTTCACGGACACGTGGCTAAGTTACCAACGATACAATCGTACGCTTTTTTCTTCTTTTTTCATGTAAACGTGAAATTTCCTAAGTAAGCATCGTTTATATATAAATGAATATATATCTTTCTTTTTCGTCGTTCTTTCTTCTCTTGTCGGGATATTCGGAAGCGCGCGGCACTCTTTCCCCGGCAGGATCAACAAAACCGTCCGAATACACTGACAAAAGATGCTCTTTTTGATACGAAACTAACGGCGACACGTCGATGCGTAAATTTGGTGATACAACTACACGTAGTCAACCCGGTGAATATAATAAATCCCTGCAGCGTCTCAAAAGTGCCGCGGGACTTTTCGGATACGGTTATATAAGTCGCGAATTAATCAGATAATATCGGAATTGTATTAACGGTGTAGCGTAATCGAGTATTTAATCGGTTTTCACTCTCCTTTTTCGTTCGAGTCGGAGGGTAGGAGGGACTGTAGCAAAACGATTTAGGGATCTCGGTCGCCGATTCCGCGCGCCGCAGCGAAATACTATGTGCTGTGTTTGTAAAATTCGTTCGACGCGTATAGGTTTTTATGATTCAAGAGGGATTCTAATAAAGAGGAGCGTACAGTAAACGATATACGTAATTGAGATACTACATTATTATTATTATAATTATTATATACACAGATTAGAAAGGCGATATTCGATTTTAGAGGTGCGAGATTTTTAAGACGAGACGCAACTATTGTCCACGCAATCCACGGCTTCAAAAAACAAACTGAATATAAAAGTAAACAGATGATAATAAGAAATGTAATAAAGCATCGAGGCGTCGGCAGGACAAATCAAGATTCTTTTTACTAGCTTTCTCTGCGAGAGCGAACCTTACCGGAAAAAAGATTTGTTAAACCGTAGCTGTAAAAATATTGGTATTTTTAAAAAGGACTCGAGTGATTTGTCCACATCCTTCGTCCTCGATGCGCACACCGATATACGTAAAAAAGGCGGTCGAGCGCGACCGCAGCCTTCCTTGCCGAAGAGATTTATTTATGTAATTATATTTCACTTTGGTAGAGCAACGAACTGTAAAAAAGGAGCAAAGCAAAAAAGCTAGGCAGCGGCAGCAGCAGCAGCAAGCAGCAGCAGCAAAAACCAATCCGGCCGGCGTATGCGCACGTTGAAACGAGCCGCACGTCGAAAAGCTCCGGCGGATTTTTGATCGAGCGAAGGTGCGGAGCCTCCCCGCCGCCGCCGATAAATCACGTCGAGGCCCGATGTGTATCGCGGCGGCGGTGCAGCTCTCGCGCGCGCGATGAAAGTGGATAACGCGCTTCGCCGCTCGCTCTCGCGCGCGCGAGCACCAGGGAGAGATTTTTAACCCCGCCCTGCAGCGCGCCCTGCTCTCCGCGCGACTATTCGTATTTGCGTTTCGACGCTTTTCACTCGCGATATCGACAGTTTGCGTTCGCGACTCCGTTTTCAAGCTCGAGCTTTTTTTCGGCAGAGGGCCGCGAGGAAGACGTCGGATGGAAATTTTTCGAGATGAAGGATAACAATGCGCTGTATATTGTGCGCGACTATTTATATCGTCAGAATGAATAAATTATAGAAATTTTATTTCACAGATTCAATAAAGGCGTTTATTTTTTATTTAACTTCACTCTTTATTTCCCCCCTCTCGACTCGCTCGGTGAATCAATCGATTATTTAAGCGGGACGTCGCGCGGCCTGACGAGATTAAAATACCGCTCGAAATTCATCGGGAGAGACGGGCAGGGAATGTACATTCGTCACGAGCGCTAATTGTGCATTAATCAGCCGAGCAATCTATGTGGATCAGTTAATAACAGCATCGAAGTAACGCGCGCGGGCACGGCTGCACGAGACAAAGCGGGGAGATTTATCGCCTCCTTGCCTCGTGTTTACTATTGTTGCAACACTTTAACGCGGCTCGCTTGCGTTATGTACGATAAAGCTTGCATTGGCGATCGCGCGGTTTTTCTTCCTTTTTTTTTGTTTGATAAAAGCTTCAGGCCTCTTTCTCCAAAAAGTTAATTCGGAGTTCAGGAATCTTTTTAATAACTCGCCATTATGAAATTAACAAGAAAAGGAAGTTTGGGACCGAGGGAGACGAGAGCTAAAAAATGGTTTAACATGGTAATTTTGAAAATTGATGCGCGCTGGGCGGAATTTAAAAATCGATCCTTTGCTCTGCATTTTATATTTTGCAAAGCGTGCAATTATCCTGTTTTATTGGCGTCACAGTGAAGTCGATGTAATCGTGAATTGACCATTAATGCTCAACGACGTGCGGCCCGTTACGAACCTGCCGTTCGCCGACTTGCGCAGACATGCATCCACACCCCATGTACGTAACAAAAAGCTCAAGGTATACGAAACAAAAAAAAAATAAGCTAAAAAAGGAGCTAAGGGCGAGAAGTCTCGAGGAAGTATTGGAGAAAAAAAAATGCGATAAAATCGAAAAAATTTTGTATCTACTGGATCTTTAATAATCTATACTTATATTAGGTAAATATGTGAGCGCGGTGAAAAGATATGTGTAGGCTTAACTATATATATAGGGGTATAAATGCAAATTATATATTTTATCTCTATTCGTATCTACCCGCGTATAAAGAAAAATGGGATTAAAAAAATTGCTAAATACGACGATATACGTAAAAACTAAAGGAAGCACCGTGGATGTGTATGTAGATTCCGTAAAGTGAAAAAAAAAGAAGCAAATTCAGAGCGTGAAAGCGAGAGCGAGAGAAAGATTAATGCATTATACCGAAGAGAAGTGTGTCACTGTAAGCTAGCCCCCTTTAATAAACAAGTAAGCTGTAACGTCTTCAGAAAAAAAATCTATACAGATCCTTAAAGATTAAGCAAATTAGAGTGTAAGTCGCAAACACGGCGTTGTTACAAAATCGGTTTCAGCGGGCGGGGGCGAGAAAATTTTCCTTTTTCTGCGAATGATACTCAAAATTTTTTACCACAGTTTACCGACTCGCGAGAGGCGCATTGTACGATTTGCCATCAGTGTTGTATCGGTGTCCTTCGTCTCGCGCTTAAAAATTGTTCTGCACTTGTATACCCAAACGCGAGCGATTATTATTAGAGAAAAGCAGCGTGAAAGAGAGAAAGAGCGATTAAGTTAAGCGGATGAGAAAGGAAGTGAATGGCGAAGCGAAGATCGTGGAGTTTGCGGAGTTGTAAATACTGTAACGCTATAAACAATTATACCGGATTGCCCGCAAAAGCCAAACGAAAAGTCTTATATACAGATGCATATATAATGGTCCGTATAACGATATTATTTAGTTGCGTAGTATTTATTGATACCATATTATTATGTGTTATATATACGTGAAAGGGGACACTATTTGTTTTTCAGCGAGATGTTTAATAAATATTTTTCACAAGACAGAGAAAAGAAAAACCGAGCGAGAAAAAATTCTGGATGCGTGCAGGCGCTGTATACTTCTTTCTTTTTCTCTCTCACCAACTCTTTCTGAGCTATCTACAAAAAGATTTTAATAAAAACGAATTTGAACAAAGTGAAACAAGTCTTGTACTGTATATTGAGAAAACAAAGAAATATCCTTCTTCTTATTTTCGAGGGTTTTAAGAAAGACACGAGCCTCGTCCTCGCTCGCGCAAACTCCGAAGAGTTCCTGGCCCCCTGTCCTCGCGACAGGCGTCATTATGTAGTCGCGTGTAGTTTATGGCTCGGTAATTTCCCCCAATCACCTGATAACGATTCGTACATTTATCTTTCCGGTATACGAAAAAGCACAAAAAAAAAGAAAAAAAAAGCAGAAGAGCCGAAAAATAAATTACTCTATCATCTAAAAGGATCCCAGAACATTCATTTCCGAGACCTTGATGAGATCACGCCGATTACGTTAGTCGTTCCTCCTAGCAAACTTTGCAGTCGTTACTCATTACTCGAAAGCTTCCATTGTAAATTCGCGAAAAGAGAGCCTAGATAGATCTCCGAGGGGAAAGCGGCGCGTGATCTCATCGATGGATTTTCACTGTACGAAGACTGATAAGCCTGGAAATTCGCGCAAACTTGTACAACAAAAGCCCATAGATATCCGAACCGATTGTAAAAAAAGAGGAGCCTCGATGTCGAAGGTCTGCGGCTACTTTACCTCCGAGCTGTTGGAGCCGACGGTTGCATCTCGCGCGCAGATTATTATCGGCAGGGCAACGTCTGACGTCGCGGCATCGAATCGCGTTTATCCGCGACCACCTCCCCACTTGTATACGATACCGCGTAGGTAAAGTAGGTACCTGTTTAGTAGACTTAAAGGATTTAAAAAGAAAAAAAATTAACGTATAAACGGTAGCGCAGAGATTATTGTAAAACTATAATACTATTTAATATGACTTGTATCTTGTAAACTTGATATATTCAGCAGAGATGAAGCGACAACGATGATTGAGAGTAGGCGATTCATATATATGTATTTACACGGTTCATTCTTAGTTGGATTGTGCAAAGTTCTAGTGTAAAAGATGACAATATTGCGATAGCCGCCACGTTAACGTGCCATCACTGACCGATAGTTCATTGTTTCCTCAATCAAATTTTAATTCACGAGACATATGTTCTTTTGGCGTGGAATTGACATTAGAAAAGAGTTTTTTTTTATAACGTATTGCAAAGCTTACATCTAATAGTAAAACAATTGGCATATTAAATTTTTATACTCTTAATACATGTGCAAAAAATCCTGCATATTTTTTATAAATCAAAATAATTTACACGTCGATGTAAGCTGAGCAATGAAAAAAAAGAATCCCAATTATTAACTTCGATCGCTAAAATTTTGCGAGGACCTTCGACATCCTTTTAAATTCCCTTGCATAACTTTGAAAGTTCTCGGTTTCTTAACATCTTTAATACTCGTATTACGAAAAGATTGACTAAAAAGGTATAAATTTGTGGGTTAATAAAGACCGATACTTTATTACTAACTGCGGGCATTCTCAGCCTCCTGTTAGGAATGCATGTATACTATATTTTCCCGAGGATTATAAAGACACGAGAATATAAAATAAAACAGAAAGGGCTATCTGATCTGAACGAGCACGAAAAAAAAGATATACGAGTGAAATTTAACATTGTACTATTGATTTACCGAAAAAAAAACAGATGCGCAAAAACAAAATGATGAATAGGTCTAAATAATGAAAATAAAAAAATACTATATGTATAAATATTGCAGATACGAAGAAGGTATATATTATAAAAGTATAAATACGATTATTATTATAATTATTATTATTATTATTACACATTAAAAAAAAAACGTAATTATTTTGTAGTGTCCAAGCAAGCATGTAAACTAAATGTACACACGTACGAAAAGAGAGGTACGACGACGAAAGAGACGTACGACGATTGTAATTGAGAGGACGAGGACAGTCAAACTCGCGTGATGGCATATATGCGTAAATAAAAGATACACGTTTACACGTAAAAAGAAACATACGTACACATGAGAGAACCGCGTACACGACGAACGGTATGATTTATGTATTATGGGCGCCGGCGATGGCGATAATGATAAATATAGTATTACCTGCTATTGCGTCGACGAGTCTAAACCATATTGTATTATATATAAGAGTCTGTCCATATTAATAATAATGATATTAATTATAATAACTGTGTTTGAGAACGAGAAATAAAATGTGGTTGAATATGAAAAAGAATACGTGCCCGTGTTGCAAACGACTATACATACTTATATATATATTATTTGTTTTCTTTTTTTATTTCAATTGAAATTCATTTAATATAAACGTATTTATTTAAACTGCACGTATCGTTTGTTGTTATCATTATTTTCGAATCACCGACGCAACGGATGACTCCGCAGCGAAAAGCGAGGGTGTAAATCGTCATTGCAATCTTCGGCTGAATTCGCCGGAAGGAAGGCGAAAGAGAGAGAGAGAGAGAGAGAGAGAGGGAGAGAGAGAGAAAGACGGGGAGAGCGCGAATGTCAGCGGTGGCGAGTTTCGTCAGGTGAGTATATACGGCCCTGGGGGGTCCAGGCGCTCTCTCTCTTCTTCTGGAGTTTGCATTCGCACGTTATA
Organism: Ormyrus thymus; assembly: GCA_035582935.1. Classification (NCBI taxonomy): domain Eukaryota; kingdom Metazoa; phylum Arthropoda; class Insecta; order Hymenoptera; family Ormyridae; genus Ormyrus; species Ormyrus thymus. The sequence continues at coordinate 7,187,689 of JAWWEM010000044.1, read as the reverse complement.
TCGGGGACGCCGCCGCCGCCGCGGAAGGAACCATTGTATAATCCAAGATGGCCTCCACCTCGGAGAGGATTATTATTGGCTAATACGAGGCGAGAGGCTCCGCCTTGGCTCGTGGCTCGTGACGGGATGATTTATTGGCTTTTCTGTCTGTTCGTATAACCCGTGCCGGAGCTGTACTGCAGCAGCCTATACTCTCCGTCTCTTTCTCCTCTCTCTCTCTCTCTCTCTCTCTTTCTCGATCTCTGCCTTGGCTTTGACTTTTCTTGGAGCTTCGGCGAGGCAGCG
>JAWWEM010000044.1:7171209-7187304 GCA_035582935.1 Ormyrus thymus | reverse complement strand
CTCTCTCTCTCTCTCTCTCTCTCTTTCTCGATCTCTGCCTTGGCTTTGACTTTTCTTGGAGCTTCGGCGAGGCAGCGATCTGCGGTCGCTCCTGATTCCAATGGCTTGTGGTTCGACTCGATGAAGTCTCACGTAACGGATTCTGGCTGGCTGGATGCTGTGTTGGGGTTTTAGGCTCGTTGGCTCGAGAATAAGAGACTACTTGCTTCCACAATGTCTCGTTCCGGCTGCTTGATGGACTGTCGGAAGAGTGAATGGAAAGTCAAAACGACCATTACTTTGTCTGATGGATATATTTATTTTATGTTTTGTCAGTACTGATTTCATTTAAATTTCATACTTTTCGAGCAATGCATATTTAAATTGAATATTTTTATTTTTACTTTTAATACATTTTATTTCATAAATTCGACACGTTTCCATAAAGTATGAAGACGGTATAAAAAATTTTCCAATAATCAATGGAAGGGCATAAAGTAAGTATTATCGATTTTTATTCAAATTGAATTCAATAGTCACCCATTAGATCCCTTTTTTCCTTTAAAAACTCTTCTCAAATTCTTAAGTTAAGCTGCCCAGCGAAAATGAAGAAATTTTTCTCTTTAATTTACGCGCAAACGATATTCCAGCCGATTTTGCTCCTCCATTTCCACCGTGTAATCAATGCACGAGCTCCTCTCGCAAAATCACGCGCATCATCATCATTTCTCTGTACATTCCCCGAGCGATGTATCATTAAATCGCGAGCTTATTATATCAGTGGCATCGGCTCAACTATTTATCCCCTCCTCTCCCTTCCCTATACATATACCACCTTCTCGATCGAAAGTATCGGTTAGGCAGAGCAGCGGCAGCGGTAGCAAGAATACCGAACGGCGGACTCATCAGCAGGCCGATGGAACATGCAGAGAGGGGGAGAGAGGAGGAAGCAGCGTCCTATTATCCATCGAGCGCAAGAGTCAAGACTCTCAACATCTCATTACGCACGCGCTCTCGATATCATCTTTATTAAGGGAGGACGCGAGAGCGAGCCCTTTCGGCGCATGAAAACAGGTGTCCCGCCGGAGGAGTCGAGCGCGCAAAGTGCATTATAATGCCAGGCACACGCAGGATAGAGCGATCATCCGAGCTGCTCGGGGGATCGACGCTCAGCTAGGAGGGAAACAGCGACTTCCTGCGCGTGCGCCGCGGCCTTGGCCTTGGAACGAATATCGTAAGTGAAACAGTCACTTCCTTCCAAAGTACTAATTACGGCTTGATAGACCTGTATTTTTTCAACCGTGTACATGTTCTCTTTTCGTTCGGTAGAAAATTGGCCCGGAGTTTTTTTTTTCTTTTTTCGACGACTTTGCACGGCTGTTCTAGGAATATTCCTTCGTAAGAATTAAGAAAGTTTAAAGATTTAAATTTTGGTCGTAAATCAAGGAATAGTGGAATAATAATTGAAAGTGAAACGTTAAAAATTACAAGGCATTAAAACTCGAAATTAGTAAAAGCTGTAAATTATACGTCATTCAGTGAACTTGCATAAGTAATTTTCTGTCCAATAAATCATAACGGCGCGTTATGGAGGAAGACAGAGTTCCCTCCTTTATACTTTGAATGTAATTTTGATTGGAAAAAAAAGAAGTAATTTCGAATTAAACCGCAATAACATTAAATATAGGCTACGAAATGTCTCTCGCAAGATAAATTACACGAGCCGCTACGTGCATAAATCAGATTTTAATTGCATCGCGCAACTCTCAAATCGCGCGAGAGTGTAATAATAACCGCGAAACAATCATAGCTCGATGCGGAAGGGACTCCTAATTAATAATTCGACCCTCTCTGCCTGAGAGTCTCGGCACGACGAAGCTGAGCGCAAAATATTTCCCATCGATAAAGCGCATTAAAAATTCCTCCTAAACCAAAGACCCGCGAGAAGTCCGAAGGGCGAGCCGGCAAACCCTCCGCAGCGCGCTAATTCCGATACTCTCTTGTCTTGCGTTGCAGGTGCAGTAACTCAGAGCGGCAGATGGATTATAAGCCCGTTGCGTAGAACCGCACGGCCTGCTGCGGCCGCAGGGAGAAGAAAGAGCGGCGGACGAAGCGTCGGCCTCTGGCTGTTCCACATTTACGCGAAGCGGCGAAGGAGGTGAAACTCCGGCCGCCCGGACGAGGGAAAGAGAGGACGACGGCGGTCAGAATTTATGGCCGCTTTATCACTTTTCCGGCCTTGCCGCGTCGTCTCTCCTTTAGCGGCTGCGGCGTCGACGCTCGCAGGATCTTAAGATGAACTTTGGCACCACTCGAGCCGGTGAGTAGCCTTTCTTCTCTCTGCGCGCAACTTTTCCTCCTTGTTTATTGAAGCCCCGGCTCTTTTCGCGTAAGCTGCCGTCCTGAAAATTGCGACAATGACGGGGGTTGGGGGGGGGGCGAATGAAAAAGCTAGCCTTTTTAGAAGACCGTTCACTTAAAAGTTTTCAAGTTTTTTGCCTTGACAAAGTCGAACGGTCATCAGCTGTGCAGTAGTATATAATTTTAGAAATTGTTTTAAATTTTTATTAATCTTAAATTTAGTAAAAAAAAAGTACTTAAAAGTAAATTCGAGTAATGTAGTCCTTTTATTTTAAATTAAAAATTTTTTAAATACGTAACCAGTTCCATTTCATCGATAAAAGAACGGGATAAAGCTTATCCGTGTCTCTCTGAAAGTCGTTTTTCCACCAAAATCGGTCTTTTAGATTTATGAGCCGCCGTTCGAACGGCTGCTGCATTCTAACTTTCAGCCGATCGTCCTATATGTGATTGCGTGCCGAAGAGGCTCTTCAAGGGCGATAGAGCTATTCCCGCCGATAGAAAATACATTACTTCTAACCCACGAGTGTTAATATTTCAAAAATCAAGCGATTTTAATGCGCTCTACGTTTGACGCACAAGTATTGTAAATTAAAAATGTACGAATGAAATCTTTAATGTAAAAAAATAATTACATTCGTCGATATGCTGCACGGCTCGAACGAATGCCGAGCACCTCAAAGTCAATAAAAGAGCTCGAGAAGAAAAAAAATCGCGAATCTCAGAAAGCAGCAAGATCCCAATCGTCCAGCTTAACGAGAGTCGGAGCAACAGTACACTCGAGACGAATCAGCCCCTAAACGCGCCGGGGTACACACACAAGCAGGCGTCCTCCGGTAACTCAAAGCTTCGTTATGCATGAGCGTCATTAGCGCTAATAGAGTGTTAACTGCTTCTATGCCGCTCGATTCCCGGAGCTGCACGGCCGAGGGAGAGAAAGAGCTGCCGCTCAATCGGCTGCATACATCTCCCGGGGATATATATTCCGAGAGGCCTCAGATATTCCTCGTGGCGGCGACGGCGGCGTCCCGCTGCTTTGCATGGGGAAGACATCAATATCCGAGCAGAGAGAGAGAGAGAGAGAGAGAGTCGCCGGGCGCAATGCGATTCATACCGAAAGGTAATTGAATGGCCGCGCGCGCAACGATACGCGATTTGTGGATACACGCAGGCGCGTACGGGCCGATGAGAGGCCGCTCTTTCGTCGGCTGTTGCAGCCAAGCGATTTATGGCTTTGTCCGCGCGCCGGGCCATGCCCGTTGCCATTTTTGCGATGCAGCTGCACTACCCGCCGCCGGAATTCGATGAAAATGTTTTGGGAACATTTTTAAGTGCCGCTCGGCATTTGGGGGATTCGGTTGCATAACTAAAAGCTCTTGTGTCACGTCAGTTTTGTATACCTTTGAATTTACGAGCTTTAATTAGTGCTTTGCGTAATACTTTTATGATTTATATATTTTTGAAATTTAATTTATTGAGATTTGTTGATTGAAAAATTTATCGCAGCTTCATTAAGGATAAAGACAAATATATATAAAGTTTGATTTATTTTCGAGGCCGAATAACTCTATTTCCAATGTTGAGCCAGAGTTTAAATTTAATTTTTTACTTTTTAAACGCGCAAGTCGTTATTTATTTTTGCGAAATCTACAATAAAAACTTTTAATGCACAATTGACGCGATTACATTTTTATTCAAAAGAAACGTGTACTTTTCATTAACAAACAATCGTAAGCCGATATCTATCCGCAACGTAAAAAAATGCCTCCTCCGCGCGCAAGATAAGAAGAGCTAGAGCACTTAAAGAAGCAGCTGAACGAAGAAAGTGTAAAGAGGCGGGGCCCCAGAAGCTTTTCCCCGCAAGATAAACCAGCTCTCGGAAATTAAGAACAAATAGCTTTTCCTCGGCTCGGCGTTCAGCGGCACCGCGCGCCACGGCGGCCAGGTTGATAGCGATGCACTTTAGGCGGATCATTCGAGCTGCGGCCGCAAGTGGAAACGTCGAGGGTGCGGAGCGCGAGCGAGCGCCCGTTGGATACATAACGTGCCAGGGAACATAAATCAATAATATCGCTACCCCCACCCTGTGGTGTCGGCTCCCTCCCGCGACCTCCTCTCTCTCTCTCTCTCGCGCTCTGGCGCGCGTATTCTATAGATGTAGGTGGCGGCGACGCCGGCGTCTCTCTCGCAATCAATGTTCGCAAGCGGCGCTCGCGCTCGCGCGCCGCGCGGCATCACAAATTTTCTATGGAGAGTCGGCCCTGGTCGGCTGCCGCTCGTCGCTTTCGCTCCCCGACGAGCCATGAATTACACGCCGGGACTCGTCCCGCTGTAGCGCTTACGTCCTCTGCTAATGTCGCTTTCGAGGAGACTCTTGCTTTCTGCGGAATAGTTTTCGCCGGTTTTTGCCGCCGCGAGATTGGCGTCTCGAAGCATTCTCACGGGGGACTCGGACGGCGGGATTCTGATCGTTGGCGGAGATAGATGCTGGGAGCTTTTTTTTATCTGAAACAGAGGAAAATGATTATTTTAGATTAGTGTGAATGTGGATTTTGATTTGAGGCATTTTATCGCTCGTCGTGTTTATTCAGTTGCGAATGAAGCAATTAAAATATTCATTTGTATGAACAATCAATTTAAAGGCATACATTTTTAACCCAAATAAATTTTTATCTCACCTTCATTGAAATTGCGGGCTATTTGAGTATTACGTAAATCACTACAAGGAGTTTTAATAAATGCTAAGTTCTGCAGAGTATTCTTTTATGATATAAAATCACTTTTTTTGAATAACTCATTGTTCAAACTACAGTAGTTCAAATTTTGGCCTGGTTTTTTTAGATAACTTATTTCAACACAAAGTCGGTGAATATACTTGTAGAAGCTCCGTTCTTCATTGATTTACGATGAAAATATTTGCACGCCGTACCGTTAGATGGCGGCATAATATCAAATACGTGGACTAATGTTTTAAAAAGCTATTTTTTTGTATTAAATGAAGGAAAAATCAACTATCATAAGTTTATATAATCGGTTCATCTATTTGTTGACAAAATTTTAAAAATAAACCTAAAACAAAATTAATTCGAGTTAAAGTACATAAATATTTCAAATTGAATACCTTAAAATAACTTTAAATTTGTCGGTTCAACGCTCCATTATTGAACTAAATGAGCATTGAAAGAGAGTCTGGCCTGTTATTAAACTGAGAAAACGAACTTGATTTCTACACATAATTTAATGTTTTCTCGACAGGCTTAATGTGCTAGTAAAGCTTAAATGTGTTTTAATTAAATGTTTAGTGCTTATGTAGACTTTGTAGGCTGAACTGTTAAGTCTTAAATAATAATTTGAAAAATGGCGCAATGTGAAGTAGATATTACATACAATTTAATATTACATCTGCGTAATGTTCTGTGACTATCAGTCAAACAAGCTTGCAATTACAGCATATACAATTAACTTTGCATTTGTTATTTTTTATTATACTTATTATTTACTTTTATTTGTGCCTTAAATGTAGAAAATATTTATTTTATTTTAATTCGCTTAAATTTTCTAAATTATATCAATTACATTTTTTACAAGTGCTCAAATTAATAAAAATAAAAATATCTTTTTACTTTAGTTCCATAATACTAGATGTTTCGAGTACAAAGAAGTAATTTACGCGGATTAAATGTCTATTCTATGTTTTCCGACGGATAATAAAACTATGAATCATTTTGTCCATAAATTACCTATTAAACACTACAATTATAATAATTCCAGTTTAATAGAAAATAGCATTTAAATATTATAGGTTTAACTCAATTTACGATAGAGCAATAAACATTTTACCTGCACTATTTCTTAACTTTTATCGCAATATAGTTTTCAAGTTCCCCTCAATATAAAGCATAAAAAACAAGATTTATACCAGAAATAAAAGTTTTAAATTCATGAAAACGAAGTAGAGCGGAAAACGGCAGGCCTCGCGGCTTCATTAAAAAAATGCTGCTCGCCTACTCGAAAGCCCACTCAGGAAAAACACATCCAAGGGCCGGGCGAGGGCCAACAGAGAGCCGACGAAGTTAAACGCAAAAGCTTGTTAGGCCGGATTCGAATGCATAAGGGTATAACGAAGCATTCTCGCAATTAGCGGGTCAGAGGATATATACGCGCGCCTGCCTCTCGCAACGCACGATGACGCTCTCCGACGGTGCTTTCTCCCGCGGGGACGGGAGACGCGCCCGGCCCTTTCCGCCTTTCCGCTCTCGCGGGGCCCCGGCGCTAAATAATAAAAACTCGCCCTCGATATATTTATGCCCCTCGCGACTTCGCGAGGGGGACGCGCGCTCGCGGAGGATACGTGCGAATTGAAAAGTAGAGACGGCCGCGCGCGGCCCGGCTGAAACTGATGGCCCTTCCCGAAAACTTTTAAATTCGATTTATTTTTCATTTGCTGAAAAAAAAAGAAGCATTTACCTTATTAAAGCCGGCGTATACCTTTTTCTGTTTCAGGTCCGGCGGTGGATGGAAATTTCATATTTTAATCGAAGCCTGTGAGGGATCGAGAGATTTACGTTTATTTCGGGTGCCGGGATTTTTCCCAAAGGGATTCCAGTTGTATAAAGACGCGGATAAATTATTTATGAAACAAAGCATGATGTCTCGCACATGATTATGTTGAGTGAGTATTTATTTATGGTAACCGTGGAATAGACTTATGTATTATAGAAAAGTGTGCTGCCGTGTAAACTTAGTGACTCAATGATGTGGGATACACTTTCAAGTTATATATGTCAATAGATGAGGACAATACAATCACGCTGAAATGTGCAGTTTGTCTAAATTTTCAACTATTTTAACCGTAAAAAGCATTACAAATACATTAGAAAATATTAGAAATGCTAAAAAGTTATGCTTTGTACTTAATGTAAGAAATTTTGTAAAACAGTTCAATATTTAATTCAATCTTTTTGTTATCGAGATATTATTGTAAATATTTAGCAGCGTCATTTTAACTTCCTAAATGCGGAGGTAATCGAGTGGAGCAAAGGATTATAAAATCTCCTCAATGTAGCTGCATTATTTGTAATAAAAAATGTAATATATTGAAAATATGTGAATATATGGATATGTATCTTAAAAATAACATTTTTTCTTGAACCTCCCAAGGAAACAAAAATTTTGTGAGCTAATAATCTTCTGCACTGCGGCAAAGGGAGAAAAAGAAAGCATTTTTCTCGTTGAAGCAGAAAAACAATCATGTATACATTCTCCAGGCGCCATAGAAAAGTCCCATCACGTCGGCCGAGCTAACAGCACGGCTATAACAAAGCAATTAGATCGGCATATACGCTACACGTCTACGTACACGTACTCTCCCTCTCTCTCTCTCTCTCTTGAACAACTGAAAAATCGCGAAACGCCGTCTGTCTCCTCGTCTCACATACTTTTGCTTTTGAAAACTGGCGCCGTGTGCGTCGGCCATCAGGCTCTCTCCTTCTCCCTTCGCTCTCGGCCGAGCGTCGGTCCCCATTCCGGAGCGAGCGAGACAGAGCGGGAGAGAGGCATGATGGTTCCCCGAGCGACGGTAGGTCGTGGCCGCGCCGGGCTCCTCCCAGGCACTTAGTTAACGTCGCCGGCCGCGGCTTGGGACTGGTGGCGCGCTAGCTGGGGGTCCGCCTCCGCCGCCCTGCCGCGAGCGCCCATTGGCTGGCCCATATCTCATCGGGACCATCGACGCGCCCCCTAATCGAGCTCGGGCTGCTCCCCACCACGGGCGCCCGCCGCGGAGAGCGGAAAAAAGAGGACGGAGCGAGGGCCGAGGCCGCGTATCGAGCGAAAATCGCAGAGAGGTGCTGCCGCCGAGAAGGCGGTCGAATCGAGAACTAGCCGGTCACTTTGCATCGATTTTTTCGATAGTCCGGTTGTTGCTCCAGCTCGTGGTTTTCAGGACCTTTTCACTTTACTGCCTTTGACGAGCTAAGGTAGGGCCCAGAAGGACGTATTTGGGATGAATTAGGAGCCTGCGTGTTTATGGAATCGGGCAGGGTGATCGGCAAGGAGCTTGGGCCGTAGTTTTTTGAAGCACGTGATTCTTATCAGTGCTATGGCAATGAGAAAATCGAGGTAGCGTGGTTTCGTAAGGCGGAAACAATCATCCTAGTCAGTGACTCGTTTGGGAAATTGTCGCCAAGGTATGTTTAACTTCAGAGTGTGCGATAGATCACCGTTAAACCAATTATAAAGAATTACATACGAAAATTTAGACGGATAACGGTGCTAAAGTTTAATTTTACTTAAATTTTGAAACCTTAAGTTGAAGGCTTTTTGTTTTTCCAATCTTTTTATTTTCTTCCGAAAGCATAACAGAAAGCATAATAAATTTAAAGTGATTTAAATACTTGAGTTTCCTATATTCGCAATCATATATGCTTATAGTTTAAAAGCCTGCAATAAAAACAGGAATAGTTTGTGTTGTAAAATATTTTATTATTCAATAGTATTTGGACGAATTCCTTTAGTCAAAATTTATTGAGGGACGGAAAATATAAAATGAATTTAATAATTATAAATTGTGCACAAGCAGCTCGCAGCTTTAATTTAAAAAATAAGGCACTTATTAATTGATAAATGCTCGGAATATTCTGGCGATGCTCGAGCATCGCCGAAAGAGGACACAAGTGGAAGAAAGGAAGCCGTTCGTGGGACCGTCGGGAGCCTTCTCGAGGCCATAAATTGCTCTAGTTTCGAAAGAAAATTCGACCTCCCAAATAGATACCACGTGTGTCGCCGCCACGGGGCCATGCAAATTCATCTTTGAGCGGACAGCACGATGCGTATTTTGTTACCTAACGCGGCGAAGAAAGTAGATCGGGAAACCGGAGAAATTCCAGACCTTTCTCTTCGGGCCGGGAAAACCGCCATGTGGGATCCTTCGAATCCGGCGCTAAAACGTCTGCTGCTTTCTTTTAAGCGTTTCCGTCCGTTTTTGCATTTTGAAATAGTGTTCTCCGTGAGTATTTTACCGCTGGAAGAAATTCGTACTGTCGACGTACAGAAATGAACGAAAGAATGTTCAGGTTCCGTTTGTAAGGGAACAGGCTAATGAACATGTTTTCTTAAAACTAATGTCCACCTAGTAAAATTCAACCAATATTTTTCATTACGATCAAAGAAACAATTTAGAATTAGGACAAGTCGTTAAGTGGTATTCAACCTTATAATTTGTAGCGTGATTAATGATTTCTTGATGATTCAAGAGCTAAAACTATAACTACTTCTTGAAGACGTCTTTATTTGACTAAGATAACAAACGACCCACGAATAAATTTACTATTTTATCAATGTATACGTAGAAATTTTTGTATAGAAGTAAGTTTCAATTTTGAGATAACAATTTTTCACTAGGCGCTAATAATTTACATTTATAAATGCTTTTAGATTCTTTTTATACTTACTTTTTATTTTATTTTATAGTTAAAGCAAAGTAAATGGCATATTTATATCGTATAATATCATATAAAGAAAGTTTTATTTGCAAGAAAATTTTCAATAATAATTTCAATAAATAAAAAATTGAGAAGAAAGATAAAAATATTTTATTTTTTAAAAGTATAACATCCTGTACCCATAAAATTACAGCTTTTCGGCGACAAATTCTGATGATACATTACACATTTAGCAATAACATTAATTAAAATAAATTACGATTAATCGCAACAAACGATAAATTCGAACAAAAGAAGCAGCACCATTTAGCGAGCGGCCGAAAAATTAAATTGAAACCGGGCGGAAAAACATTTTAATCGCGGCGCTGGAATCCCGAGCCGACGTGCCGACGGCGCGCGGATTTCGACATTACCGCCGCTCGCTTCTGCGCCGAGGCACGATTTACAAAATCGCACTTTGATCGCACCAAATTTACGACTCGTCATAAATCTCCGCGTGTATATCGATCAGCTTACAGGTAGCGCACACATGCTTCGCGACGGTGTGGGTTAAATTCATTGTTACCGCTAATGCTGATATTAAATACATTTCGGCCGCTCTCTCGGTGGAAAAATCTGTTTGCTCATTGAATTCTGATATCTTTTTTCTATTTTAAGATTGCCAAGCAGCGTCGGATTTATTTTCGTTCCTCTTTACGTTTAATTTCTAGTAGGCTCGCAGGAAATTATTTTAAAAAACTAAAAGTATCAAAATATATCAGAAATCTCAAATTTCAAAAGAGTTTGTAATTTTTTTACCTTTCGAAAAGAATACAATATTAGTCTCCTCAAAACTTTTAGTTGAAATAAAACAAAATCGCTTGGAAATTTCAGTAATTGAAATTGCAAAAATCTTTGAGTATTATTTAAACTTAAAATTTTTCCTCAAATAATTATTTCAAGTCAATGAAAGAGACACATTAGAAATTGCTCTACCTTTCTTTAAGAATCAGTCTTATGTAAATGTTTCTCAAATATACAAAGTCCAAAGCCTTTTATCCGTATCGCTTTCTTAGCGACATATTTTATGCTGAAAAAAAACAAAAAATAAACGACCACAGCGACACCTGCCGTATACCAAAGCCATTCCGTTAATTTTCATGCATTCCCCGCTTCCTAAATGCCCGCGATTAATCGCGCGCTCGTTAAAAAAAAAGCGCCAGGTTTATGCGCATTTTAAAAGCACACACAAGAATTTGACATCTTAATTAAAGCGCATAAAAGCTTCGGCGAGCGATAACGATCGGCCAAGCCACACTCTTCTTACACCTCGGCTCTTATCCTCGAATTCAGGCGAAAAACGCCAGGCCGCCTATCGCGCGGCGGAAATTCAGCGCGGACCGCGTGTTTGGCGGATAATAACAGGCCGATTAACAAGGAAAGGGCGCGAGCTTAGCCGACGAGACTCGGCAATTAAAAGACGCTGGGCCGCGAGGGGCTACCGACGGGGGAGCGCGCAAGCGAATCGACAGCGGCTTATTGCGCGCGCCTGCGCATTATATGCGCTCGTGCATGCGGCGGCTTGGCTTCTTAATGAACGCGCCATAAATCTGGGCCTGCAATCAGTTTTGCGGCCGCGGCGTCGTTCGATGCGTAAGGAGATAACGTAATTTAAGCCGCCGCGGCGCGTAATGCCCGGCGCGCTGCCTCCTTCCGCCGTGTCGATCCGTGAATTTAGCTCGCGACCGATTATTTGCATATTGATCGACTTTATCGGGAGAGGCTCGCGTGCGCCCGTCGACCGGACTGCCTGCGCATACGCTCCCGCGGGAAGCCGGCAAGTTTTACTTGGAATGGAGTTTATGAGCAGCGAGCCGATTCGTGTTATTATTTAATACGACTTTCGCGCTTGGGCATTAAGGGCTCGACGGTGGAAGTGTGGCTGGCCGCAATTTGCGTGCTTTGGACAGCTAATATTTTTTGACGCTTTAGGAGATGGGGCCGATTGAGCGCCTGCCGCTCGAAGAGAAATGTCGAGCTCAGCGCGAGGTTTGCTTAACAAAGTGGAATAATTAGCATTTGGCGTTTCAATACCTCGAAGGCAGATTACATTTTTTATTCTATGCAATGTTAAGCTTTGTTCAAAAGACTTGACTTTTGTCCTGAAATTTCAAGCAATTCGTTGATGTATTGTATAAGCGCATTGAAAGGAAAATAGAATTTAATAACTATAGTTTATATTACTTATCGCAATTCGCAATCGCTAATACAATCAGTTAATTGAAACAAAATTTATTCAACCAAGTAAAACAATTCCAGCATTCTGACGTTTTTTGTACGTTAAAATACAAAATCAATAAAACTAACAGAGAGCACTCTAAAAGCGGTAGATCAAATCAATATTTTGTAACCCAATGCCAAGATCATATCGCCGCGAGTCGAGCAAAAAGCGAAGAATTTTAGAAAAGCTTCGCCATTGAAATTTTTCAGTGTCTTAACAAGCGTTTCGTAACGCGCTTTTTCATCCGAATCAATACTCGATCCACACACGATCTCTCGTTTCAAAACACACGGCGGAGAGCCATAAATCGCCGCTCGAGCTCGACAATATACTAATCGCGGCGAGTTGCGCCGCTCTTCCCGGCTCAAAAATCTTCGTTATAATACAGTTCCCTTAAGCGGCGCTGCAATGGCTATCTTCGTGCCTCTCTCGCTCGTAGGTGTTCGCCTTCTTCTCTTCCCTTCCCCCCCCCCCCCTTCGTTTTTTCTTCTCCGGCGTCCTCTCCGTGCGCTGCTCTCGCGCGTCTCGGTCATTAATCAGCCTTCGGCAAGAGAGGAGCCCCGTTGTCGTGTAGCTCGCATCCGACAGATTTTTCCTCGGGGCCCCTCGAGCGCAGCGACTCGAGTATTTACTCGTTAGTATCTTGGCCCTCCCACGCGTCGGCTTTAATTTTATCCGGATTAGGCCACGTGGTCGCGGCTGCAGCCTCGCCTCCTTCGACGAGAGAGAGAGAGAGAGAGAGCGTATTTGTAGCAGCGGACCGCCATCCTTGAGGGAAAGAGTTCGCCAGTCGGAACGCGGAAACCTCTCTGCAACAGAAACAAACACCTTTGATTTATGCGCGCACAGCTCGGTTTTTTAGGCGAATGAAGAAATTGCGCTTGTCAGCTGTTGTTGCCGCGCCGGCGCTCGGGTGGGAAACGGCTCGGCTGGCTCATTTTTTGGTTCCCAAGCTTCGGAGAATAATTCTGCCTTTGGCACTTGCGAGCGAATGCTGGCGGAGGTTTTAATAGATTTAAAGGATTTTTTAAACCAGCTTAACTGAACCGTCAAAATGATTTATAGATTCGGGTAGATTTTAAGCTTTCAGGTGGAAAATTAGTTTGCTTAAAGGGTAACTGAAAGTCTGGCGAGTGGTTTTCATTTTCATTGATAAATGATATTTTTATAATAAATCATCATAATTAAAATATAAGCTGAAATAAAAATGTTGCATATACTGTTAAAGTTGCGAAGCATTCACTTCAAAGCTGATTAAAATACTTAATTGAATTTAACGCCGATTATTTTAACATTCCCAACCCAGAAAATTCTTTCGCCATTACGCACGAAAAAGGGAAGATCTCGACAGAGCAAAATAAATAACGCTCCTAAATTCCGTATAGAAAGAGCGCATCCGGCCGCGCGAAGGAACGATAGACAGACAGCCGTCAGGCATTTGTCAAACGCCATCGCGCATCAGGCGGAAACCCCAAGAGCGCCTGTCCGTCAATATCCACACTCTCGGGCCCTCATTGTATAAACTGGGAATCGATCGGGCTCCTCGCAGCCGCGGAGCGCGGCGAGCGGCCGCTCGTCTGTTTCTTAAAGAAATTCCAAGCGGGGGGAAAACATCACTCGGGGCATTCTTCATCCTCGGCCGCCGCGGGGGAGGGGGCGAGAGATTTGATTCGTAGCGACACGCGGAAAGAGAAAAATACAGACGCGCAACATGGGGGATGGCGGCGGGGCGATATCCATAGGCGCGCACGCACACACACACACACACACCCCGACGGGCGCTGGGGGCTGGGGGAGGGGAGGGGGGGAGAGGCCGGAGAGACGGACGATCAATCAAGCCGGGCACCGCTGCCATGCTCCACGGACCTCATATCAGCTCCGGCGCAGAGTAAACATTTTTTACTTTGCCACGTTATTAATATTAGTTGCTCGCCCTTTTCTTTTTTTCCTTCGGCCCGCGCTTCTAGCCTCCCTTCTCCCCCTTTATCTCTTTTTCTTCGCTTCTTTCACTTTTTTCCTTTCCTCCTTTTTCCTGCCCGCTTTTTCAATGTCTCTTTCGCTTTAATCTGCGTCTTTTTCCTTGTTGACATTAATTTTTTTTTCCGCGGGTTTTGCATTTCTTTTTTTGTTTTACAAAGATTTTACAGCGCCAGAGTTTTATTGCACTCGCCGAAAGAGATGTTTGATAGACTCGGTTTTTTCCGATTGTTTTATCCGGACTTTGGGAGCCGTGGTAATGTTTTTGTAGGACGGCAAGATAAGATAATTCTTTGACAGAAATTAAATGCTGCTCGCAGATTTTGATGACAAATGTTCCGTCGTTAATTGGACGTGAATGAAAAACTATCAAGCACGTCGCAGGTATAAGAAAGAAATTCCGCTTGCCAGAATGATTTTGTTTTACAGTTGTTGCATTGAAATTAGTTGAGATGCATGCTTTGAAAGACAATATATATTTTTATAAAACACTGGATAGACATGGACTAAATCCGAAAAAATCAACCTACATTACGCGGATCTCAAAATGGATTCCTGGAAAGTTACACTCATTCGAGTATTATATAGGTCCAAGACCCATACAATGACGAGTACTATATTACAAGCCACATAAGTAGCTTGATCTTTCCGCGCGTTCGGGCAGAATCCTAAGCAGCGGCAACTGGTAGCGGTAGCGAGAATTAGCGATTAATCTTTGGGCTCTGAAGGCGCGCTCCGCTCGCTAAAAGATCGGAGCATCGCGCGAATCGCCGCTCCCGCTGAAAGAAGACTCGGAGGCACGAAGCGGACGAGAAGGAGAGGAGCGAGCGAGAGCGCGAGCGTGGACGTTGCACACAGACCCGGGCATTATGCAAACGACGCAACAATTAGAGCGGGCTCCGGGCTCGCTGCTTATTTGGTCTTTAATATAATTTGCCGCGCGAGTAGCTGCCGCCGCCGCTGCCGTAATGGCGAGATTCGCGCGTGCTGCACGCATATATATTCAGGCCGGCCCATCGCGCTGATCACGTAAGCGCCGATCGGCCGCGTATAAGCACTTCATCGACCGTCTGGATAAATATTTGAGATTACGCGCGTTCTCTCCCCCTCTCGCTCTCCCGTCCTCTTTGGATTTCTGTCTCTCTTGCTCGAGAGAGGTAAACGCCCTAAAATTGCGGTTGTTCTTGCCAGGTCGTTATTTATTCAAATAATCGATGGGGGCATTCGTCATGTTCTATTCTTGAATTGTGCGAGTTGATTGTGGAAATTAAAGAACAAGTCGATTAACTGCCAAAGAATAAATAAAAAATTACAGTTTGAACCGATAAAATTAAACAAAGACTTAATTTAATGTAAAGTGATAATAATAGAAAACATGTAAAACAACTATAAAATAGGTTTTTGAATCGTAGTGTTTAAACTTGAGCAATAATAGATATAATAAATAGAGCTTCATAAAAAAAATTCAGATATAAACCAGTTTTCAATTGATCGCAGCAGCAACAGTAGTGATTGCCCAATACAACTCTCGGAAGTATCAAAACAGCGCTTAAGAAGTGACCAACTCTCGTTCCGATCCGGCGCTTATTTTTTTATCCCGCAAAATCATACTTGAGGGAGCGACAACGACTTCCCGATGAAGCAGCAATGGCCTCGCCCTGCGGCTTCTCGCAAAAACAAAACTTCGGCCGGTCCGGTCCTGCCCGCTCTTCCCGCCTGTAAGTCAGCTTCCTCCCGGGGGACACTCGGCTCCGACTCGTGGACCGCGGCGAGGCGGGCGGAGCTGCTGCTGCGCCTCCGCCACGCAGACAGGATCCGCGCTCTGACGGTCCCTCTCGCTATTTATTTTCCGGGATTTCAGAGTCCGAGGCCATTAATCTTCCCGGGGCTCGCGAAGTGCGGAGGAGCAGTCGGTGGAGCGCGTCAGGCGCGCGTCTTCGTGGCGACTTGGCGCAAAAGTGCACGCGCGTACGCGCGAGGAAAATCGGCTCGAAAGGGAGAGATAGGAGAGGAGCCGCCGCGCGGCGGCTCTGACATATGGAGGAGAAGTGGCCCCTCCGAGTTACGAGAGAGAGAGAG
>JAWWEM010000044.1:7129032-7171109 GCA_035582935.1 Ormyrus thymus | reverse complement strand
ATAGGAGAGGAGCCGCCGCGCGGCGGCTCTGACATATGGAGGAGAAGTGGCCCCTCCGAGTTACGAGAGAGAGAGAGCGTCTTTTTTCTTCTCGCGCCGGGGCCTCGAACAAAGAAACTGCGCCGCGAAAATGTCGCTTTATCAAGCCTCCGAGCGACAAGTTTCTTTCTTGATTTATGCGCTGCGTCTCTCGACTGCACGGGGGAAGAAGTGCGTGTCGTGCACCGAGGAGGACTCGTCGGGTATAATCGACTGTAAATAGAATGGCGCCTGCTCATTGTGTCTCAGCGCCAGGCAGAAATAAAGGAACTGAAGAGATTTTTAATCTTCCGCTCAAGGAGACGGATTTCTTTAGGACTGACATCACAGATTAGATTGCATATATTTAATTTTTTACAGCAATTTATTAAAAGGCTACAGGTTTGGAAACTTTGGTGGAAGCTGCAATGAAAGAAATGGGTGAACGTAAGATTACCTTTTTGGTTACTCTGTCAAATTCAAATTATTCTAAATATTATTCATGTATTACATCTTTAATATGCAGTTTAATACACGTATTACGCAATAAAAATTTTATTTAAAAAAATAACAATCTTCAAGTTTATTATCGCCCCAGTAACGCAGTAAGACTTCGGTCAATGCAGTTAATCTCTCCCCTTTTACCGCACTTCACAAATTGAATGAAGGTAAAGTCGTTATTTTCAGCGGAATAGCAACTCTCATATTTCAAAAGGCGATAATTCCTAAAATTAGATTCCCTCTCACGGCGCGCGGAGAGCGGTCCGCGCAGCGTTCTACTTGGAAAATGCACAATAGTCTTATAAATGGCAACGCCGACTCCGCAGCAGCCGAGATGCGAGAAACGAGCGACCAGAGAAGCAACAAAGCATGGACTATGAGTCGCCTCGGTGTTGGTACGCCGCTCTGGTGTTAGTTGGGCAAGAACACGAAGCGGAGAGACAGACAGACAGACATGCGGCGCTTTGTATTTGCGCGAGGAGCGAGAGGGAGAGAGAGAGAGAGACAGAGGGGCATGAATGCTTCCCTTGATTGAGAAGCGCGTCGGGGGCAAAGCCGCTGCTGCTGCGAATCTCGTTAATTAAAGTCGTCGGGTCCGCGTCGGTGGCGCGCCGACGATACGCAAAGTAAGACGTCAAAGCGATACTTTTCGAACGGCCAACCCCTTCATCTTCCGTGCCGCGGCTGCTGCTGCCGCTGCGGAGAGAGGACCGAACGGACGACCAACCCTTTTCATTGTTTGTCCGCGATTATTATGCCGAGAGCGATGGGCGCCCGGATGATGAAACGAGCGCGGTCTTCTGACATTCTAATCAGCAGTCGTGTTTGTTCTTCACGCAGCGAGCTTTATTGCCTTTGGGAGAGGGGCTCGAGTACTGTTCTTTTCTAATTGATCTGCTTGAATTTATTCGTGTCTCTTTGCAAGGAATTCTCTTAAAATTCTTATTCCACTGAATCATTTTTGAACTTTGTTAAATTTCTCTCGTTGACTTTTTCTATTCGGTCGCCTTCGTTGGCTGCGAAGTTACGGCTCGAGATTCTCGGGATTCCAGCGAGCATCGATAACTCTTGAATTCCAGCAGCGAATGAAAGGAACGATACATGCCATTTTTGCCGACTCAAAAGAGAATGCCGCAAAACTTATTGACCGAAGCTTTTTTTGTCAATCTTATTTTAAAAACTTTATTTTTTTTCCTTCGAAGGCATTTAAGTTTTTCATGTAAAGTAAAGGGCGCACGAAATAGATTACGTGTTAATTTCGGTTAATTTCGAAATTCTGCACACAAAAAACCAGAATTTATTTTTACTTTGAGAATCAAATATTCATTAACTAACGTCTTAAAAATAAACGACTAATAATTAACGTTTACTCATTATTGCTCAATCTACTTTAGATAAGAAATTGCGCTTACTCAGTCGATTCAAGCGCGGAATTTCATTGCCGCAAATTAACGCCGCATCTCGGATCTCTGCTTATTCGCTCCTCAGGCCTATCCACAAGCTGCGAAAAGATCGAAAAAGGCCTCCGAGCAATCGGCAAGTCGCAAAAACCGCCCGAGCCGGGGGAGATTTTCTCGGGGCGTCCAGAAAAGCATCGAGCGCGTATGGAATAAAGATCGGTTCTCACCGGGGCTCACCCCGGAGACTACAAGTGCCTCGGCGTCTCGATATTATTACTATGTAAATCAGGCCTCGCTCTCACGCACACTCGGGCGAAATGAACGCCGGGCCGCGACGCCCACGGTGACAGCCCCCGGGTGAACTGCTCCCAGGATGGATGTGCCTCGGCTCTCATTAGATATTCCTCCTTCTCCGCGGGCGCCCGCCCCCACGTCGATACGCGGCGCGCGAAAAAACGCCAAGGCACAGCTCGCCCCGAGCGTGTCGCGTCTCCTTGTAATTGAACGCTAAATTGCGCTTGCGAGGCCGCAGCTCTCTCTTTCCCTCTCTCTCCTCCTCGTTGGCCGAGTGAAAAAGGAAGGCGTAAGCAAGCGTACGCGCCAGCTAGGAGTATGCAATTTTCAAAATTGGACTCAGCGCCAAGATCGACTCGCACGATTGCTGCGCCGCGAGAAAAACACTTCATTACGCCCGGATCGCCGGCCGCGGCGACTTTTTCGCCCTTTTTCAAAAAGCTCCTGTAACTAGATAAGTGATTGGAGATACGTTGCAAAAATTTATAAAGTTATTATGATGCAATGGCAATAGAAACTAGTGGACCGAAACTGTTTCTTACGTGCCTTTTATTAACGTTGCTAAGGAATTTAATCACTCAATTTACCGCGAGACAGTAAGTTTCAATTGAAATTCCTTTGAAAAATACAAAAACGTGCGTGGAGATTCTACGAAAATTCAACAATTTTAATAAAAATAAAACTTTGGAAACGCTCGAGCTCCGAAGGCGAGATAAATCGTCACGGTTAAAGGCGACGGCTCGCGCCAATATCGAGTACGTCCTGAGGGGCGCATAAACGAATCACGACCTCGTGACAAGCCTCCGCAATTTCCAGCAATAATCATCGAAAATTCCCTTCTCATTCCGGGCTTCTTCCCGCAGACTGCAGCGGTGTCTTCCGCAGCCTCGTCCGCGGCGGGAACGAAGAGGGTGGAACCCCCTCCCCGGCCCTCGGCCCAATGCGAGCTTGAGCCCGGAGTGACTGCCGACATTAGTCCACTGACACCATTGACACTTTTATTAATGACGGCGTCGCTCGCCAGAAAAGAAACTCCCCTCGCGGCGCGCACACACACCCCACGCAAGCCGGCACCCTGATTCGCCCGGAGACGTGTGTGCGCGCGCGCGCGGGGCTGCTTTTCCCAAAGAGGATTCGTTCCTCGACCGATAGCGGAGCGGTCTTTTTTCGGTCCCATTGTGCGCTCTTTCCGTCACGGGAAGTACACGCGTGCTCCTGGCTGGCTGGCTGCTTTTAACTTGTCGGCGCGCATCTGCGACTCGAGGACCGAGACAAGAGAGCGAGCGCCTTTTTCGTTTTGTCCTTGTCGCGGGAAAACACTGCCGGAGTAAATAACTTATTGTATGGTGGGCTTTAAAAGATATTTACTAACATCGAGGCACTGAAGTAACTTTATTTTCTATCAAAATAAAAGTAGTTTTTCTTTCGAATTTCCATTTAGAGAACGTCGAATAAAATTAAAAAAGTGTAGTTTCTCACGAAATTCTCGCTTTTTAACTCAGTCCGACTAAATTATGAGCTGCTTCAATCTCTCATCGATCACAATTTCTTAATTAGTGTCCTTTACCTTTAAGTCTTATCACGCGTCCGTATCACTTTCTAAAGTTTCATTTTTAATCAAACACGGCCCGAATCAAAGTTAGCCTCTGCGAGCTCCTCCCGAAGAAGGGCGTCGATGACAAATGCGTCAAAAATGTAAATGATTAAAAAAAATTTTTTTCCCCGCGCTCTCGACGGCTTATCAAACTTTAGCATCGATAAAAAGGAACTTCATGACAAATTAGGAATACTTTTTCACGGGACAGATTCTATCTCCCGATAATACCTCGCGCGCGTGCAAGAGGTAGTCGAGAGAGAGAGAGAACGAAATACGCTCGGCGAGCCCTGCATCACGTTCGCCGCGGACGGAAGCGACGGTTGCAAGCTTTTCCAGGAGGGGATTTCGGAAAAGAGGGTCACGATTGACGCCCATTGCTCATTCTCGGCTAAAACTTATCCATCAGTCGGCTCTCGTCGAAGTTTAGAAGCTGCGCAGCGGAGATTAGTGGAACGATGATAATGGCGCTTGGCTAGACACTCGAAAGTTTTTTTTTAATGTTAGAAATGTATCAATCAATTTTTTTTTTTTGAGAAGTCGTAAGAGATTCGGTAACAGCTTTATTTTCTTTATAATTAACGGTCTTTTGAAAGCCCCTTAAATTAACCCTTTCTTTACGCAGCGAGAAGTGCTGCTGACAGCATTTAAGGGATGTACTTCAGAAAAGGGTATCCCCTAAAATTAACCTAAAAAAAGCTTATTCCTATGTATTTTGATGCGCTAAATACGAATATGATACTCAAAATAAGCGCAGATTTAATTATTATGGTGAAAACCATACAAAAAACCCATAAAAATCATAATTTTTTGCATTTTAACTCCGTTTACTCCGCGCTGGGGGATTGGGGTTGAGTTTGGTTACGTCTTTAGTAAGTTGTAACGGGAGCTCACTGCCGCAAGCAAACTAGCGAAGGACTTGTTCCTAGTGCCACCGCTAGGCAGCTATCGGTTGCGACACCTCATCCACAGGCAAAGTGACCGCCTGGGCGCATAAATACTGGAACTCACACACGAAATTTGAGTCCTCATTGAGATAGCTGCGTCAAGAAAAGGCGTTCGTCATGACAATCTTGCAGATCATTTATGCGAATTTTTATGACGACGACGCATTAGAAAATCAAGAAGTGATTCATTCATACAATTGATAGCCGATATAAAAATCTTGACAGAGTTTAACGCAGCTATCTTATGCGCCCAGGCGGGTACTTTGCCTGTGGGTGAGGCGACGCAACCGGTAGCCGCCAGCGGTCGCGTTAAGAACTAGTCGCTCGCTAGTTTGCTTGCGGGAGTGAGTTCCCATTACAATTTACTAAAGAAACAACCAAACTCAACCCCAATCTCCCAGCGCGTAGTAAATGCTATACCTCGCATCGTGTGTATTGAAACATAACCCTAACCCAACCCCAAACTTTTTTCCTTGCAAGAAATATGAAAAGTTTAGCTCAATATTTTTGGAATTAAATGCAAAAAATTACGATTTTTATGGGTTTTTTATAGCTTTTACCGTGATAATTAAATCTGCGCTTATTTTGAGTATCGTATTTGCATTCAGCGCATCAAAGTACGCTTTTTGGGTTAATTTTAGGGGGTACCCTTTTCAGAAGTACATCCAAATAATTATAAAAATAAAATAAGAAACACCGCTTTATTTTACAAAAGTTTTTTTGCCTAGCAACTTGTCTATCTTAACGATCTTTCTTCGCAGCCAATAGTTCGCTCTATATTCACAATAAAAGCAGGAAGCCTCGCACAAAGAAAGCAGCGAGCGCGCATAACTCATTTCCCGACTCGGCGCGACCGGGCCGAGAAAAACTGTAGCAATCATTAAAGAAAGCCCCCAGCGAATGTCTCATCCCCGCAGCGAATAACAACAAACTCGCTCGTCGGCATTCGACATTGAGGAAGGTCGCAAAAGCCGGAAGGCAATCTACGTAACAAGCAATCTATATACAGCTGCTGCCCGGATTGTCGGCTCGTTTGTAACGACGACGTTTCGATCAGCGAGCTCTCTAGCAGCGCGCGTCGCACTCATACATAGAGAGAGAGAAAGAGAGAGAGAGAGAGAGAAGCGCCCGAGGCTTAAACGCGGATTTGTGGCCATCGCCCGTATCGTGCGCCGCCTACTTACGAGACTTATCTCGTCCCGGCCGAGCCTTTCACGAGCGACTCGCGTCCAATCCGATCGAGAGGCCGCGCGGGCAGGTGAACGAACGTGAGAGAGGCAGGAGATGCGCGCTTACCGTTTCCCATATTTGCCGATGAGCCGGCGATATTCGCGCCCGCTTCGATTTACTTTCGGTCCGGGCCGGACACGCTTTATGGTAAGGTATGCGATCGATACGAGCGATTTTAATTCGATATTATTATGTAAGGGAGCCATTCTTTTTGCTCGCCAGGTTATTACATGAATATTATAATGGATCTACTGATTTTCATCTGGCGTTTCTAGATTTATTTTCTCGATTTGAACACCTTTAATAATTTTAGTCGTGTTTCTTTGTTTTAGACTTCAAATACCATAAAGTAAAAGCTATTTTTTAGCGGATACTTTTTTTTCATTTTTACGTTAAATCATTCGAAATTCTCACCTTTTTTTGAACCGTCGCAAGAGAAGTAATTGCAAGGATGTGACTGTATAAAATGATAATTTTTAAACAGCAGCCAAGTCAACGCCATTAAATCACGCGAGCACTTTTTCCAGGTTCCCTCAGGTTTTTCATCGAGCGCGGAGGACAAAAACACGTAATTACGCACTCCACGGGCATCAAGGCTTGCAAATCCAAGCTGCGCGCATCTGAGCGGAAATCCCAAGGCGAGCGAGCGAGCGCGCGCTCGAGCCGAGTAACTCCGCTTGATTCCGCCGCAATAATCGAGAGCATGTTTCCGCTTTTCTAGCCGGCCCCGGGATTCCAATCTCATCCCGAGCATTATTCATGCCCGAGCGACTCTCTATTCACGCGCGCCGGGCGCGCGGAAATCAGCCTCGACTCATTAACGGATCTCTATCTTTCTTTCTCGCTCGTGCGTCGCATCGGGCGGAACGGGAGACGGAGAAATCTCGCGTACGCTCGGGAGAGAGAGAGAGGTTTAGACAAAAGGGAGAGAGAGAGAGCAGCGAGAGATAAAGGAGATGGGGAGATTGATCGCGCTTATTTTGAGACGGCCTTCGCGGTGGTATTAGTTTTTGTAAGGTAAGACCTGGGCTGCTCTTAT
This sequence comes from Ormyrus thymus, assembly GCA_035582935.1. Classification (NCBI taxonomy): domain Eukaryota; kingdom Metazoa; phylum Arthropoda; class Insecta; order Hymenoptera; family Ormyridae; genus Ormyrus; species Ormyrus thymus. The sequence goes on along the minus strand of JAWWEM010000044.1, from coordinate 7,164,086 downwards.
CGGGGGCACGTCGAGCAATGTGCAGGTGAAATTTTTAAAAGTGCGGACAATGTAATGAAGCGCGGCCTTAGGCTCTGCTGATTCGAAATTCGCGATATAAAAGAATTATTATAAACTGCTTCGCTTAATGGTGGTAATCATTTTTTAATTTAGATTCAAAGATTTTAGAGACCCTTGAAAAATTAATATTTTAGACTTATTATTCAATTTTTTGAGATTACGTAATAATATAGGCGCACTGCTACTACCGACGGTCTTATCTCTCAGCGCGAGCGCCTCCTGTAATTCATTTCGAAGCTTCGTAATCAGACACACCGATTTATCAGCACACTTTTACGTCACTTCCCACACTTTTTTATAATTAAATATCGCGCAGTTCAGATAGGCAACAATAATAGCGAAAACAGCTCTCCGAGAGCGAAAATTCTTCCCTCAGAAGTTTCGCTCCTCCGCGATCCGAAGGGGTGGATGGAAACCGGTGGCGCGCGCGCGAGCGAGAGAGAGAGAGAGAGAGGGGGGGGCAGAGTGAAAAAGAGAACGCGAGGAGCAAAGAAAGAGGGAAGGAGGGAAGCTTCGAGTTTTTCTCGTTCCCTGCTTCCGTCTCCCGGGACGCGCAGAGAGAGGAGAGCAGCGCCTCAGAGCGAGCTTGGCAGATCTTTTTGCTCGCTCTCCGACGGAGGATCAGACGTCCCACTTTATCTCCGCCGACCCGCTCTGCTGCTGCTGCCGCTGTCGGTCTCCCGCCCTCCGCTCCCCCTCCCTCGCCGCCCTTTCCGTCCTTGCGCCGAGTTCTATGGTCGATCACGTATAGGAGGAGCCCCTAGGAGAAAGAGAGAGAGAGAGAGAGAGAGGCGAGCGGAGTGACGCGTCGTGGAGGAGCCATTTGTCATCCATCAGCTCGCTCCTTCTCGCTCGCTCGTTCGCCGCCTCGGCTGTATGCTAGATACTGCAGCGCGAGGCTCTGCACCTCTTATCTTCTCCGCCGGCGGATTCGCCGTCTCGCTCGATCGTGCGTCGCTTTGCGCGAGGCTTCCCGCGCCGAGCTTTCTGCCAATCTTGACTATCACGATCCACTCATAATTTCCCCTGGATTTCTTTTCCGTTTTATTGTTATTAGTTCCTTCGTCGCGCCTTCCGCGCTTTTGTTTCGCCGGGTGACTTGAGGTCGGCATTTCTGCCGTTTAATCATGCCTTCTTGCATTTCGCCGATGTGCCTTTTTTAATTTACTTGTACAGCACGCATTTAATTGTGTTCCAGAAAAGAAAATATTCCTTTGTTTTGGAAGTTACAATTTTTTTTTCAGTTTAAGAACAAATTATTCCCTAAATCTTAATAGCTGAATAAATTATTAAATGATGTAAGCGTCTGTCTATCATTCTCGCGAAATCATAAATTCTCGAGCAGCCACCGGCAATCTAAAAGAAGCCAATCAATTATCCTATTATTATCCTCGTAAACCAAGGAATCTTTTCCGTTACGTCCCGCCAAGCGGCAAACAATGCTAAAACAAACGCTCATTGAAGCATCGCTCTTGCGCATAACAGAGCACTACGCTCCACATCGTCCCGGGGCGATTTTTCATCCGCCTAATCACGAGGCCTCTCTAATACCCGCACAAAGCGCCACACACGCATACCGGCGCACGTACGATTTCCTCGGCGATTTCTCCGAGTTCGTTAAAGACGCTCCTCGGCTCTCTCTCTCTCTCTCTCTCGCTCGCCGCGCGCCTCCCCCGGAGATCGATGGCGGCGCGCTGCGCACACACGAGTGACACGTCGGGCTCGGGCCTAAGAATCCGAGCTTGATTGCGAGAGTCCGCGCGCGCGCGCATATAACGAGTGCCACCCGCTACGTCCATCAAGCCGCTCGATTCCTTCTCGAGCAGAGCCAACTCCGAAGCTATAAATGCTGCGCCGCCACCGACGCTTTCGGAGGACGCGCCAACAAAGAGCGAGGGGGCGCGAGTGTGTGAAAACTCGTTATTTAGGGACGAGCCGCGAGCGTGTGCCCGGCGAGCCCGGCGTGCCGCGATCGATCTTGCCGCGCGCTCCTTTTTCTGAGGCCGAGAGAGCGAGAGCCTTCCTTGAAAAATTGACGGACAGCGCTTTTGACGCGGGAGACGCTGCGATTCATTGCCCCGGCGTCAGATTGATTTTTGCGGCCGGAGCTTTTGACGGCCGGCGTAAAAATGAGCCTTTTCGACGGGTTTCGTGCGCGGCCATTCTCTTCGTAATTACAAAAGAATTGTATTGATGTCTTAATTAACTTTGTTGCATCGAGTTAATATTTTGAAAAGTTTTGATGGACGCGTACAAGATTGCTTAAATATTTCGCCGTTAGAAAACGCGATAATAGAACTAATTTGATTAATTTGACCGATAATTTTAATCAAGTGTGAAAGCATTTATTAGAACTAATCTCTCAAGTCCCCCTAATTATAGTTACATTACCGGAGAAGGAAAAACGCATTAAGCGTCTATAAGGTGTTAATTATTGATCAAAATTTCTCGAGATCATTAAGTACACAGGCATTCTAATTTTTATGCATTTTAAATGACTAAAATTAATCATTCAAAGTATAATCAACTTTGGAGCGCGCACTTTTTGAAATAATTTATGGATGGGATCTTTCAAAGATGCCTCTTCTCTCCGCAACTTTTTTCGACAAAATTTCACTTCCAACGGCACGACGCTGTATCAATTACAGTCTATTTCATTCCAGCAACTCCTGCTGACAAACAAGTCCACCGCAATTCCAAAAAGAGCCACAATTATCAATATTGCGCCTTCTTGTTTCATCGAGGCGAGGGCTCTCCCTCGATAAATCCGATCTCGGCGCGCAGTTAATAGATTCGATATACAATGTCAATTACGTATAGAGCGGGCATATTTTTTTCAGCGCCGAGATAAATAACCGCGTGGCCGGCCGCAATCAACTTGCACCATCTCTCGGCCGGCCGCTTACGCGGATATTTCGCGGCAGGGCGCGATTATAATTGCAGCTCGCGCAAGAAAGTCCACGCGAGGAGAGAGGAAGAGAGAGAGAGAGAGAGAGAGAGAGGCGATCGGAGGCCGCGATGGCGCGCGTGAGCGAAGGTTAATGCCTTAACCTACTCATTTTCGCTGCTCGTAAACTATTCATTTATGCGGTCCTGTAATTTTCAGCGGAACAGCGGATCATTATCTCCCTCTGCCGGGTCAGGCGTCGTTTTCGGATCTTTTTCTGCTCGCGCACTCTTTCTCTTCCTCGTTTACTAACCGCTTAACCTCGCACGATCTCCTCTCGATACGTAGTACGTGCTTTATTCGGCGGCGGCTCGTTGCCTGCTTTTTTTTCTTCTTCTTTTTCTCATGCGGAGAGCGGCCAAGGAAGAGGTGATTGACTCGCATCAATTGCTTGTTTCGAATCGCCTCTTAAGAGACTCGTAACTCGGTGCTTCGCCCGCAACCGAAACATTTTAATTTAACAGTTCATTTGTAACCGCAGCCACTTTGCGTATCGCCTTGGTGGTTTTATTTTCAGTGCGTTTTGAGAAAGTGCTGCGCCTTTTTTTTTTTTATTAAATAAAGCGAGGCGCATTTTTCGCTTATTATTCAGAGACAATTAGGAGCTAATTTATTGAAATGAATGGGTGAAGCTTAATTATGAGAGGCTCGCGTGTTTTGGCGTTAGTTAAAATTACAAGAGATGCTGATGATTTTGAGGTGTTATACCAAGAAAATGTCGTATTCAATCATATACAGCATAAATATTTAATATGAAAAGTAAGTGCTGCTCTTTAAAAAGTTATAAAGGTCTCTTCATACATATTTTATGCTAAGAAAATGACTAATTTTATCAGATAAAGCTGGGCATAATGTCTATTTATAAAATTCAAATGTAAAGTTACATCGTTAAGACGTTATTAACTTTGGCCATCTATTTTAAAATATCTTAATCCAACTATCATTCATAAATTTTTCATGCCCAATAATAAATTCCTTTAAATTCCTGCAGATCGCAAAAAACTAAAGCAAAACAAAATTTCACGAATAAAGCGTGCGGCTTAAATTAAAAGAAACAACGAAATCATTGCGAAAAAAAAGAATCCAGGCCCGACGTGAAAAGTCGACAATAAATAGAAAAATACCTCAAAAATGGCCGTCAAATTATTGTCCCCCAGCGCTCGAGGATCGCTTCGAATCCTTAGGCGCCGAGGCAGTTAACTTATTAACGAAATTGCGCGGGGCGCACGTAATGCCCGATCTCGCACGACTCGCACCGAATGCGAGCCGCGCGCGGCTTTGCCGCACAACAATTTTCAGGGGGGGGAAAGGAGCACCGGCCATCTGCATAATACAAGCCGAGCCCGGCCATTTTTATTAATACGCGCACCGAAAAGCACGAGCCGGTCTTTATAAACGCGCTCGCGCCTGCTTTTCAGCTCGAAATTATACGTCGCCTAATGTCTTAACTGAAAACGTTTCGGAATCATTATCATAATTTCGGTACTTCTTCCTTGGGCTCTCCTCGCGTCTATACACGGCTGCAATCATCTTTCTGGGTGGCGTCGCGCAAATTATTGCCGCTTTTCATCGCAGCGCGATTGAGATATCCGCGGCGGGGAGAGAGAGAGAGTCCTCCTCTTTTATTTCGCCCTTTTCTGCAAAATGCTTGTGTATAACCCCTTCTGCGGCTACAAGACCGTTGTTACGGCCGAGAGGAAAAGAGAGGAGTTTGTGAAATTGCGCACTTACGGCAGGTTGTTACATATACTCGAAAGTTTGTGTACTTTTAATATGCGACGCGCAAATTTGAGGTCTCTCGGAGCGTCGTATTGAGTAATTTTGGATGCAGTTTCGCATCTGAATAAAGTATTACAATCAAAAGCGAACGTTTTTTCTCCCTGCCTATTTGAGCTTTCGAAAGGTTTTACAGCGCATTTTACAACTGATAGCTGCAGCGATGGAATATATTTTGTTTAAAAAAAAAGCAAATGCCATTTTTATAAATTGCATGAGAAAACGTAATTGTAACTCATTAATCCTCCTGATTATCTTTCGCGGAAACTTTTTATCGCTCTCGAATGCATCGTAGAGCCAATTAATAACATGCAAAAAATCTGAAGCCGCTATCTTGAGAACCCTCTATTGTGAAATGGATTCCGCTGCATACTGCTTGCTTATCATAGGAAGATTAAAACTCCCAAAGGCTTCATTATTTAATTATTTTCGAAACGAAATCGGTTCACGAATACCATTGCAATGAACCATAGAAACAAACATTGAACATAAAAATTTTCCCGCGAGAGAAGGCTTTGAAATCCAGTAAAGCAATTTGTATTTACGCCGGGCGCGCCGGCGGCAACTACCCGAAGAATGCGAGAGAAATAAATACGCCTTCCCAATAGCGACGCAATTGGAATTGAAACACCTCGGCCGCGCCGGGGGTCGATCTCCCAGCGAACGAAATTTCATTTACAGCCGAGAGAGCACGAGAGGGCCCAACAAATATATCGCCGGCAATCTCAGACGACGTCGCTCCGACGGTCCGACCATTCTGCGCGCGAGCTCGCTCGACTATGCAAATCTCTCTTAGCGGCGGACGTCGTCGTCGTCGTCGTCCAACCCTCGCGGCCGAAGGTCCCTGGCAGGCGACATGATTAAACACAGAGCGCCGTTGTTCCCTGTCCCTCCGTGGATCTTCCTTCTCCGCTCCCAAAGTCCCCCGGACTTCTCTATCTCGACCTCGAGAGGGGCAGAGAGAGAGAGAGAGATGGCTGCGCGACCTCGGCATTCACCGAATGCGGCTTTAATCACTAGCCAAAACCCACGTGGCCCCTCTCTCTCTCTCTGCTTTTATGCCATTCAATAATACGGCCGTCGCAACCCCTCCTCCCGGCCCTCGAATCTCTCATTCCTCCCGGGCCGCGCCGACAATTTATTAACTGCTTTGTTTTCGTTCCGGCGCGAGCGACGCCCCTGCGAGTATTTCATTATGCGGCAGATTATCTCCTGTGTATACGCGGTGTACGCCGAGCGCTGAAATTTTCAAAAGTAGACGCCGTGGCCTTTTGTCGATCTCCGCGCCCGCTATACGGATTTGATTCATGGGGGCTCTCGCAGTTTTTTCTCCTGTCGGCCGCACTGATTTTCGCCCCCCTCCCCCCCTGCGATCACAAGATACATTGCTCAAGATTACACTCGTCGCCATTGTTCCGCGTGTTACGCAAATCGCTGGACTCATTATTCTATTAATAAAGATACCCCGTTTTCGACGGATTTATGGCCCCTTTCGAAAAGCCTTCCTGCCAAGAAAATTAAAAACCCATTTCCCTCCCGGTATCAGGCGGAAATCAAAGCCAGCTTAAATCAATACCTTAAAAGCCGCGTACATCTCCATTCTCTCTCACCTGTTAGACCAACAGCTCACGAAGCGCTTCGAAAACATCGGAATTCCCATGCATATTCATCGCGGCCCGCCGGCCTAGCACAGAAAAAAAGACCGTACACAGCGGCCGCTCGGAAACGCGAGCCCGTAAAAGCTTTCGGCCGCGCGCCAAAGGTGACTAATTCGATCTTGTCAATCGGGCAATTTTCGGATACTCCGCGCGGCGATTAGCTCGCCTCTCCTCCCTCCGGCTTGCGCTCGCGCTCTCTCTCGCTCTCTCTCTGTCTGCGCTCGCAGTCCTTTATACTGTTATATTCCGGCGGTACATCCCCTTATAGCATCACGTTTACGTTTACGAGCAGCACCGCTGACGTTTACGAGCCACCGGCTGACGTACGAGCCACTTGCTGCGCTGCTCCGGCGCTCTCTCGTGCTTTCATTGCTTACGCTCACGCTCTCTCCCGCCGCTGCTGCCCCCCCACCCGGGAGGAGAGCCGCGAAATGCAACCTTGATTTTCGCCCGTTTCCTGGAGGCGCCCTCGGAAGCGGAGCGCGATCACTGGAGGCGCGAGAGAGGCTTGCCGCGGTGATTGATCCCTCGACGGATTGATGTTTATGGCGCCGCTCTCCGTTATCGAACGTTCTTTTGCGAAGGGAGTTAAACTAATTTTTCTTAACGCTTTTGAATTACGATATTTTATTTGCGACGGGTTTATTCGAAAACTAATGACTTCTTCTATTGTATTATTTATTTTTCTTATAATATCTTATTCCGCTTTTATTTGCAATACTCTCTTTTACTTATTCCTCGCAAAACTCTCCCCATTTCCAGGAAACCTATACTTCTCCGCGCGCAGCAAATCCTTAAAAGCAGCAACACACCAAAAGCTCGGCCAAAGAGCAGTCCGGCAGCGCGGAGCAGAACGAGTTCTCGTGCCCGATCAGTCGGTTCCAGAGAGCGCAAAGGGCTATCAGCGCGGAAAGCCACGGCCTCGCAGTGCAGTTTGCGATTGAGCGATTTATGGGCTCGAAGCGCATTGTCTTAGAGAGAGAGAGAGCGCCGAGCTGGTACGGACAGTGACGTGACACGACGTAACTGGGTCAGCTCCGACCTGGTTTTACAGCCAAACCTTGAGCCACAATAGGCCTGCTCGCTTTTCTCGTAAGGAGGGCTTCTTGTCTTCCACTCGGGGCTAAATTTATTGCTTCGGTAGCTGCCGCCGATGGTCAGCCGAAGAAAGGAATTGCGTGTTCTGGTCTAGATCTGGACTTTCCCTCGCGGGCCTACTGGAGTTAAGGTAAGGGCTAAGAGACGAGGAAAGCATGGGGCTCGGAGTCACATTTTCTCCGCTGCGCGACTACTATTCTATTTTCTTTCGCAGACGCTTTCGAGCGGTCTCTTCGAGAACGCAGCAAGCGACTCTGGGCAGCTCGAAAATTTCCCTTCAAATTTTGTAATAACAATCAAGTGTGAAAAAAGAAAGTTTCCGTAAAAGATGCACTCTTCCAAATATTTGGATTCTTTAGCATTTTTAATTTGCATCTTGAAGCAGCTTCTCTGCAATTTCGCACAACACTTTTCAGCTAAAGGGGAGAATGCGCAACGGTAACAAAGTCGTAATTTTAATGAAGAGGCGACAGGTAGCGTCGTCTGCTGACGATGCTGACGAGGGGACGTATCTTCTTCCTTGACTGATGAAGCATTCCGAGGGTTAATTACCCCCTTCGCCGAAACAGTTCGCCCGTCTTGCGCGCTACACGTCATCATTCCCATCACGTCCGATGATTCGTCGCCTCTCCCTTCGCTCCTCTCCGCTTACAGCGTCGGAACCAGGCCACCCTCCATTTTGTCGTTAGCTGCCGCCGAACGTGAGAACGGGCCTAATGCCGACATTTCGTCCCCGGGTCACATTGCGAGCATCACTTTGCTTCCTTTGCATCAGGCGCTCTTTATTTCTTTATGAATTTTACGCACTTGTTTTACCGATGGGCTTTTCCGAAAATTTAAGTGCCTCGCATCCGTCTCCCCGAGAGAATCCAGTCTGGCCCGTCGGACGAGATGGAAAAGATCGATCGCGGGTCTCCTTTCAATATTTACCAGGGCAGTCTATCGAAATAGAGCGCGAATCGCCCCCCTGCGTATTATACGCGAACAGCCGATGTTTGCGAATTTCCCGGCGCGCTCGGCATTATATCCCGCCGGAAAAAATGACGCACCGATCGAGCCTACATCCGAAAAACACGAGATATCGCCGAATCGAGAGATGTTCTCTCTCTCTCTCGCGCGCGCGCGACCCCTCGGCAATTTCCACCCTATTCAGTATACTCCCTCGCGCGACTCCCTCTCGCCGGCAAAAAAAAAGGAGAATCCGCCGAGCAAACAATGAGCCGGAGAGAAAGGGCAGCGGTTGGTTTTGCCTTTGAAAAAATGGAAAAAAAGCCGCGCGTCGTGCACCGGAAGCCCGCGCTTCCGGAGGCCTCCCTCGACCTTTCCTCTCTCTTTCCTCCCCTCGGTATCAGACTTCCCTTCCACCTTGGCCTCTCTCGCCTGTGTATTTGTACACGCGAGTACGTATAGGCAGCATCTAGGCACTGGCAGGCTAGTGCTCCCATGATTCATTGCCGGCGCGATGGATGATCCATCTCTTCCCCTCCTGCGGACCAGAATCCAGAGAGGGAGAGAGAGAGGAGCGACCGGTCCTGGCGGACCTGCTGTGCTGCTGCTGCTGCTGCTGCGGATCCAGGTTTCGTGCTGTCTCTGTCTCGCGTGCACGCACGCGAGACTATCTCGGCTCACCTCGCTGCGCGTGCTTTTTCATCTTCTTTTTGATATTTAATCTATTTATTTTTCCCGCTCCCCTTCCACCTCCCTCCCCGGCTGATTTTTCTCCGAGTGGCCGGAGAGTGCGCTGTTTCAGCAGAGCGAGGGAACGGCGATTTCGAGGAGAGGCTAAATTGACAGAGGCTGCTGGTAAATTAGCTTTTTTATGAATTGCTTGATCAAATAGTCTTGTGTGAAGCAATATTTTGTAAATCCTGGGCTATTTGTATATATTTTCTTGGATAATTATTTTTTTGATCGAATTGAAAGGGAATTTAATATTTTCATTGTACAAAGGTCATTTTATCTTTAAGAGTTAAAAGATAGTTTAAGAGTGTATTATGTTGTAATATGAGTCGTTTTCTTCAATATAGTGAATAGTCATTTAGTAGAAAAAACTAATAATTGATAAACTGTAAATAATTTATTTCTCTATACAAAACTAGAATTTGCCCATCTTTGAGAACTATACCAGATTTCATAACTCAAGTATTGGACGATTCATTCTCTCTCTCTTAAATAAAAGCCTCAGCTTGTCGAGCGAGCGAAGCAAGATCAGCCTCGCGTTCCGACGGTCCCTAAATTCAGCCGCGCGGCTCAGCGTCGTGCCTCGCGAGCGCAGCCGCGGCCTTATATTCCCCGCCGGCGTCGGCTCTGGTCACGCATCGTGTATGGCCGCGCGGGACATATTATTCCCATGTCTTGTTACTTCTCCCCCTCCGCGCTCTCGCGAAATTGCAGCGGCGGAGAAGACGAGGAGGGCGCCGCGCCGCGCGACGTTGCATGTACTGCCTGCCGTGCAGCTTTTCTCCTCTCTCCTCCCTCCTTCGGCTCTCCCACCTTCGGCTGTTATCTTTCTCTCGCTACTCCTTTTCCTTCGCTATCTGGCGAGTGTCGCTGTTTTAACAAGCGAAAAGAAGCCTGGCTACTCTCTGCCTCTCCTTTGCTCCGCGCTCGCGCACAGGTATTCCGCCTCGGCTGGCTTTTACTTCTGTTTGCGGGGATTTCTGGTAGATAGCTGAGCCGCTCTCGCGGTAAGCGCGGGATATTTTTTGATGATTAATGCCGCGACGGAGAGGGGGAGGGAGGAGGCGATAAGTAGCAGTTAGTACACACTTAGATCGGTAGCTCTGTGCTGCGTGTACAGCGACGGCGACCGGAGTTGAATGGCTCGGGTTTAATGGATCTGGAGGATGTCTGAGCGACTCTTTTTAGAGAAGAATCCAGGTGAAAATGCTTGAAATTCTGAATAATGAGAGAAATTTTTGCTGCAGAAATTAAACGAATTTACTGTCTTTTGATTAATAGACTTTTTCTGGGAATATGCGCAACCCCAAATGATGATTTAAACTTTTTCATTAGTTTGTTTTCAAAGTGGACAATAAAATAGTAATTTATTTTATCATCTGCACAAATGTCACTTACAGAAACCTAAAATTCTCATAATAGACATTATTTAAATGCTGAGGTATCATTGTAGCTTCTACTTTGATGAAACAATAACTTTTCATATAAAAAGTAGGATTGTTACTGATTAGAATATTAAAGTAATTTTTTTCCGATAGTCATTGCAACGATATTACGAGCATCATATTCAGATTGAGACTGATTTATAGTGGGTGCATTTACACAAGATGAAGTCAATAATAGCACTCGTTTAGCTTGATGTTCTTCTAATAAATTCAAACATAAAATCCAAGCATAATACTTGAAAACTATCCCTTCATCAACATGAATCATTCAGCTTCTCAGTATTACGTCTAAAAAATCCTTTCATCATCAGCGTAAAAGGCCCCACTCGGCTCGCCGTCGAAAGCAGCGGAAAAAACGCGCCGGGAGCAGACAGCGTCCGAATGCCGACCTCGTCTGCCGATTAATAAGCGAGAAGGGAGGTAAAAAAGGTCGAATTCGCGCTATTTTCGGCGCTGCTCGTCACTCTCGCGCTCCGCCGTCACAAGCACAAGACTCATTTGTCGCGCGAGTGGCGTTCGCAGGAAAATACGACGGGAATATTTCACTTTTCGCGTGTATGCAGCGCTCACGCACGCGAGGAGCGCCGGCGGCCCGACGACAGCAGCGTCGCGGCGCCGCGTCGCGAGAGTTTCGTCGAAATACAACAAGGAGTCCTGGCGGCGTAGCCTTAATAAATGTCCGGGCATTTTTTAAGGGCGGGAAATCGCGCGCTGAAAGCCGGCGGCCGAGGTTATCGACGTTCGAGCCCTGCCTGGTTTCTTGAATTCTGGAATGATACTTTGAGAAGCGGGAGTTAAATTTCAATCTTGGCTTGATAACTGAAATAGTACTTGCACGGGGCTTAAGTAAATCTAAGAATATTTGGTGCAGAGTGCTAAAAACTTTTCTTTTGAAGTAATGAATGGTTCGTACTGTGATTTACGAAGTCTCATTAATCATAAGTGAAATTAAAATTTAAAAGTATGTCTAGTTTAAAAAAAAATGTATAAATGTATTTTATTTCAGATGCTAAGTGTCATAAAATTCTGTTTGTAAAGTGGCAAAGTAAAATACATGTGGTTTGATTTCCGTGGCTGTACTTTATACGAGAAAACGAATGAAAAATATCCTTCACAGAAACTAGCAGAATAAGAAGCATTTATACTTCTTATTCTGCTTTCATAAAGCATTTAGTATTCAAAAGAAACGACTAGAAATAGCAATTTGAAGTGCTTAGAACTTTATTACATTTATAACGTGAAAAACCAAAAGCTAGATTGTAAATAAGTTTTCTCCTATAATTATTTAATCAAGCCAGTTTCTGCTTTACTCAAACAGCTTACATCAAGTTTAGTCACTCTCGTTTCCCGAAACGGCGCAAATAAAGCATTTATTGAAATATCAACTGATTACAGGCTCGAAGTGTGCAAAAGTAAAGGTTAGCCGCGGACGCAGCGATGCAACGCCGCACGTCAATTATTCGCGCCTTTTGCTCTGTTTCTCGTCGAATGCGCGCGAGGCGATTTTAAAAGCGTTGCGCACCTGCGTATACGAGCTACTTATCGAACGGAATAACCGCGCGGACGTGTGTCCGTCGTCCATTTTGTTCTAATACCGGTGTTTATATGTAAAACACCGGAACGAGATAATTCGCAGATTGCGATCGTAATCGATGGTAATAAAGTTTAAAGAGGATAAAGATGAGATCATCGGTCGGCATGGAAATTTCCAGGCTAGAGCGCGAGTGATCTGCTTCATTCGCGAACGAAGGCGGTACGTAAGTGTGCGCCCGTATAGCCTTTTCAGCGTAATAAGCATGCTTTCTCCTTTTTAGTGCTCGTGTCTGCTTAAGGCTTCCTCGCGTTTTTCCTCTTTCGCTTGGGAAAATACACGGAGTTGATGGAACCATCACTCGAGACAACTTCTTTCGTATGCAAAAAGAGTTTAAAACCATAGCTGATGGATGTAGCTACGTTTTTTTTTATGAATTCTCTAAACCGCAATATGATAAGCATAATCATTTCATATAGTCATTTCAAAATTTGAAAGCGTCTAATGTAAACTTGCGTATATTTTCTCGGCGATTCCTCCATTTTATTTTTTCAATTTGAAATGATATAAACTTCCTTTCACAAAATCGTATTTAAGAAGAATGCATAGTTTCTTTATTTTTATCGGACAAATCGAACAAGTAATATTGGTCATAGTTTCGTGAAGAGTATAATAAAATAATAAAAGCATTTTGATAAAAGCCAATAACTTCTTACATAAAAAATTATGTGTTACATAATTTGAAACGAAGAATGTCCAGCTCGAAATAGAAAACTAATAATATCATTTAATCTTCTCACAATGCTAATAAGAAATCACGCAAAAGCAACAACCTGAAACGCGTGCATTCTATAGATATTCCAGAAAGAAAAACGCTTAAAACTTAACATAAATCAGCAATGGATTCTATTCTCTCAAGAAAAATACGAAGATATGCAAATCCTTTCAGCAGCGAGTGTCACCTATTTTTTCAATCCGGCTTGTTTAATTGCAGGAAAAAAGCAAAAAGGAGAAAGGCTCCGGCGCGCGCGCGCGCGCCCGTGCCTCAGTTGGTTTTCAAAGCCGGACATCGCTCTGATGCAAGATAGAAAATAAATAATGGGAAACTCGTTAGAGCGTAGGACACAGAGCAAGTGATTAATTTTCGAGTAGTTACACAGAGAGGAGGGAAAGAGAGGCTGGGCCGGAGCGAGGTGTGACAAAAATAGACATTATGCGCCGCGCCTGCAGCTTTATTAATAGAATTCATAGGGCCTTCTCCGCGTTGGCAGCGTCGTCCGTCGTTTTAACGAGCCGCGACCGCTGAAATGTATCAATTTTTCAGCTGGATTCGACGAACGGGAATATTTGCCGGGCGCGCCGCAGCCGCGGAGGCAGCCGAGCCGACGGCTCGCTCGCGCCATGTCCGACGGCCGTCGGCAGCCGCCGCGGCCCGCCATTAGACCGAGAGAGCTGTGCTGCTCCAGCATCCGTCGCTTCGCGCTCGAGATCGCTCGTTCGTTTAATCGATTGTTTATGGCTTTGGAGGGACGGAGGATGGATGGAATTTTTCTTTGCGGGGCCGACTTTTTTCGTTGGTCGAGGAATATTTTCATTTTGCGATTCGTGTTGGATTGCAGACCGCGCAAGTGCCCGAGAGTGGGAAAATGTATTTTTAATTGAAAGAGCTGTTAGGATATTGAAGTAAAACTTGTAATTTATTTATTAATCATTTTGGAACGAGAGTGTAAAATTGAAAAAGAATTAATAAAAATTTCTAGTACGTATTAATTAAAATTACAGCCTATTCGTGACTAGTTAATACTACCTTTAAGAAAATTGCGATATAGTACCTCTATTTATTCACCTATAAATCATGTCTAAATGTTAATCTTGTTAAAATCTTTCTCAAATTTCAGGCAAGTTTTGTTAATAAAGAAAATAATACAACAAAAATCAATGAATTATTCTATGATCAAGAATTGAATTAAACTTTTTCTAATTATTTTAAGCGTTGAGATATTTTTGTTACGTAGATAATTTTGCTAACACGTTGATATCTTGATTCTGCAGTACTTTTATTGCAATTATTATTCGATAATGCCGTGGACATCCCATGACTAAACTGCTGTACGCGACAAAGGGCGTAATATGATTTATGCTTTTATAGGGCAATAAATTTACAGAAAAGAGCTTATGAAATAACTGGTTTACGATTCGCTAATTTTATTTCAACAATAAAATGCGGTATATTAAATATTAATGCGCCCTGCTATTGCATTAATTAAAAACGCTGAAAATTTATTGTTGGTCATTAATGATTAAATTGATTATTTGATTGATAAGTTTAAATAAAATAACTATTCTTTTAATTTCGTTAAATATTAAAAACGTTTTTTGAACCAGACACTAAACTATTTTGAAAACTCTAATGTTAAAACATTAAAGTTTAGTGGTTAAAAAGTATGCGCATAAAGTCGAAAGAAAAAAATATCTAATCTTTTGTTGGTACATGAATTTTTGTAATTTAATTCGATCAAGTTGTAATTTTTGTTTGTAATTACACTGACACCGTGACATTTAAAATAATTTAATTTAGAAAACATTGAAAATTAAAGTTGCCGTTTCACTTTGAATCTGTTTTTTTAAATGTAAACGTTTATAAAATATTAAAATTTATAATCTAAACCTTTTCAAATGATTTGGCAAGATAAAACCTTGTTTTCAGATTTACACTAATCTTTTACATCTTATATGAGTAGAAAATAAAGAACTCAACAAAGATTTTTAAATTCATGTCTTATTTCAAAACTATTCACAGTTAACCTAACAGAATATTCAGCACAATAAAAAAGCAACACTCGGGAACGCTGATTTAGTGCTCGTTTTTGCGGTGTCGATCTAATTTCGTAAAATCCGTGTCCATAATAAGCGTACTTGATATGCAAAAACACTAAATCAAGAGTTCGCAGCCGGCGTTTATCTAAGCACTCGCACATATCATACGTACTTGACGTCGCAGACACATATTCAACACGGAAAAAACTGACGTCTCCTCTGACAAGCTCTTGAATTATAGCCATCCGCAGCAGCGGCCTAATCAACGCCTCTCCGTCGCTCAATTGAGCCCGGCGATATCTCGGCGATTGCCCGTCCAGCTCCTCTTGCAATTGTAAAGCAACTAAAATTTCCTCAAACACTTGCGCCGATCCATCCACGAAGACTCAGCACTTGCAACTGAGTCAGGTATCTAAGCTTCCTCGGCGTCAACCCCTCTTGAGCGAGGAAGTGAGGAAACGGGAGCGACCTTGAATCTCGCAATTTGCGTATTCGTAGGAACGAGGAGCGAGAGAAAGAAAGTCGCCCGGGCCTGAAAGGCGAAAATTGGCCAAGCCTTTGGGCCGCCCTTTCGGCCGTAAATCAGGAGCAGTCAGCTCCGCTCCACAAAGGGATAGAGTTTGCGGGAATCCGTCGGCCGACTCCATTACTCCGAGAACCGGAGCAATCCTCAAGGCTGCAGCCAGAAGCAGGTAGGGCAAAGTGCATCTTGTTTTGCATATAAGCGCGCAACCCCCCGTAATGGGGTTAAAAGCCGGCGAAGGCCTGCCCGAGCCTTTTCCCCCGAAGGATTCGTTTTCCCGCTTTGCGGCTTTTCTTTCGGTCATACGCATATCCGCGCGAGTTCCATCTGCGCCCCGAGGAAAGAGGAGGTCCTCCATTGTTGTTGCCGGATAGCCACGACTAGCCGTCGGCGAAACTGTCAGTCGGGGCCGTGCGTGTCCTATAACAGACGTGCTCGGTGTAACGGATCGCGCGGGACGCGGTCTTTCCTCGTGCGCGAAATGCATTTATCTCGCTTAGATTACTGCGTCGATGACTGCGTGCGGCGCTTTTTTTTCTCTTCGCGGAGTTTAATGCCTCGCTGAGGGTTTTCCTTTTTCTTGGCGGTGGGCAAAGGTGAGAAACGCTTTGACGCGACGGAGTGAAAAACCTCGAATTTTTTATCGTCGGACGAAATTAGTAACACTTTGCTTTGGGTAAATTGAAAATGTTCAATTATTTTACATTCGCGGCTCCTTACATCTCTCTTTCATTTTTCAGGTTTGAAATTCATCTTTAGAAACGTCTGCCGTGACCTACACTCCAACAAATGGCGCAATGCAAGTGGCGGAAAATTAGCTTACCAGTTTGGCAGAACGACTTATCGGCATTGGAAGCTCGCCATGCAGATAAACAAAGCTTAACTAGAGCCGCGCAACTTCTTAATTGCTGGATATTTTAATTTTCCCCATCCGAATAACAGTTTTAACGAGTCAAAGCCGATTCCGGTAACGAGGTTAAAAACGAGGATCGATTTTTCAAGCGCGGCGAGCGCTAGATAAAAGTGCGTTACAAATGCGCGCTCCTTGCCGCGCGAAATAAACTGCCCGACATTAAACGCAATTAAAATATTGTCACAAAGTGCGGCAATAATGTTTTGCAACGAGCATAATATATTTTGGGCATTTTACGCGCGAGAACGAGACGGAGAGGCAAAAGCCGAAATCTCTCGCGTGAGACAGGCGGGAATGGACTTGGATCAAATCCAGGTACAATAGCGACGAGATATTCGCAGGCGTAATAGCGCAGCTAAAGTTAAGTTAAGCATGAGATTCGCTTACTCGGGACTCGAGACGCCGCAGACACTCTTCACGGAATATAGTATATTTCCAAGTAGCGCATCTGTTAATACAAATGTCTATTTCGATGCGATGATAAAAAGGACGAATTCTTAATTACTAAATTATCGCGCGTTTCCATTACAATAATTCTCTAAAGAATCTTATAAAATAAAATCTCCTATACGTCTAATTTAAAAGGTTTTGTATATAAATGCTGACGTATGAACAAGCTAAATCAGGTATAAGTTTTCTTATCAATAGAAAATATTTCATCTCCGCGAGGAGCAGCGCCATTATTAATACCGCCAGCGAAACAGACAACAGCTCGGCGAACCAATCAATTGAAATTCAATAAAATACTTTTGAACTTGCTCATCCAACGGTCAGGGCGCGTGAAACGCCTACAACGAATTCCCGCTTGCGGACACGGCCATTGCGCAACCGGCACAAAGCTCACAAAAGCCTCGTTCCAGAAATAGCGTTATTAATGAATCGTTGTTTAATATAAACTGTCCGAGTCCCTCGGGGATCCATTCTTCAAAATCGATTTTCCGCCGCACGGCGAGACGATTACCTCAGGCGCGAAGATCCTGCCTCCATTGTCCCGGCGAGCTCCTCGACGCCGCGCGCGCTCCAACAAGTCAAAACAAAACGCTAAGCGAGTTCCAATTCCCTAATAGTGATTGATGGATAAGTAGCCTAATGAATTTTTCGCCGGCGGGTCCTGAAAACACACGCGCCCGATGCGCTCGCCCGGTGATGGATGATCGTCGCAGGCTCGTCTCCTACCCGATGCCTCTCCGGTTCGTCGCCTCGCGATATGTCGCGCGCACAATGCGCGCTTTTCGTGTACGGCGTAGGCGGTTATTAATACCGGCCGAGGGGGGGGGGAGGGAGGGGAAGCCGGCGCGCGGCGTTCGGGAGAAAAGGAAGAAGAAGAAGCGCGTCGTCGCTCGTCGAAGGAAAGATGGCGCGCGATCAAGAGACGCGGACCACCTGGCAGGTAGATATTTCGAAAAACACGCCGCCGCGACCGGAGGAGAGACCTTGGACGAGAAAAAGGGTCAGGGAGTAAGAGGCGGAATGTAGCTGGCAAGGGTGTGCCGCCGCGGCCGCCGACGACGACGAGAGGCGCGCGCGAGCGGGCTCGGATACGTCGTAAATCATTCCGAGATTATGCGACTTTTCAAGCCGGAATGCGTCATGAGCGCCGTCGAGAGCTGCTCCCGATGCGAGATTGTGACGTGCAAGCGGAGTCGGGTGTGCGGGATGCTATAAGCGTTTTCACCGCTCGGTCAAAGGCGAGTCGTTCATTATTTCGGTGATGCTCAGTGAGTGCACTCGGCCCCGGTGTCGTTTAGCCGCCTGTGACGTCCGCTTTTTTAACCATTAATTTTCGATGTTAAGCGCCTTTGATTTCATTAGCTTCTTCGTTTGTCTTCTCGATTGGAGCTTGTGAAAAAGAACCTGCAACACTTAAATGAAATTCATTTCCTGTATAATATAAAATAATAACGCTTCTTTTGAAGTATACACAAGCCGTACTCGATACTTCATTCAAAAACTGCTTTAATTTATCGGTCAATTTGAAAAATTGATTCCAAATGGGAATAAAGTCATAAATTGTTTCTCGCTGCGAGAGGACACGTGAAACCCAAGCTAATGAGGACGAAATTTATTTTTCTATGCCGTATAAGCCTAATTTAATAGACGGTAGATTTCATCGCTCATTCCGAGCGCGATAGGGAAGCAATCAAGTGACACGAATCCCAATCCCCGGGCGTACTTTATGCGGCTAATAAAAAAGAGCGGCGAACGAGCCAAAGTGACATAAGCGGTGTCATAATACCAGACAGCCGCGGCTCTCCGTCTCTTTCTCCCGCTCCTAACCATCAGTTATTTATTTGCGCTACTTAAATAACCATAACGTGTTAATAGCCGGCAGTAGCGGCGCTCGAGTCTCCCGCTCTCTCTCTCTCTCTCTCTCTCGCACACAGCCGAGCGCGGTCCTGGGATTTATTTATGGGGCGTATTTGTTGTCGGCGTGTAAATTCCTTTGCCCGGCTATAACACTTGGCGGCCGCGGCTAAGCGTTCAAGGGTCGCCGCGGCGAGTCGCCTCTATCTCTCTTTCTCCTTCTCGTCGCTCGCTCGCGCTCCGTCGTCGCGGCGCCATCTTCGCGGCCCGGCGGAAGACCGCACGACGTCGTTATTTGCCTCCCTGCACTCCGCGGAATGACCCCTGCGAGCGTCCTCGTCGCCGAAGCGATTATTATTATTGGCGTGCGATTCCAAGCCCGGCGCGGTGCGTCTGCGTCGCTTTTGTGGGCACGTATACTTTGTCGGAGGAAGGAACAGGTATAAGTAATTATCTGGGTGTCTTTGGAACGGGATTTGAGATTTCTTTAGGCCGAAGGCTATAAAGAACCGCTTTGAGTCATCGTGTGAATTTCGTGGTGTCGATTTGTTTTACGAATGGCAGGTGACTTTAAATTGCGATTCGTCGGCGAGATATAAAATTCGTTTGTATACAGCTGGAGATAAATTGATTTATTATAGTTTGGCGGTGTAGTAATTTTTACTCGTGCATTCTTTTTAAGCAATATGCTAATTGAAGTAATTTAAAGGGGAAATTTTATTTAGGAATAATCTCTGTTCTAATTTTTAAGTCTTTTAAACAATCGTTTAAATTTCTTATAGCTTACAAAAAGGTTTGGTTTTGCAAAAGTTTTACTAGCAGTTAAAAAGATTTCCACGAGAAAACCTCAGCACCGCTCGTTATAATTAAATATCAAAATGTATTGCCTTCCGTTTTTAAAGAAAATTAAACGAACACCACCGGATCTTTCCATTGTGCAATCAGGGATACATCAGTAATCCACTTAACACGAAATCCCCCGGCAAAAAGGCAATGCTCAACAAGAAAATTATCATTGCCAATTCATCTCCTGCAATTAAATTACATTTCACTCGTTCCGGCGAAAATAGAGAATCAGGCTGCTTTGCAGCAATCTCGCGCGCATACATCATCCATCCGCGTGCACAGAGGCGGGCGAGCCCACACCGCGCCTCGGCAGAGTTTTTCTCAATTCACAATAACACCTCTCCGAGGGGGGAGGAGGGGCAGAAAAAAAAACAGCGAGGCAAGGTGTTTCTCGCCGGAGCTTTGTCGGAGGCCACGTACACACGCTGCATAAAGACGTGGCACCGCGGCGCGGCGCAGGCTATTTCCTCTAGCGGGCTTTTCTAGCGTGAGAATGAATAATTGCGATTCGCTGCACAGCGAGAGAGAGAGAGAGAGAAATGCAAGACCGGCGATCTCCGAATCGATAATCGGCGTGGGCGATCGGCCGAGGGAACGGGGCTCGGCCTCTCTCGGACCCGAGGAAAAGGCCTCGCGCGCGCGTACACGGCTCCGAACCTTTCTTCTTCTTCTTCTTTTTTTTTGGCGAGGAGGCTTATGTATGCAAAAACCGATCGGCGCGCGGACCCGACGCGAGCGCCGCGCGACCATTTATAATTCGCGAGAAATATTAATAAGAAAGGCACGAGAAAGAAGTAGGCGCGAGTGGGCGGTCGCTGTTGTACCCGATCGATCCTCTCCGAAGCTTTTTCTCGCCTTCTTGGGGGGGGGGAAAAACTTTCTTCGGCGCTTTAATGAATGCTAAGGGAAGACGGAGCTAACAAAGTTGGATGCTTCGTATTAATGGTTGCTTTTTTTTTGCTCTTCTTGGGATCTTTGAAGAGAAGTTAATTCGCACCGGAAGTATTTGTTCGAGCGGAATGTAATTTCTTTGTGGGTTCGAAGAAAACGCTAGAAAATGGGTATTGAATGTTTAAAGTAAATTAATATTTTGTATACGTATTACTTCCCGACGCAATTTTTTTTAAGAAATTATATTTGATTTAACAAGTAAAAACACAAATACCGTTAGTATATTGAATGATTTCACGAGACCTTTCGTTTGAATTTAAAATTTATTCCTTTCAAGTATAATTTTTCTTAAAAGTATCCTCTTTAAAATCTTGTCATTTGAACTGTAGAACTATATTTTATACGCTTGCTTGCGAAAAATCACTTTACATAGAATCAATAATAATTCTCACAATAAAATAGAGAATTTCTAGTTTTCTATAATGCACTTGCCAGTAGATAACAATTCATACTGTTTTGAAAGAGTTTATGGAAGGTGGAAACTCGAGGAACGAAGTTTACAGTCCCATCGTGACACTGTGACCGTTTTAACGAAATTCAATTTTCTCTGGGCGCGATTCGTGCTCGCGATTATTACGTAATATCAACAGGTTTTCTTAATGCATTACCACGGGCAGCATCGTATCTTCGCGTATCTCTTTTGTTGTGGGCGTTACGGACTTTTATGATGAATGCCAGTGTTTTAAATAAATCATTTATTATTTCGAGAAAAACGTAGCCTTAACTCGAAAGCTATTGCGGCACTGTTTCTCCCGTTGTACAGGAAAAAGATTAATTGCCGCGGCTTGATTGTAATCTTTGAAATAAGAATCATTTACGTTCTTATAAAATTAATATTAAAGTCGGGAAGCAACAAAACGCAGATTGCACTGACTTTAAGTGCTACTTCTGATAACCAATTTAATTATAATTTTTCTTTTTTTTTAACATGCAGTATTTGTATTCAAGAAATATAAATAAGTATTAATAACTGCAGGTATTTTCCAACTTGTGAATTACTTTTTAGAGGAATTATATCTATAATTTTTCTAATTTCAATTTAATAATTTAACTTTACGCTAAACAATTCGCTGATGTAAGTATGAAAAACTTCATTTCATATTGAATAATGAACTTATACCACCGAACAAAGAGTATAAAATAAAATTTTAATTAAAAAGAGTATCACAGCATCAGAATTGATTCGAATTCCAACACCATCGACTTGCCACATTACCACTCGCATCGAGCAGAAGATTCTCAGGATAAAAAAGTCATCTTTTTCGTAAATCACGCATATACCCGAGGGATGAGCTCTCCTCTCAGCCTCTCAATCTCTCCCGGGCAATCGGCGGGCCGCAATAAGAGCCGCGCCTCGACCGAGCGAATTTTCAACCGCGCAATTTCTCGAGAAAAAACGGACAAGAACCGCAAGAAATCAGCATCGGCCATCGTGTAAGTTTCGCTGCCTGTATAACGCAGCCAGCCGACCGGACGACGGTGGAGGAGCTGTTTTTCAGGGCTCCCGGGCCGAGGTAAAAAAATGCCCGTAGGGCCGCGCGTCAGGTCCTGGCCTTCGGCACACACTCCGGCCGGGCAGACTCGCTGGAGCTTTCCGTGGCAGGGTGATTGGTAGCGGCCGTTAGTTTAATCATCGCGCATTAGCCGCGCGCCGTAGTAGCGCACTCTCCTCCTCCCCCCGCCCCCTCTCGCGGCAATTTCGGGCGTAGCTTTCAAGCGCGCGGCACCCTCGAATTCCGTCGCTGCCGGAGCTGTCGCTCCTCCGCGTACTTCGTTTGCTTTCATTTCGCGCGGCCGCGCGTCCCTCTCCGGCTTCCGTTCCATTCATTCGTTCATTTATTCGCAGACTCGCGCCCGTTTGTCACGCCGCCGCTGCGGCCCGAACGACAGATTCTGCTTTTCGCTTTCGCGCGTTATGGTTTCTATACGGGCGGCGAAATAGAAAGCCCGAGAGAGACACACCGAGAGCTTGCTCAAAAATATCCAGCGAGCGGGGAAGAATACGCGCGCGAGAGAGAGAGAGAGAGAGAGAGGGAGGGAGAGAGCACCGGTCGCCGAGCCGTGGAATCAGCGGCTATTCACGCTACGCTGGCAAAAGCGTGAATTATGAGTTTTCGAGGGGGGTGGAGGATGCCGCCCCGTCGATGCGCGCCACTCGCCGTTCGACCGGCCATGTCAAGGACGCGCAATAACTGGCCGCGAATGACGCTCGACGCGAGGGAGAAAGAGAGCGGGACTCGAAAAGGCGCATTGACAAATTAATTAATCAATATCAATTACGCGCCTTTTCGAGGACGAGTTGAGTCGTGCATAATTCCAATTTACGATTAGCGGCAGGCTGTTCCAGTGTTATTGTTTGCGCACAATGGCTAGATTAATTGAACCTGCGTTAAATTTATTTAATAAGACTTTCCCACTCTTCGGTTTGGTAATTCATTATTATATTTTTTATTCAATGTGTTTTACTTAGCGAGTAATTTAATAACTAATTAATTTCTTACGCATAATGGATAGCAGCGTCAAATATGTTAATTAAAATGTTATTATTTATTAGTCTTTTGGGTAAAGATCGTTCTTTGAAAAATATTCATAATAAATTTATTTGACTTCAAGTCATGAAATTTTTTGAAGTTACGCGTATACAATTTTAATCAAACTTCGTTAATCTCGCGTATAAGCCCTTTTCCTTTTACGATATCAGCAGAAGTACGTTGACTCATCCAATAACGCAAGATTGCAGAGAGAGGTCTCGGAATAATTTGAAAGGAAATCCGAGTGACGTCAGTATCTTGTTTCTCGCCCAATCGACGTACCGGGACCGAAGGCTTCGGTATGATAATCCTCCGAGGGGTGCCTGGCATTCCGATATCTCATATTTCATCCACGCGTGCGTGTAAACTTGTTTCCGTGATTTACGGCTAGACTTCACTTTCTGTCATATCTGGGTATAGACCAAGTTTTCTTAATCCGTTCTGAAAAAATATTCCACGTTATTAGGGAACGGCGCGGCTGGAGGATGATTAATTAGTGGCTCGAAAAATATTTTGTTGGACAGGCGAGGAGAGATGTTTCTCGAAAAATGGAAAATTTCGAAGATGCAATTAGTTGTGCTATTACGTAACGTTGAAAAATATTTCAATTAATGGCGGAGAGTATTAACAGGCCAAGGAAAAGTTTTTCCTTAGCGTAATTAAACTAAATAAATATACGCATACACATTTGCATTTAAATTCAAAAGCAGCATTACAAAAGCATACTAATTTTTCATTCAAATCACCAATTTACACAATGTAACATAATACTATCTTGATGGTCAAAGTGGATTTCTCAAAGTTCACCGAATAAAGCTCCAAAAGGCGTTTTTCCT
Source organism: Ormyrus thymus (assembly GCA_035582935.1). Lineage (NCBI taxonomy): Eukaryota > Metazoa > Arthropoda > Insecta > Hymenoptera > Ormyridae > Ormyrus > Ormyrus thymus. Next base: position 7,140,170 of record JAWWEM010000044.1, on the reverse strand, counting down.
TCCATTAATTTACGTACATTATAAACCCATCGCTATAAAAGAAATAACATTAACCTGAGGTCCTGAGGCTCGCAAAACCAAGGCGGCAGGCTTCTCGAGCGGAGCTTCCTAGCCGGGGATTACAAGCCTATAGCATTGCGAAGGAGCCAGCAGAGGGCTGGAGCAGGTTGCCGTGGGAGGGGGGGGAGGGAGATGGCGGTGAAAGATGAGTAGGTGGCGGAAGGAGACGAAGAAGAAGAAGCAGCGGCGGGACGAGGGAACGAGCGTCATCTGCTGGCTCCCAGTCCTCCCGAGCAGCTCGGCTACACAAGCAAGGAAAGAAAAATGCCTCCTCCCGGATTTTCGGCCGCTGCCGATGTTCTTACAGTATTCACAGATTATGGCCGGGAGCGCTTTTTAAAACGGAGCACGCGGCGTGGCTTTGGCCGCTCTTGGGCTCTCCGCCCCTCTCTCTTAAAATCGAGGACACAGAAATCCCGGCAATCAGACCCGGACGACGCGAGCCAGCTTCCACGGCGATTAATTATCCCCCACCCCTCCCCCTTGTCTTACTTCTTCCTCGGCTCGCGAGTCCCACTGGATTCTGGAAGGGAAATAAATGCCGAAAGCCGCGAAAAAAAGGAGCGCCCGAGCCGGGGAACGGCTTGTCCGCACCTTTAAAGAGCTTCGCGATATATTTGCGAGCGTTATAAATGTTGCGTTAAATTTTGCACGCGGCTACCGGTGGCACCTTGCGCTCCCCTTCTCCCCTCTCGCCTCGCTAAACTGCAATATTTTAAAGCTGATGGAACGCGGACGCGGCGCACTATTATTTTTAATCATAAATTTCGTACGGAAAAAAGGTATCGCGGGAGAGGGTAGTGAAGATATATAGGACGCGGAGGTGCGCGTGATATTAGGGAATTATGAAAACTATTTATCGTGGATCAATTTTTTAGACGAAGCTACGCGGGAATTAATTAGTGGGTATTAATTGGAAAATTAATGAACCTTGGGAGTATTAAAATTACGTGAAAAGGTGTTATTATCATTAGTTTTTCAGAGTTTGCATATTGCATAATTAATTCTTCCGCGAATTATCACCTTTATTAACAAAATTATTCTTATAAAAATTTTAGCTTTAATTGAATTAAATTAGCAATTAAATTAAAAATATACGTACTGCAGTACTTTACATAATAAAACAAAAATAGCTTTTTTAACTTTGTACAAATTATTGTGAAATTATAGCTTTTGTTGAAAAAAAAGCAATATCAGATATTTTCAAATGTTTGTGAAAAAGCTTTCTTTTTAAAAATTTAATTAATCAAATGTATTATTTGATTAGAGAACGTACTTTTTTGTAAAGTATAGCAATATAAATAGGCCTAACAACCGCCGGCAGCATTCTGCATAAAACATCCCAAAACAATAAAACCTAAAAGCCATACTCCCAATCCGCGAGCGCAATTAATAAAGAAACTCATTTGCAAAAGAATCTGGCCGGCGCTTCCTAATAAATGAATTCCACGCAGGATACTACCGCGCAAATACAGGTTTAACCGGTGGAGGCGCGCACAAGCCGGAATCGCGGAGCCGCGAGCAGCCACGTCGCGGCGGTGCCTTCGTTTTGCGCGAATGGCCGATGATCTCGGCGAGCTGCGCCTTAGCGGTGGCGCTATCATAACCTGTACACTCGGTCTCTGTGCACGGGACATTAGCACCGCGCGCCGCGCGTTCTCTCTCCCTCTCTCTCGAGAGAGAGGAGAGCCGGCCGCGCAACGAGAGAAACGAGAACGGAGCGGAGAGAAAACGAGCGGAGCAAGCAGCGCCCGCGGAGGGAGGGAGTGAGGGTCCCGGACACCGCTGCACAAAAGCGTGATAAATCGACAACATTAATTCGCATTTTACCTTTGTTTGCGCTATACGGAATACAATATTAAATGGAATAGCCGCACAATAGATAATGCTCAAGCGCCATCATTTACGCGACGTGCCGGCCCGAGAGGGAGAGATGCTGTCGCGCGGGCTTTTCGCGATATCACGCACGAGGCTAAGATGTATGTAGGGCAGCGATGTTTTAAGGCTCGTGCTGTTCAATCTTAGAGAGCAGGTACATTTTGGCACTTTTATGCAGTTTATAATTCAGCTGCTTTGCTGTTTTGCGACGTTGAATAGATTAAGTTATGTGATAAGAATTTGGATAAAATAGAAATGTACACAGATAGCTACTGATGTAGCTAGGTTCGTGAAAAAGAAAATAAAATACGGCGCGATTAACGTTAATAACTTTCTAAAATGTGCCTAATTAATTTTACGTTATTTGTCAAAAGTCTTGTTTGAAAACTTTTTATTATTTTGTAAACAAGCCGAGTAAAAAGTGAGAGATGGTTATATCCAGTCAGTGACAAGGTTGACAGTTTTGATGTATGTCAACAGAATTAATTACAGTTTAATGGTTTCATTTCTGGCTTGAATCTTTAAAATGTGATGCATATATTTAATAATTACAGTAAACATTTTATTATATTTTTTAAAAGAATAAAGAGCTCAAAAATATTGCCATTCACGAAATATATTAATAAAAAGCCTGTTGGAAGTTTTCATTATTATTTGGCCAATTTTTGGCAAATTGTTCGTATATTGGCCAAATGTGGTCAATTATTAGTGAAATGTATTAAAAAAAAATGGCAAAATTTTCCCCAGGGAAGCCCTTTCAGTTAAAAATCATCTTTCCCTCCACAATTTCGACAGTGAGACGATCATTACAAACATTCACTTGAACTTCCTCAGAAAACAAGCCCCGAAGTACTAAAAACTCCCGAAGACGAAGAAAAGCCGGCGCAAAAGAGCAGCACCGGCGGGAGAGGAGAGCGGCGGAAGGGTCTCGGCCCGGAGCGCGGCGTCGCTCGCCGTGCAGTTGGTGTTGGCAGCCCGGGTGACGCATGGATTCGATTCCTGGGAGCTCGTGATTCCGCTCGGTTAGCCCCGTGTCACTCCCAGCGAACCCCATTACCCGCCCCCCTCCCCCTCCCCCGTCCCCGCCGCCGACGAGCCCCGAGGCGGCGGCACATCGCCCGCACGCCGCGGAATTCGCTTCGCTCGCAGGAGGCGATCGCGCGTACAACTGTTTCGCGATTCGCCGATGCGCGCCTCGAGATTGGCTGGCTCGGCGGGGAGAGGGCTCCTCGGACGGTGGATGCTTCGGACGTGCTTTTTGCGTGTCAATGCGTCGAGGCTTGGAGGGCGAGAAAGGGCTTTTTATTAATTGTTTTTAACGGAATCGACTGTAATTAAAGGCTTATTTATATACAATTCGTTATAGATTGGTTTAATTATTATATAGATAAAATTCACCAAACGCGCTAAGTTCAATAATTATAGTTAAATTCTAGAGTAAATATTTTTATAAATAAGAAAGGGAAATATGACTCTTCTTATTTAACAAAATGCAAGATATAGATTCCACTTAATTTTCTCATAAATTATATTGATCAATTTGAAATTTCGAAATAACGGTTATTTTCAATTAACCCGCCACTATCAGTTACTCGCCTATTTGTCGCAGTGAAATACTTTCATAAAATTTACCCCCTCGATTAATTAACCAGTCTTTTTAGTCATCGAAATATTCAATAAACCGTTAGTAGAAAAAATTTGCCAATTACAGTAAAGGTCGAGTTTAGCTAACGGTGCGGTACCGAAGGTATACACCGGACGGACAAGCAGATATAAACTCGACTCTATCGATTATAGGCATCTCGCCTTCTGCACCCTTCCCCCCCCCTCCCCGTGCCAATATTCCCGTCCTCCGCTGACGCAGTTCCCCACGAGCGGCCGCATCGATTAGCCGCAGCCACGCACAAGTAATTTAATTTGTTGCAGGATTTGTGGAATGTTAATGAAAACGACCGACGGGAACACTTGTCGGCTAAGGGTGCCAGCGGATCCCTACTAATCGCACGAACGCTGGCTGGCGAAAATAAATAATTGACCGTTTCTTATTTCAAAATTATTGGTATTCCGTGTATTAGATAAAAAGACAAAAATTGTTACACCGCGCTCACCAGCTGCAAGCCTGCGCAGCGGTTGATTTATATTACAAAATTATCCGCGAAAGATTCGTATCCGCGCCCGTCAGCGTGTAAATCACCGGTGTGTAAAATGCCATTTTCACAAAACCAGTTCATTGATAAAAGCAAAGTACTTCAAAATTCAAGAATCTTTTTGTTATCAAGCCGGTGCTCGAGCAAAGCTATCTTTGCTCATTCATCAACAAGCTCGTATCAGCGGCCGATCAATTCATTCGGTCTCGAGCGTGACAAGCTCGGCCGCGAGAAAGAGAACAAGAGAGGAGAACGCAGTCGGCGGATCCGGAGAGCCAACGACAACAAAAAAAAAAGGAAAAAAAAATCGTCAATCGTCCGAGCCGCGATTCCGTGGAAATTTCATCGCCCTCGCAGAGCTTTCGATGAACGTGTCGCGGCGCGGCTTGATAGATGCCTCGCTCGCGCTCATCTCGATAAGACATCGGGAGAGAGAGAGAGAGCAGCAGCAGCAGCGGACACGAGCTTTTGCGTGCTATCGCGGCTCCGGCGCACGTGTGAATTCGATATCGGGGAAGCGGGGGATGGCCCAGAGAGATAGAGCCGCTGCACCGAGGCTCGCCGGGATGAGCTGGGCTATAGAAATACATATATACGTGTATATACATATACCGGCGGATGTGTAGAGAGCGGCAACGCCGGGTAATGGAATCCCTTCTCGCCGGAGGAACGCAATCACGTTGATGTTTCAGAACCCCAAGGCTGCCACGAGGGATTTCCTCGCGCTCATGGCCAGATCAGACTCGCGTGCTGTTGCTGCCGCCGCCGCTGCCTCAGGATCCCTCACTCCGTCGTCCTCTATCTCGCTCAGCCCGCTATTATTATACGCCGAGATCTCTCCTGCCTCCCCCCTCCGCCCGCTGCTGCTGATTCCATTTCGGCCGGCATTTCAATTCCCTTTTTTCCGAGGAGGCAGCGAGGAGTCGGCTTTTTTCGAATCGATTCCGCCGACGCTCGGCTTGCTCAAGTAGAATAACGAATCGACGATTCGTTCTGGGTCTGCTTGGCGGCTGAAGCGGCGAGCGGTTATTGATTTTAGCTAAGTGATTCCGCTTTAATAATGCGGGAATGATCGATAAGGCGGTTGTGGAAAAATTTGGCGCTCGATCGCTTTTTGTACACCGAGGGAGGTAAAGTTCTTTTTTTTAACTTTGATTCATAAAGTTCTTATAAGGAAAGTTGGATTAAACGTTCGGTCGTATATCACGGCGGTCCATCGGCATTCTTTTAACGAAAATCATTTTAGGGCTATCCTTTCAGTTAAAAATTAATCTTAACATAAGAATTAATCGAATAAAAAGGAAAATGAATTCATGTATATTTTCTTATGAGATTATAAAACTTGCAGCTAAAAAATAACGTTATCCAAATACAAAATAATAAAATGCTACATTATGTAATTTTCGTACGCATTAGAATTAAAAATATGGATTAAAATAAAAGCAATTTTCGGAATTGTAATAACGAAAAAGTTGGGCATTCCAAAGGCAAGTTTTTCTATTACGGCAGTTCTTTATTATACGCATTTCAGCCGTCAAGCCGCTGGAAGCGGAGAGCTGCCCTTCAGCAAGATGGCTCCGTCGAGGTGAGAAAAGCCCTCGACTATTCTCTCTCTTCCGCTTCGCTTCTCTTATCCAGCGGATCTCCGGCAGCCCTCTTCATTCGCCTATTCCGCAGTGCTTTAAAGTCTGTTACTCCGGGAGAAAACTAGTACAGCGCCCATCGCGAAAGAAGAAAAGTAACGCATTTCCAAGCGGCGCGCGCTGAAAAGCGTAAACCTTCTTCTCCTCCAGCGGCGGCGACGGTAAATCGACGCCTGAATTCGTTATACCTCCTCCGTCCCCCCGCCGCCGCGAATATATATATATATATCCGAGACTTCGGCAAGCGATAACGATCTGCTCTTCTCTCTACCCTCGGCGTCGAAATAATTTTCGCTCCGCTCTCGTCCCTCGGTCCGTATCCCTCTCCCCGTTATCGCCGGCACTCGTAGGCGCGTCGCCGACTCGGGATTTACGCCGGCGAATCTCGCGGAAGTTCGCGCGCGAAAGCCGCCGCGAGAATGGAAGTTATGAATTTCTTTGGAAAAAATCTCTCTTCTCGCGGGATCTCGAAGTTGGACGGGGGATCAAAGGCCCGCGGATCAAAAGGCTTTGCGGGAACTCTCGTCCGCGGGGGGGAGGGAGAGACGTCGCGAGAATATATATATATATATATATACGACGGCGGGGCAGGGAGGGAATCGCGCTCGGAATACGAAGCAGCCGAAGAATCGTAAAGCGTGCTCGCGTTGGGAAAGAGCCGATCGACTTGGAGAAAGGTGGGCAATCGAGGGGCTGCGGGATTTGTGAGGAAATTATAAACTGAACGCTATGAGTTGAAAACCACTCGAATTGCTCGATTTTTCAAAATAGTCCGTACGAGTTCAAGGGCCGTAATTTGTTATTATTATTAATTATTTACTTTAACTCCCTGCATACGCCCTACAAAATAAAAGCTAAACATTTCGAGAATAAAAACATTGGAACCGCCGAGTCCAACGGCCATTTAATCTTCCCGCAAAGATTACACAAAGGCGCGCTGCAAAGATTTCCATGTCTGTTTACGCGGTCGGAATTGGAGCACGCGAGCATTAGACCCTCTCCTGCGTTCGCTCGATGCTCGGACAAAGCGAATAAAAGCGATTCGAAGAGGGTGGCCGCCCCGGCGGGGCGCTGCGCGCGGGGCAGCTTTCGGAAAAAAAAAAACGGAGGAGAGGCGAATCGGATGTAGCCTAGGCTAGGATATCGCGAGGGGATGCCGGAGGGATCGGGCGAGAACACGTACAGGCCGCTGCGTACACATAAGCGAAAGTCAGAGCGGGGCGAGGAGCGCGGAGCGAGAGCGCGAAGGCCGCCATGATATCAGTCTTGCTTGCGCCGACAGTTCGTCATTTGTCACTGTCGCTGCCATTAATAACTTTGCCATCCTGTCACTGTGGATAATACGAGTAGGTCCCTCTCTCTCTCTCTCTCTCTCGCTCGTGTGTAGCTGCGGAGGCAGGCAGGGGTGGCCCATTCTCCGCGCCCTGGCTCTATCTCGCTTCGATTCGGCTCCGAGTTTTCGGGGGGGAGAAGGGAGGAGGCACGCACGAAGGGTAAGTCGTTAAGGGGATGTCACTCACGTCAGCTCGAGCGGTGACGACATGGCGAATGGACTCGCGCCGAACGCCAGCGTCTTACGCGCCGGCCTCCATCTTTGTTTGCGGAATGGATTTTCCGGCGTTGAACTTGATTTTTTTCGTGTGTATCGTTTGGGCGGCTCACTTTTTTCTGGTTTTGGAGTAAGGTCTGCTTGTATTGTTGAAAATTTCCTATATAATAGTGTTGGAAGTACTTTTACGAAAAACCTAAAGATCGAAATATTTATACAATTATATATATTATTGTCTTTCGTTTTGATCGTTATTTTATAAAGAAATTTTAAATTTCTTGTAAGCTTGTAAATATTTCTCCTTGATCGCTTTAAAAAAAGTTTATATTTTAATATCAGTTAGCTTCGATAATATTAAAAGATTTGACGTTGAAATTAAATCTAAATATCGGTTGTAGAATTTATCTTCGCGATTCGTTAAAACATTTCACCTCTCATGTGCTATTTTAAATACAACATGACAAAACCCGAACAATTCGAGGGAATCCCTATAATTTTATCAAACTAAACTGTCAGCCCAGCAGCGCAAAAAACATCGGCCCGGGCAAAAAACGTTATTTTCTCAAAATAATAAAACGAAAAAAGCGGCAAACCAGACGACGACGACTCGGGGGGGCAAAACGAAGGCATAAAATGATTGCACTTGGCAGGTTATACTGTCAGCGCGGGGCTTTTGTTTATCGCGCGGCCGGCTGAAAATTTCGAAGGCACGAAAATAAAAGCTTTCCACCGGCGCACACAGGGAAAACTCCGCCAGTCCGGCTCGCTATTTCGCACTCGTACGAGAGCGCAACGCTCGAGGACGTGCGCTGCTGCTCTCTCTCTCTCTCTCTCTCTCTCTCGGTGAGCTATTATATAAGCGGGCACGGCGGGCGGCCATTTCAAAAATGAAAAAAGTTACAGAGCGGCTGCGAAGCTGCCTTTTTTGCGCTTCACATACACGGCCTCCTCCTCCGCGTGTGCGCCCCCGTTGTCGTGATGCCCCCCCCGACGCCGACACGGCTTTTTAATTAGAGCCCGCCAGCGTCCGGCACCTGACATCCCGCAGTGCCATCCCCTTCATCAAAGTACCATTCTCATTTTGCTCGCGCGCGCGCTCCCAAAAAAGAATTGCGATGCCTCGCGCATTTGTGTACGCGTTGTGTTGCGCGGCGCACAGAAGTACCCGGGTGATTATAAAATTGCCATGGATGCGCGGGACTCTTTTTTTTGTCTCTCTCTCTCTCTTTTGGTTTTTCAATTTTAATTTAATCTGCGGAAGTGCTGCGGTGATTGATACTTGCTGGCGTTTACGTATCGTAAAAATTTTTAATTTATTTTTTCAGCAGTATTAGGTCGGTGAATCGCAAGATACATAGAACATTCGTTAATAATAATTTTGAAAAGTCGACGGTCATTTTTTTTTTAAAATAATCTACATTTCAAAATGAAACGAAAGTATTACATATTTTTCATATAGATTTGAACTTATCGTAGCTATTTTGTCGTAGAATTCAAAGCATAAACAATTTATCGTTAGCATTCCAAAATATATTTATTCACCGAGACAATGGGCCGAGCAACGAAAATTAAAAGAAAAAAGAAATGCGTTTCCCGAGAAATACCTCCGCCTCTTACGTCATAAGTAGAGTAGCTCTGAAAGAGTTCCCTCTCTCCTTTCAGCCTTAATTATACGGTTCCTTCCCTCGCCGTCATCCCTTTTAGCAGAAAAATCCCGACGACGCCCAAGGTTACGTCCGCGCTGCGCTATTATGCATAATCCGACCACCTAAGCGAAGAGGAGGATCGGGTCTCAATAGGAAACCGGAACCATTGTTCAAGAGGGCTCCCTGGAAGCTTGCGAGGGTGGAAGGGTAGCGAGAGACGGTGCCGTGAGGTTTTTGCCGAGCCCAGATATGCATAACCACGGCTGAAAGGGAGAGGCGACGCGCGGCCTCTCAGTTTCAACCAACCCTCCGCGCTCTTACGCGCACATGAATGTCTGAGCGGCGGCGGCGTCGACGGCGGCTCTGAAAAGACGGGACTGACCTCGGGGCCCGGCGATTTACGAGCGGCCCTTTTGTCTAGCGCGGAAGTCAAGGTCGCAGGCAGTCGAATATCCCTTTACACGAGTCGGCCGCACTACCGTAAACATTCGCCGGTGCACGAGCATTGAGATGGACACGCGAGATGAGTAATGCGAGGCCCGGCGTCCGCGACGGACGCTGCTCTACTTAAAGGACGCGGAGCTCCATTATGCGCGCGGCTTTTCGGGGAATCGAGAAAGGAGGCTGTGCAGTTCTCGACTTCACGGAGCTGTTCGCCGGGCTTTTCTTGGGAAAGGGATTGAGGGAAGAATGAAATTCTTGAGGGAGTGCGTGGCTTTTTGTCGGGAAATTATGATATTATATTATATTTCTGTTGGCTCTGCGTGTCAACGAACTTTTGATGGGTATATTAAGTAATAAGCCAATTATTTCTTTTCGACGGAAGAAAAACTAATACTCTGCTTTGATTATAGAAGCCTTCGGTGTGCGCCAATTTCATTTTCAAAAACTTATTACGAAATGATTTATTGAAGCTCGCTTTTGTCATTTCATGAACAAAATTTGTTTAACCAATAAACACATTTTTTAAAACAAAACGAAGAAACATTTTTATCTTCCACAACCCTGTAGTCAATCAAAATGTAATAAATTGACCGTACGTGCTCGACACAGTGAGCGATTACAAGCTCCTTACAATATCTCCGAAAACTAAAGCTCTCGAATTCCACGCACAAGATTAGAAAAAAGCTATTTGAAACCGTCTCCGGCCAGATTGATTACTCGGCGATTTTTCACCCCCGCCAGGAGAAAACGGTCGCGCGGGGAAAAAGCTTGGGAAAAGCAGTCGGGCGCTTCGTCGCTGATCGGAAACTCACTCCCAAGGAATCATCGAGCCGGAGCGGGAGGCTAACACACACGCTTGCGCGCGGCTGCGCGGAGTTTGCCTTTGACGCGAGGAGGTTAAAACGCGTTTGCGCCGCGGGCTCGGGAGAAAAAGCGAGCGGGAGCAGAGGTTGATAGGCCCGGCGGCGCGCTAAAAATTATTAGCCGCGATTTATCAAGCGCGCCGGGAGCGATTTTCTCGAAATTTTCGCGAGATCGACCGGAAGGAGGGAAAAAGGAGCCCCCCGCGTCGATCCGCCAGGACGCGAAGCTCACGGCGCGGAAACGAAGGGACATAAATTACGCAGCGCCGAGTCCGGCCGGCCACTTCAGCGCGACCCCTCGATCGCCCGGCTCCACGTGTGTCTGTGCGCCGCCCGCCGCCGCCGCCGACGCCGCTGCCCTTTTTCCTCTCCTCGGCGCGTAGCTTTTTCTCCTGCCTTCGCCCATCACAGCCACCCCTCTTGGTATTATTAACGATTTTCAATTTCCAGCGGTACTACTGGCCTCCCTCCCCGCTGGCTGAGCTTCAGCACTAACAAATTATGCAATTAGGCTCGTCTTTCTCTCGGCTGCCGCCGCCGCCGCCGCTCTCTACCCTCTCTTGTGGCCTTCGCTCGCTCTTTTCCCTGCCGAGCTTCGACTCGCCGCGGCTTTTGCTCTTTCGTGTCCTTTTATCTTGTCTCTCTCTCTCTCCCTCTCTCCCTCTCTCTCTATCGTGCTAAATGTTCGGTAGCGGTGCACTGCGCGCGGGATGGCGGAAAGATTTGCAATCAGGTTTTTTTGCGGAGTTAATAAGTTTGCGGATTAACTTCCGCGCCGCGATGATTGTCTTTAAGCGAGTACAGTTTTATGGCGCTGCTGATGTTAAAAAGACGAAAAACTTTTATGCGGATTCCGAAGCTTCAACGAACGTATATCTCTTATGACGCTTTGACGCTTTAATTTACTG
>JAWWEM010000044.1:7086828-7106853 GCA_035582935.1 Ormyrus thymus | reverse complement strand
TTTCATAAATGGCCAAAAAATACTCCATAATTGGCCAATAAATGCTAAAATTTAATCTCAAAGCATTAAAAATGGTTCGATTTCTACTAGGGTTTCAATTGGTTTAATTAAAATTTGCAAGTAGTATGCAAATATTATGCTAAAAGTTGATCTTTTAACACAAACTTGGAACGTCAAGAGGCTTAACTGAGTCCAATTAAGCTTCTAGGCATAAATAACAAGTACTGTAGCTGCAATATTTATTATGATGTAGAAAGCAGATACACCAGGAATGTAAAAGGACAGCTCGCTCCACCGCCCAGGGTATTAGGTATATTGCAGTCGAGTCGAAGGCTAAAATTAAAATATCTTGGGATTGGGTGTGCGTTAAAACTCCGCAGGTAAGTCATCGATGATGTAAGGAGAGACATGAACCAATTTGGGTGCAATATACTCTCCTTGTAAGATTCATAACGTTTCAAGCTCCCCTCCCCTGCGCATTTTTCCAATTTCCGCAGCTCCAAAGTTTTCTTTCGCTAATCGAAATCTCCGAAATCTCCGAAATCCCAGCCAGCCCGCGGAGCATCGAAAAATTGGCAATAACCAAGTGAGCTCTAATCGATCCCGCGCCAATTCCGCCCGGCGTATGGCAGTCCGCGAGGACCGAGAGGCATTCCGCGGCGAGGTCACGCGGGGAAATGTGTAATTCAAATGAGTTACGGTCGGTATCGCACTCCTGGGAAGTAGGTGCTAAGCGCTCGAATATGCTGATAGAGCCGAGTCTGCGGCGCCGTCGGAGAGCCGGGGAGAGCGCGAGGGCAAATCGCGAAAGCGCGCGGTGTAATAGTCCAGGGGCCTCGCCAGGACGATGAGATGGTGATCGCTCGGCGATGAGCTCGCCGCCCCGTGATGGTCCCGCTGCTCCCGGCCGGAGCGTATCCGCTTATTGCCGATGCTCGTGTAATTTCGAGAGCGCACGCGTGTACAGGGATTGCAGGGGACGAGCGACGCCGAGCTTTTTATGATTTTGATGGGAAGTTTATGCCGCGAGCACGGCGGACGGGGGGAGAGAGCCCGGCTAACGAACGGCGACGCGAGATGAAAATTGCTCATTTTATTGAAATGAAAATGTTGGACGTTGAGGGTAACTGCGGGCTTTTCGGTTAATTGTTGATTACGCGAAAGACGCTCGGGTTCTCGAAGGAGATTTTCATTATGAAGACAATTTTATTGACAGACGCTAAGTTTAAGCTACACGCATTTCCTTACGCGCTGCGAAAGAATGCTTTTTCTAATATGTTCAAAATAGCATTTAATATTAAACTTTTTAAGTGCAGCTTCGAGTTTTGCTGAATATTTTAGAGCTGTGCGAATTTAATTCTCTTTTTTACAAAAAACTAAATCTGCACTAGAAATGATACATTGTGATAAATTATTTTAATTCACATTCGAGAAAAGATGAAAATTAATTTATTGACTAAATCAGTGATTTAAATGATGCACAAAGCGAAAAAAAAAAAAATTAAAATTACGAGATTTTTGCGGAAATTCTTAATACCCCTCAGAGTTTCCCTTTTCTCGGAGGGAGCTACAAATGCAGCCATTTTTCTCGAGTTTGGTGTGAAAGTATAAGCGCCGCCGCCACAGAGACTCAGCGCGATCGATCAAAAGTCCGTGTTTTCAAAGTTTCCGCCTTCCGAGATTAACCGGCGGTCGAGCGGGAATCCCGTGAAAAGCGCGAAAAGCGATTTCTCCAGGTTTTAGGGTGCTTTCCTATGGCTCCCAGGCGCCTCGCTTTTCTAATCGCGCCCCATTAAGACGCCCTTCTTCCATGCCGCATCTAGCTAATTGCTTTACCCTAATCTTCTTCCAACTTTCTAAACCATCAAGAGGAACTGCACCGGCGCCGCGGCTCTCACGTTCTCTCTTCCTTTAATTTTCTTCTTTCTTTTAAGTCCATTCTTTCTTTCTCCTCCCCTTTCAAAAGAATACCGACCCCTTCGAGAGGAGCGAATCTGTTCGATATTTTTCTAAATTTAGGCGTAACGGCCGCAGAGCTTATCATGTGTAGGTAATACCGCCCTGTCCTGACAAGGATAATTTTGCGAAACCTTAGGAGAATGAAATTCAAGTAATATTATATCAAGGAATTTGATAAAAAAAAAAATTATAATTATATTCATTTTTTAAATTCTGACTTGAACTTGCAAAAAATAATAAAAAAACATCGTAAACGCCTTTTAAAACGAACTTCGATAAAACTTGCAAAATCTCTCTAAATATCTGAAATTATTCAGCTTTATCCCAATTTAAATTACACCTGCATTTTATTAATGTCCGAAATAATTTACTTCTCCTCCTGCCGAACGCCACTCTGGCGAGCACCGGGGAATAAAAATCTCCCTCATCATAACTGTCATCATTCACACGTTTAACCATCGAATCTCCTTAGGGCCTTCGTTAATCATCGACGCACCTGAAAGACGACACACCGCCGGCTCGTTATCTCAGAAGCGAGAAAACGTCGCGCCCCTGCGAGATGTGGCCCTATTAGCGGCGCGTTCGCGGGTTATAAGGCGCTCGAGCCGCTCGAAAAGGCGCTCCTCGAGCTCGCGGAAACGGAATTTCCCTAATTATGATCGGTCGTTAGCTCTATGGGGCGTTATTATTTTAACGCACAGATCCGGCCGCTGCGGCGGCGACGGCGATGATGGCGACGCTCGACTAATTTCCCTCCCGCGAAATCGATTGCACGCGCGGCGCTTATGGCTCGCGCTCAAACTCCCCGCGCGCCCGTAAACAATTAGGACCGTGCCGCGTTTATTGAATGAAATATCCTTATAAATAAATAATCACTGAAAATGCAACTTTTCGTATCAATGAACATTTTTATAATCGCGTTAAGATCATTTTTTCGAAATTATACTTTAATTTCGAGTATATTTTGAGAAAAGAAGAAGTATGTGCAGAAATATAGTTTTATCTTTAGAGATAATTTTGTAAAAAATATAGACAAATAAGAGAATACTGAATTTACCTTTAGACTTATTTCTTATATAAAGTATTAAAAATAAGATTTTAGAAAAAAATAGTCGCTTATAACAATAGTCATTTAAAAATACTTATCTAAAAAACTTTTTTTTGTACTTCCATTTTTATAACTTTTAAAATTTGTGAGTAATTGTTAATAATAAAAGCTTTATTTAAAATAATAAATTGCATTTTGTTTTAAATCAAATAAAATTGGGTATAAAATACTATCATTTTGTGAAATCGATAGCGCAACCATGAGGTTCTTTCCAAACGCGTCAACAATCGCGCCAAAAACAATAAAAAAAAACCGAATTAACAATTGCAAAAGATATTGATTAGTCCAAGTCCGAAAATAGTTTGCGTGCGGTCAGCATTAACCACCAACCGATACACGGCTTGTCCTCCCGAGTTATCGACCAGCTCTCACCCGCTGACAGGAGTTTCGTGGTCCGCCCGACAGATGGCTGTCGTTTAGACGTCGTTTTCAACCCCCTAAGCTCTCTCTCTGTCTCGGCCAGAAGCCTCGGTCTATCTTGCGGCCGCTTCGGCAGTGGATGAATTACCGACGCGACTACGTCAGAGCAGCGCGAGCGCTCCCGTAAGTGGGGATCTTATGGCGCCTCATAACTTATGCGGCCTGCACCTGCACTCGCTCCCGCTCCGCACGGCGAAATAATAAAATGGCATCGTTTATATATTTGGAACTCGTTTCTCACGCGGATATACCCGATGCTTTGCTGAACGAGGCCAGTAACGCAGATGTGGCAAGCTTCAGTTTTGTTGATAAGTCAGAAAAAAAATTACGTATTTGCTGATGAATAAAGTCTTCGATTTATAAGTACAAATGTTGGAAAGCTAATGGGAAATTGATAAAGGAACTAAGTATTTAAAATAGTTTTGTCTGACTATTTGTAGCAAAATATTATGTGCCAATGTCAATAAAAGTTTGCCAGGAAATAATTTGAATAACTACCAAAAGATAATTCTGAATAGCTACTTTATTTTAACTTTCGCAATAACAAGTATCTTACATATTTATTTAAAACGTAGCATATATTGGAGTGTAAAAATACGTTTCTGTTCTGTATTAAATTAAGATAGTTCTCGTCGTAATATTATACGCAACATTTTGTAAGGACCAGTGCAACATCAATTATTCTTCGAATTTTATCAAAATTTTCTAGTATCATTCATACTTTATAAAATCATCAAAATAAATTGCTAAACTGAATTAAATTAAATTAAAATCGGTAGGCGTAAATCTGCTTTCCACTGTAAAATAATCCTTTGTTTTTTTCTGCAATAGCAGGCTGAGAAGTCGCATGATCTAAGAAGGTTAATATTTATTAATATTATATATTTGGCTTGTTAATTTTCTATCAACAAATGAAAAATGCAATGGATTTGTTGGCTGATAGTCATATTATTAAAAACCTACAAAATACTGTTTTAACAATCTTTTAATTTATCAAGAGTAGTTTATTGTACAGCTTTATTATATAAAACATTGACAAAGCATAAAATGCTGCCTGTAATATTACAGTCAAGATTAAAATTAATTTAATACAATAGATATGTAAGTCAAAAGTAAAGAAACCGGATAATTTCTTATAATAAATATTAAGAAGTGTGTAATGTGTATAGAGCTATTTACATTGTAATCAATCTCTGAAAAGCAAGTCCAATTATTCAGACACTTAAAGGTGTGGAAAAATTTGTAAGTTATTTAAAATTTTTTCAGCCTCTATAATAAGTTATAAAATAATCACGTTTTCCATAAAAATAAGAAGATATTAAATTTCATCAATCCTAATCAAGTTTTCTTAAGGCTATATAATTAGGTATTTTACACTCCCTCAATTTTACTTTAATATTATATAAAAATAAATTCAATGGACAATTTCATAATATAAAAAATTTAATTTCATTCGAATACTTTAATTATTTATATGCGACAAAAGCGACTATAAAAATTGTTACAATTACAATTCAATATAACAATTTTTCTTAAGTTTCCATCTCGAAATCCAATTAGACTATTCCAATAACTCGTGCGTCTATAAAAAATGTATAATAAAACTATCTAAATTAAAAAGCATCATTTGCGTTCAAGGATACCCCAATAAAAGTATCTCCTTTCCCGATCTACTAATTAGTCACGGCGATGTTGGCGAAAGGTATCTCTTTCTCTGGCGAGTCTTAGCGCCTCCCGCTCGCAAACGAAGCTCTAGCCATCTCCTCGAGTTCCTGGATCGGAGATCCCAAGATCGCGCGGGGCGTCGGAGCGCGCGATGGCTGTAATTTCGAGTCATTACAATTACCGCTAATATCGCGGCCATTAATTAGCCAAGTATAAAGAGGCGCGCATTAAGCCAGATAATGGCATTATCGTTGCGGCTCGTCCGTCAGCGACTGAATCACTCGTGCGGATTTCCATGCGCCGTCGCCAGTGGCTACAGCGGCTGACTTTCTGCGCCCCGCTAACTATAAGCATAATCACGAGCTCAGTCGACTAACAAGTCGTCATTCGTGTTTTTTAGTTCGTTGCGCAAGATTGCTTTTGACAATGAAAAGTTTTTTTATGTCTCGTCGCGTTTATTCGCAAGAAATAGGCGTCTTAGTATTTTGAGATGCACCGTAATCAGAGTCCTCTTTTAAAAAAGAGATGACCGGATGTTGTGGAGCATTTAAAAAGTAATTTTGAGAGTAAAATAGACGCAAATATGTTGAACGGTTCAATCTCTGGCTTACGCTAAACTTCTTAAGAAGTAATTCGCATAAAAAGTTAAAGATGATTAAAGATATTCGCACTCCGATTTCATCAAGAAAAACTTCAACTTTTAAGTTATATATTACGTGTTTATATTATTAATTAGTATTATCACATCAGCTACATTTCCTCTTCAGCAAATATAACTTTGAAGTGGTCTATGCGCATGATATTCAAAACATTATAATGTTTACAATATCAGGTAGTGCTGACACGCTGATGGAGAAGTGCACATTTGTAATGGCACTTATAAATTGCCCTTTCCAAATAATATTTTAAATATATAACTGCATTAAAAAGTAAAGCCTACATATAATAACAGCTGAAGAATTTTGAAACAAAAATTAAAGTACTTTTTAACTTGACAGCTTGAAGAAACAATGGAACTTTAAATTTACCTGTTTTCAAATAGTAGCACTGTGTCCAGAAGTATCTTCTTTGATGACATTAAATGATTATGCACTTTCATAATTCATCAAAAATGGTTTTTTACACTTCAAGAAATAAACGAAAATGGTTAACCTCAACCAACACACGAGGCAAAACTTTAGGACTAAAAAGTGAGCCCGAGAAGCTGACTACACACAGCCTTCGCTGCTACCATGGCGACACGATTGAACACGATTGAAACGCTTGAGAGCGCATTATTTAAAATTTCAAAATTGAAATTTTTTTACCAAAATATCCAAAAACGTTAAAGAATAATATAAAAATATTTACTAATCTTAAAATAATAATTAAAATATTTTTATAGTAATTTTTTGCAATTTAAAATTTTAGTAATTTTAAAAATTACAATTTAAGCCGTCACTTTTTAAATTTTCTAAATTTGTGCATACAAATTTTTATGTAGGTTTCGGATATTATAGTGAATCCAAAAACCAAATAAAAAAATGGATTTTTTTTCATAATTTTAGGTGTAAGACCCCCTTAACAAAAAATTGTTTTTATTCTTATATATTTTTATTTTGTGGTCAGTAACATTTGTAAAATAAAATTAATTGTTTAAAATGAACTAGGTAAATAGATAATAATGAGCACAAAATTAATTTATTCACCACAACGTTTCGGCAACTTTTTTTGTCTTTATAAAGAATATTAAATGAGCAGTTAATACATTGATTTGAAAAGTAATTGTTTTTGATAATGATTACTAATTATTGTATGTACATTTTAGCATTAGCATATCTTTGTGCTGAAGCTTTGAAATTTGTTGCGCGCGGAACGCGCATGAATGTCGCTCTAGTTTTATTAAAATTTAAGAATGTATGATTGGTTCTAATAATAAAAAGCGCAAGATTTGAATGATAAAATTTGTAATTTTTCTTTTATTACTTATGACTAATATTTAATTCTGCTTTGTAAAATGTCTACTCAAAAAAGTGTTTTATTGGGTGTTGAGTTTATAAGAATAAAAAAAATCTGTTTAAACAAAGATATGTAAAGAATATGAACTTTTATCGTAAGTTATTATGTTGCAATGTAAAATACTTTTATATAATACAGTAACAATAAAATATTATCATTTGAGACCAATTACGATAAATATATATACCGTTTTATGATTTTCATAATTTTACAGAAGATAACTATTACTAATTAAAAAACTAATTTAAATTATGTTATATTTTGAAGAAAGCATTATGTCTAAGTAGTCAACATTTTTACATAATGGTTAATTAGTACGTGTGGGCGTGTTTGATAAAAAAAATAATAAACTATTTATTCTTTTCTTAAAAAATGATTGCTGCAAATCTTAATCTTTGTTAGTATTAAAGATTCTATAGGACTACATCATATGTTTAATCTGAAAAGATGATTGATATTTTGACTTTTTTGACAAATCAAATACTGATAAGCTATGCACTTCGCCAAATAATATTAATAGAAAATGCTACCATTCATTTTAATCACATATATCACTTAAGCATTGATTACTTTTCAGACAAACGTGCAATACTCGCACATTGATGAAGTTCATTGAATGAAACAATATAAAATGTTTTTGATTTACGCGCCGTACGTCATTGATTTAAATATCAAATTTTCCATAAGATTTATAGTACATTATATGAAATATCAAAACTACACTCTATACTATTTTAGTCAATAAGACGTACGTACTAGAAGTCATTAATTTCTGAAACATTTGACTGACGTGCGAATATCAGTAATAGCAGAATTTTTTCATTACAAAGAATAAAGCGAGATAAACCGAAGAAAGAGGAGCGAGTTCAACGTATCTGCAGCACGTGGTGATATTATGGCACATTGTATTGAGAGTGACGATGAACCTGATGCTGAATTATCATTTATTATTTCACTTCTTCTTGAGCATGAACCGAGTCTTGAGACATTGTGTGCGGGCTGGCCGATGCTTTGTTTTGTGTGCCAATCGAACAGTTGATCCATTCCTACATTCAATAAAAATGCTATCGATATGGCTGTCAGTGATCCAGACAAGTCAGTCAACGTTGGCGACTTGGATCATTGTCTGGAACATCGTACTAAAAATGATTCATAAAAAAAAATATTTAAAACATTTATTACATGTATATTTTATCAATTTAGGTACAATAGTTTATCGGAACTATAATATTAAAGTAATCAAATATAACAAAATCCATTGAAATAATTGAGTTGAAGAAAATTATGAAGTAATAAACCGTCATTGTGTCATCATCGTAATGGTGTATAAACTTAATGTTGACAAGTCGTAATTTGATAAATTTGGATATGTTAAGATATCAAAAGAATTATTTAGCCAATTAACATTTCGAATTTCTCGAGGTTTATTAAAAATTTGAACTTAATAACGCGTGCACGGCTCGTAATACACCCAAAACCATTACGATAAAATGTTTGTAGACTGTAACTGATTAGAAAAATAGTATAGAAAATTATTCGTTTCTGAATATTCTTATAAATAAAAGTCATGCGAAACTTAAAAATTTAAAAGATAGATGCAAACGTTTGATTTACATTTCCAACGTAAAAAAACGAATTGCGGACATACTCAAGAATGATATATAAATTTTAATAAATCTCTTCGTTACTTCCGTATCTTTTGGTTGCATATTGACACAGATAGAGAAAGAAGAAGAGTAGAAAGCAGTTCACGGCTAATCATTTTACGCTGTTTGTTTTCAATTAAGGTTTTCTGCATTACATCAAAGGGCTTTTCAATCGATCGATGTCGTGTTAGATCTCAGTGGGCTATTATGGTCGCGACATTTCGTCTCCCTGCAGCCAGACTACACTGCATTTTTTGCCAGTACTCCGCAAGTAACTAATTAATTTCTCTTAACAAGGAACTAAATATTTATTTTCTTTGGCCAAGAATTGCGACCGAAGAATGCTGTTATCTCATTAACATAACTGCTTTTCTTTAAACACTTTAATTATTTTATTAATTTATTATATTTAGTTTACAATTTTATTTAAGACTTGATGGCTTAGAACTTAAGATAGTACACTCGGTGTAATTTGAATACCTCAAATAAAAATATTCCTGCACGCAATACATCAGTTTTATTGAAGTTTTTAATTAAAATCATTCAAAATCAGATTGAATATATGTATTTGATGTAGAAGGCATTTTGAATACTGAAACATTTTTACTTTAAAAATAATATTTTAAATGATTTTAGCGAAGAAAAAAGCTAAAATGTCAGTCCTTTTCCATTCTGATTTCTTCCCGAGCTTTTTCTAAAGTAAGATGCTTTTCTAATGGATCTTAATGTCAAAAGCTTTGTGCTGCAGTTACAGATACGGGTGCAAGGCGAGCTGACTCCCGTCAAGGTTTGACGCTGAGCACGGCGATTTATCAGAATAATGTACGCGCCATTAACCCTTCGTGTCCCCACTTTCTATCAGTGCAAGGTCTACATTCGAACTAAATTCCATTTTTTACTCAAATCTCGTACCTTTATATTAGTCCTCATTGTCAATTCTTTCGTTTATTGAATTATTAATTACAGAAAATAACGCTAAATATTATCATATTTTTTTTTTTACAAAAAATTCTAATTTTGCTTCAGAATTATTGATTTGCGTTTTTCAATAATAAAATATTATTTTACAGAAAAATAATTTTGAGTTATTATAAACATTTTGTTTTTAGTATAAATCTCACAATGAAGATCCTGCTACACTTTAATTCTTAAACATTTATTTTAATATTTCACGCAAAGTATTCGAATTTCTCCCACGTAAATTTAGTAAACAGTAATGATACTTCACGAGTCCGAAAGAAATCTTTTTCAAGAGCAGCTATTCGTAAAAGAGCAACTCCTTATTTAACAAACAAGTCCAAAGAGCTCGGAATCGATCAGCTTCAAGTCCGACATCCTCATGCCAACACGCGCGACTACGTCCAAAGTGCGAAGGAGGATATTCCTCGGCGCGTTCTCGCTCCCCAATTCATCACGAGTCCGAAAAATCCCATTTATATATTTTCGTAACCGGGTCGCTCTCTTTCCCTCTCGGGCTCGTGCACGCGTGCGCCTCTACCGAATATATATATATGCGTAGCACAGTAGATCCATCGCGCTGTCGTCTCTATAAATAAAGCCGCGCGAGCTAAGAAAGACACGAGGAAAACGCGGCATAATACACACAAGCGCAATCGCTGCCCAGCGAGAACGACATTTGTTCGACCGGCAGCGCCGGATCGTATTAATCCGCCGGCTAATGAGCAGGGCCCGAAAGCTAAGCTAAGATGCGATACTGCCGGCGATATTTAACATGGCCTGCACAGCTCCATTACCTTTCGATATCTTTTAAATCGCTTCGTTGGATTTTAAAAAGCTGAGTAGACTAAACCATTCGTATTATTTTGTCGGACACAATGATTTTTAAAAAATATAGTTTACTGTAGAAAGTACAGGAATGAATTAATCACCGATAAACTAAATAAATTTGCAAAACTAAATAAATTGTGTTTAAAAGTTGCCAATTATTATATTAGTCTAAAATAATTCCTGTACCTATCTGCTGCTTTAATACTAAAAGATAATTTAAAATGAAACTGTGTAGGTAAATATACGGTAGTGCTCCTGTACGGAAAGTCAAGTCTCCAACTTACTTGTTTCTGTAATCTAACTACAGATATTCTCTGAAAACGCAGAGGTGACATTAAACTATATATACACCTACGAATAAGTTCGATCGTTCTAGTCATTATATTAGAAAATCACAAAGATGGAAAATTATCTGATTATGTGCATTTGGCCGTTTACACTGGAAAGTTCGTTTTACCCACATAGGAAAATCAGTCGCTCTTCTATATTTCCAAGCGCCACTTGATTTTCTTTTAACAGAATAGCAGAAAGGGGAGCAGAGAGAGAGAGAGAGAGAGAATTCCGAAAATGCATTAGACATTTTGAACTATGATTCTTATGCAAATGGTAAATACGTGCTTAAACGGTAATTTAAAAAGTAATATTGACAAGAAATGCCTCTAGCTTAATTAAAACCCTTTAACTATTTATAAAAATCATTATTTTGTTCATAAATTATTTTAGAAAAATGTTAGTCTCAATTTCAAATAATTCCTATACCTCTCTGCTACTCTAATACTGAAATGTCATTAAAAAAGAAACTACCTGAGTGAGTCAGGTACTGCTTCTATACAAAAATTCAGGCCTGCCGCTTAGTTGCCCGTGTAATCTAGTTATATATCTTTGAAAATGCAAAAGTGAAAATTAAACTTATACATATATACCTATTATGTTATATTTTTGTTCATCTTTATTTCAGGAAATCACGAAGACGAGAAATTATTTGAATTTTCGAAAGTTACACGGGAAGATTCACCTTCCCACTATATGTAGTAAGTGCCCTTTTCTCAATCCCGGAGTCCCCACAGCTTTTCTTTTAATAGAAAAATATAAGAGGGAGAAAGCGAACTCGGAAAATGCATGGGAAATTTTGAGGTATTTAGTGTACTGTATACTCAAGTTTACCTTGACGTAGATTATAATTATACAAACTTATATTTGGGTTTATATAGATTGATCTTTGTCCACTTCGAATAAATATATTTCATTATTTTCTGTATATATTAACGAATTAAAAACATTATTTGAAGGAACTCATGTAAAATCTAAAGAATTTTTTCTAAATATTCGTGTATACAATAACTCTTATCTTTTGCATCGTTTAATGCAAATGTGATAAATTTTAGTAATAGACGACCAGGTTCTTATTGTTTTAAAATTCAACGGCAAATATATATATAAATATACGAACGTGAAATATCGACGCGCGAAGCGCGTCTATCTATCCTAGTCCTTGTTAAAATAAGTTGAATATTGCTCCTCTCCACGCTCTTCTATTTATAAATAGAAACATTTTGATTAGTTACCAAACTAACGAATGAGCGCGGAGAGGACCGATACAGGACCGAACTTAAACCCCGGGTAAACCAAACGAATACCGATCGCGTAGCAGATCAAACGCATCTCAAAGGAACAACAAAGGAAACATGCTCGACACTTCGATGGAAGTAACTGAAAACGGAGAAGGTAAATCTTAACTTATTTAATTTAAAAAAGAATGTTTCTGCGTACACGAAATGTTTTTCCGCGTTCGCGACAACCGCAAGGAAATCGCTAAGTGCTATAATTCTATTTACAGAGAAGGTAACTCTACCAACAAATTCAAATAATGAAAATGCTAATCTGGGGAATAATACAAATGATAATCCGGAGAATAATACAAATAATAATCCGACGGAATTAGCAGGCGATCAAAAGAAAGTCTGTAAGTATAACTATAACTTATCTTATTGTTTCTTTTTTAAATTAAAAAAATAATATTTTTTTAAGTAATACAAATGTAATTAAAAAATTGTAAACAATTGAAAGAATTTGAAGATGTTCCTATAGACGATGTCTAGATGTCCAGGAAGACCCCTCAGGACAACGAGACATCGCCTACAAACCGATTCATTCATACACAGTGTCATACGGCATACCAGCAACGGAAGTCATCGGTCTGCTTTGGTAAACAAAACACATGTTTTGGTACTGGGTGCTTGTTTCGGTCGATAAAGACCAGGACTTTTGAGTTCGGAGACCGAGACATTTGCTCTTACCGATCAAGTTAAACCTTTTCAGCCTTCAGCGAAATCATGGAACATACTGAAGTTACCGTATGGAATGGTATATCAAATCTTAAAAAATAAACTTTTAAGGGTAGAGTACAGTCAAAAATCATCAAAAAAATAATTTTTTTTTTATTTTAGAAATGTCTTCTTGAAGTATCAAAGAATGCGTAAAAGCATTCATTAGAGTCAAAATACAAAAATTTTAATACTTAATTTTTAAATAATAAAATAAAAAAAACGAATTTTTAATGAAATTTTAAAAAAATGAATAACGCTTTATTTTTTTAATTTTCTGATTCAAAATACGAAATGTACTACGAAATACATAGTATGTGACGTCTATGTCGCGTCAGGACAGTCAGGATTCGACAATGAGAATGTACCCTAATGTTATGGCACATGTATTGTAATGTAACACTGTATGCGCGTTGGCTGCTACTGTTTATTTCATTTGTTGGCTGATACTCTATTTATTTGTTCAAAATGAAGTTAATAAATAGAAACCATCATTCATCAAAACAGAATAATCTACAGAAACTTGCATATAAAAAGTTATTATGCTCTAAAGAAGAGAAAAATAGATAATCTTGAAACTAATTTTAGTAATCCAGAAGAACCTGTTGATTTAACTAAGAATACGCAAATTTTGTTTGTTAATTATTCAGCAAGGAAGAACTTGCTGAATAAAACATTGAATAGACTGAGAAAAAGAAAAACATTGAATACACTGAGTGAGTGAGTGAGTTGCTTGTAAATTCATCAAGTGACACAATTATATATCATAAATGAAATTTTATATATCAGTGTATCTTTCAATAATAGTACATGGCATCAACGAGCACCCACATTTTACTCGTTATATTGTACTCAAAGAGAGAAAAGAAATCAAGAAAAATGTACATTTTTTAATACATTTTTTTAATCTTCAAGTGCCATGGCAGTAGTCGAAACAGAAATTAGCTGGAACCGAATCTCTTAGTCTAGATAAGTGTACCAAATTAAAAAAAATATCAGCAGTCGTCAGAAACTTCATTAAAAAAGCAGGAAGGAGTGTTGTATGGTACTGGGAAATTTTGAACCGCTAAAGTAAGAAAATCTTCGAAGTGTTTATGAGTGAATCTTTAATCTTGTTTTTCTCAAAATCAACTTTTTCTATCATCCAAATGTTCCTACGGGGCAAGTTTCTTTGAATCCAGCTGGAAACCTTGCACGAAGGTTGGTTCCTATGTTAATAAAAAAAGTTACGGCTAAAAAAGTTACAGACTTTATAAAAGTTACAGGCTTTATAAAAGTTACAGGCTTTTGTCCTTCAAATAATTCTTCAGTTTTTTATTGGAAATTACTTTTTTAATGTTTCGCTAATTCAAAAAGGTCTTTAATTTATATTTTTGAGTATACGAACAAAAGCCTGTGTAAAGTTGCAGGTCTTGTCACAATGTATGAAAAAAGTATAGTTTTTGGTAATATCTGAAACTTTTCCCCGTAAGAGACATTTCGAATAAGCATCTTTTTTGATTACTTTTTAAAGTAAAATTCTTTCAAATTTGATTAAAATAGGCTGAAAATTTTTTTCTTTCTCTACTTTTATGTAACTAAAACATAGTTACATTTCTGTAAATATATATTATTAAATATAGACTTTTTTGGTGACTGTACCCTACCCTTAACAAAGGTTTATAAATAAGCAAGTATAAGTTTCTCTATCATGCCAATTTTGTCAATAGTTTATAATTATTCTCATTTATTATTTCTAAATTCAAAAATTAATATTTTTTGGTGTAATATACAATTATTATCAAAATTTTATTTTTTTTTCAAAAACGATTTCTAAACTAGATTTATTTATTTTTTTTTTAGTTTCTATAAAACTTGGGAAATCTTAAAAAATGACCGTTGAAGAAGGCACACTTATTGGTAAAAGTAAAATAACTAGTCATTGGATACACCCGACTCGAATATATTCTAGGTAAGAATGGCGGCTGTGACGGTCACAATTCGAGAAATTGAATTTGCCAAATTTATGTGAAACATGTGTAAAAAATCAAGAAATGAAACCAGTAATGATTCATCAATAATTCAACGATTTTAGGATGCACCAAAAGAATTTTAGATTTTTTATTGACTAATAGCCATACACACAAAGTAAGATTAATTGCAGGCTTATAAAGAGTGAATTGCAAAAGAGAAGTGAAAAAATATTTAAAAATATACCAACAGAGTTTCAGAGAAAAATGAGAACATTATCTAAATACAGTAAATATAAAGCTATCTGAAAAAAAAATTAGAAGAAAATTCCATTGAAAAAGTCAGAAAGTTCTTGAAATTATTTGTGGATAAAGCTGCTAGCTTTTATGGCTTAACTTTTATGGCCCTGTGTATTCACAGTCTCATTCATATTTGTGATGATGTAGATAATACAATGTGCAATTCAAATCAAATAAGTGCATTCAGTTTTGAGTCTTACTTAGGAACTGTCAGTAGTATTTTAAGATCTCCAAATCATATTATTGTTCAATACTGCAATAGGTTATATGAGGAAGAAACATTTATGAAAAAAACAACAGTGATACCTCAAAAATTTAAAGTTATCAAAAAAGTTAAAACTGAGATAGTAAAGTTGAAATACAATGGTATGGTATTGTGCGCTTAACATCCTGATCGCACCATTCTTTTGCAGAGTAACAAATTAGAAAATGATTTAAATGCAATACTCGTCTGTAATAATTTAATACCTCAAGTGGATGATTCAAATAGCTTTGAAGATGAATCTACATGTAGAAAATTCAAAAGTAAGGTTTTCTTATTTTATTTAATATTAACGTTTTCGTTATTTAATCGTTTCATATTTAATCATAATGAATATACGATGAATGATTTCAGAGAATTCATAAACCAGACCAGCTGCACTTATGATTCATCCGCATGAACACAATTCCAATTTACGTACTCCAGAATTGATTGCAAATTTACAGTTACCAGTAATTCATGTAAATCCAGAATCTAGATCAGGTATTACATTTTACTAATTAATTTTTCATGTAAGATTTTGAATATATATTCATAATAATTATTTTATTATTTTTATTCTCAGAATTTGAAAAAAAATCTTTTTCAACAATTATTAGGGCTGTAAGGTTGGAAAAAGAATTGGCTGTAAAAGAAAAAGACTTGACATCCTCGTCAGTGGGACTCGTCAGTGGGGCTGACGATGGACAACCCTTGCCCCAGACGCCAATGAGTATCCTCGCCGAGCGCGGATACCTATATCACTGAACCTCGACCGGTCTGCTAGCGAGCGCGACGACTCCGCGCTACGCCACCTGGCGATCAGTCGGACGGGCACCGAAAAACGCCCAGGTCCATCCCACATTCCCACTCTAATTTCTAGTAAATATAAACACGAAAATTTCAACGACTAATCAAGTGTTTACATCAAGAATTTCAATTTGTCGACTAATATCTGAGTCACTATAGTGGCTTTGCGGCAGTCTAAAGCTTAACAATAAAAAAACTGCGCCTAGAAAAATGCGTTGCGTAGATGTAGATAATTATTCCAATAAGCAGCGCTTGGTACATATACTTTAAAGACTAAAGTTCCGCTCGCTTTACCGGTTCGCTCACCCCTAAGCCGCAGAAATATCGCGAAAATTTGTCAGCGCATTCTCGCATATATTAATAACTCAAATATTCCCCCCAAGCCGCGTCTGGTAAGCAGCTCCCGCAACCCTCCCAAAATCAGGCAGCAGTTTTAAAAAGGAGCCGAACTCATTGAAAATTCGGGCTTTGAGCGCTGCGCAGCGACGGCAAAAAGAGCGGCGTTGGAAATAGTCCGGCAAACGGAAGCAACAAATAACTTTCGGCTGCAACTCGCGCGTGCACCCACGTCGACATCGAGCGCGCGACGCGCCTCATATAATTTCGACGACGTTTTTCGCGCGCCTTGAGGAGCGCCGCTTCTCCGAGCTGGCGCTCATTGTGTCGCCCGAGTATGTGGGGATATCGGCGAGGAGGGCCCCCGTCCAAGACAAACTCTCGGCTCTGTCGTGCATCGACGATTTATTGTGTCGGCACGTGTCGTTGTTGCCGCCAGCGGCAGATGATCTTTCCATCCGGGAGCTCGTTTCTGAGCGCTCCGCCAGAGCTTTGCTGAGTTTATAAAGCGCGGTATATTGGGAGGAGGCTGATGGTAATGGCTTATGGGACACTTTGAAGTAGTGGCTTGCGGGAGAAGCACTAGAGATTTGTCGTATCGGTTGTAGTTTTGGGAATGCACGAAGTGCGTTGGAGATTTGGAGCTGAAAATTATTAGTGAAAATTATTAAATTAATATAGGGACGTTTTTCTTAAAGTACTTATAAATACTTTTAAAATTACTTTAATTCGTTTCAATATCTTTTTGATTTTAAATCCGAAACGAGGTTAATTATTTCAAAGTGCTAAATTTACATTTTTCCACAGAAATAAGGACATAATTACAAAATTTCACACGTCTTCATTGAGGTATACACGAAGCAGAAAATCATGAATTCTTAAATTTCATGGATAAGAGTCAATTATTTTTGCACGAAATATACTTATTATTTAAAATTATACTCACTTTGTATTTCCCGTCATAAAATTCACGCCCGGTTTTCTTTTAAACAGCACTTTATATTTGCATACGTACTAATTAAATAATTTCTTTAGAAAGTCGCTCCACATATTCCCCGATCAAACACTTCACGCGCAAACTCAACGTGCGCGCGTAAAAAGAAATTGTCGCAATCAGCCGACGAAAATCTTGAACTCTCGCGCAGGCTAACAGTTGCGCGATGCTAAATCGATCCGATTCCGGGCAACGAGGCTCATTACAATTGCAACGCCGCGCAGGGAAAGAAGTGCGAAAGGAGCGAAAGAGGCGCGCATTAAATATAGTGCAAGAAAAGGGTCGAACCAAAGCGGAAAACGGCTCGGGGCCTCTTATCGGTCTATTACGGGGGCTCCGCATCGCTTTATCGAATTACGGGGCTGCGCTTGGGCTCGTTGGGCCCCGGCGCGGTATCTCGGCTGCGAATCGACGTCGCTCTGCTTTCAATACAAAGTGCCGTACGCTGCCGGGCCCTTCATTACTCGAGGCGCGAGTGTGGTAATAAAGTTGTACCGCCAATTAGCTTAATGCTCCAATCGGCAGTGGCGCGGCCCGTGACGCGCCGTTAGTCGCACCGGAGACTATTGCACCCTCGTTTCGCAGTAACGAGTTTTGCTCTCTTATCTCTCCTCGCGGCTGTTTAAAGGCCGCTGCTTTACCTCTCGTTATGGGCCGTATTCTCTGCGTGGAAGTGCCTCGGCTTGATGGCTATAATTTCACATGTTGTTGCACTTTATTAAACTCGTATTTATCTGTATGCGAAATTAATTTCATTAACTTTTTCAAAGGATATCGTTAGCTTAATGCCCTCAATAGAGGGAGTGCGTACGCTGCCGAATGAAAGTTTCAGACGGTTTTCTTAGATGCCATGTGCGTTTCTGCATACGTTATAAGAATCAAGAACGACCGCTCGCTTTTTATTGAATCGCGTAAAAATAAGATATTTATCTACTTTGGTGCTTAGGAAGAGAAGTTTTGTATCAAAGATTGTAGTAAAAATTACAGTAGTGCACAGTAATTTGATCATGCAGGACTGTAAAAACCTAAAAATTGTAATAAAAATTACAATAATGCACAGCAATTTGATTACGGGTTGTAAAAGTATTAAAAAATTCTTTTCATAGTTTCTAATGAATTTTAGAAGTAAACGATAAAGAAATGATGGTAGTATTTTAGGCTTTTACAGCCTGTGATTAAATTACTGCACAATTTTTCTCAGTGTACATGGAATGAATAGACAATTTTCTAGTAGCGGGGAGGGGGGAGGGCCTTAAAATGTTATTGTTTCACATTTGAAAGAATAGTTGTTAAAATTACACTTCATAAATTTTCCATAAAAACTAAAATAATTGAATAACCTGGATGCAATAAGATTCACTCAATTGCGTCATCATCTACGCAGGTCTTGAATATGCAAATGAAATTTCACGAACTACAAGCTAATCACAAGGAGGCTCTCTTACAACCTCATTAAACACCCACGTGGACGCGAATGAAATGAGCGGCAGGCGCTCTCTAATTACCCTAATGAACTGTCAGTCGACTAATTGATAAAAAGACGAAGCAGCGACTGTCCACGCAGGATTGAGTTTGTCTTGCTCGGTTTGACAGAGGGCATTTTTGTCCTCGAGACAGAGGAGACGCAGAAGAAGACGAAAGTGCGCGCGTGTGGGTCCGCGCGTAATTAATGGCCAGTTTGGCGGTCGGCCGGACAGCTGTCCCCTTTTTTCGGGGCGCCGCGACGAATGGAATCGCGGAGGCATCGCACGCTCGCGCGGAAATCGCTAGGAGCAGGCCCGGAAGGACCAAGATGAATGGCTCCACGCAAACTGGACAAGATCAATTGAATTTCTATTTGGGCGCCGACTCCCTCCCTTTTAGGGGCTCGGAGTTTTTCTAGAGAGAGAGAGAGAGAGGAGCTAATCGCATAAAGAATGCCCCCCGCTTTTTATCGCTCAATTTGTAATTCTTGAGGAAAGTCAACGTGTAGTTTGAGAATCGGCAACTTTTATGGAAATGATTTTGGGCGCGGAGAAAATTTTTGCTGAAAAATTACCCCCGTAATTAGGCTAAGCGCAGGACAATTCGATGTTCTGGATAATATTTAGCCTCTTTTAGAATAATATTTACTCGAATTTCGAGTAAATTTTATCTTGTGCAATATTTATACATATTTCTGTGTAAATATTGATAAGTAATATCATTATATTATACTCTTCATATATATGATTAAAAATCGAAAACTGGGTAAATTTTACTCGAAAAGAGTCTAAATTTTACTATGTCGGTAACATTGTCACAACAAAACAGTTGAACATATAATCTCATTCGCAAATATATTTTGCTTATAAAATTTCTAAAAATTGATTAAATTAATTAATTAATTTTAATTTATTCAATAATAATAATAAATTTTTAAATTTTAATACTACCCTGGTAGAATTTTTAATCTACAAAATGGCCATAAAACATGGCCAGTTTTCCGGTCATAATGAAACGTTTTTT
>JAWWEM010000044.1:7047012-7059334 GCA_035582935.1 Ormyrus thymus | reverse complement strand
AAACGGCGAGAGCCGTGAAAATTCGATTCGCGCCGCGCTGGCAAGCTAATTTTACGTAAGAAATAAAGCTCTCTCTCTCTCTCTCTCTCTCCCCGCATACCGAGAGCTCGCGTCTCTCGGCGACGGCCAGCGCGAAAAATCGCCTTTAATCCTAGAGCACGCGCCTCTCCTCCACGTGTCAGTCCGTTCGGTGGGTCGGCACGCGAGCCAACGTCGGCGATTAAATCTGATCTCTCGCGCGACGCTCGAAAGAGTACACGGCGTGACGCAAGCGCGGAGCGAATCGTTGATCCCGCGTGATTTATTCAATCCTCGTGCAGTCGGCGGCCGCGGCCCGCGGCTGCGACGAAGAAGACGCATCCTCGGCTTGGGTCAAGCCAGCAGCTGAGGTGCGGAGAAGAGTAACAATCGCCGGATGCTGCGCCGCTGGAAACAATCGGGGACCCAGCGCCGCCGTGGGCCGCGCTCCTCTCTCGGCTCTGCCTTCTTTTTGCGCGCCGGGGCTGTTCTTTTTATTTCGCGTAGACGACAAGCGGCCCGCCGCCGACTTTGGCGTTCGCTTCTTGTCAGCTCGCTGAGCGGCGATATTTCATCCGACTGTCATAGCGCAGCGCGGCTGCGGGAGATTTCTGCCTTTTTTCAAAGGGCCGCGCGTTTGCCGCTCCTCTGCTGTGAATCGGGGATCGTGTGGTCGTTCCGAGGAAATCAGTCGCCGCGATTTTCTCGCCATTCGGCATTTTGAGGAAACGACGAAGCGAGAGGAGTTTATAAACTTTTGAATGATTTATTTTTTGCCCAGCTGGTGCGCAACAAAATCTAGCCGTTTATTGTGATACTTAATCTCTCATTTGAAAAATGTAAAACTTCATTACGCTAGAAAATTGTTACTGCCTTCGACAATAAATCCCGCTCCAGAGCCGCATTCATTGCAACACTAAACTCTAAAACGCACTTATCAATCCATCAACATATCATACACACAACTCAACCTGTTCGCGTTCGCAGTTCATTTTCAGCAGCACCTTTCCCGCAACCTTCTCCCCAACTCATTAAACTCCTCAGCTAGAAAAGAATAACCCATACATTAAGATAAGTGTGCCATAAATTAAATCGACCGAAAGCCCGCACGTTAAACTCGCTCTTTCTCTCTCTCTCTCTCTCTCCCTCCCTCTCGCGGCCAGGCAAATCAAGGACGCGCACACACGTCGCGAAAAACGTGAAACGGCCGCAACTTCATTCCCTCGCATCTAAGGTGGTGCGGAAAGCCGCGTCGGAGAAAGAGAGCAAGCCACGTAGGGGCGGATCGCGTTCCCCGGCGACCTCGAGAGCCATAAATAAATGCTCCGAACGAGTAGCGCCCTCCGCCATTCGCGCGACCGGCCACATAAGTATATTCACGCGGCTTTCCCTCTCTCGCTCTCTTTCTTAACCAGGAAGAGCGCCGCCGGACGATCGAGATCGACAGCGGGGCTGCGCCGGGAAAAGCCGCCGGACCACACGCCGAACGACCGTTCAGCGAAACGAGTCCTCTGTGTGTCCGTACAAGATGGCTTTTCACTTTCTCTGTTCAGCAGCCTTTCTCGCGATGCTGTCGCTCGCGAAGAATGGGGGTGGAGTCGAGGCTCGAGGGCTCCTCCAATTTTGAGGAATGGCGCTTTTTCGTCTTTTAGGACAGCTGGAGGAGGCGTTGGGTCGTAGGTGAAAGTTTGGCTAGCTAATTTTTGCCTTCGGGCTCTGAATCAGAGGTTGTGGGACGAACTCGAGAGCTACAATGCTTGACAGGCAAGTCCCTCCGTAAATTATACATTTTTTTTACAAATAATAACCTAAAAAACTACGATTGCCAAGCTTTATTTTTAATCAGGATCGATGAAAGAAGCATAGGAATAATCAGAGAAAAAAAACGACCGATCCCGCCTTTAATTAATCGAAGAAACGAAGCGCGCGATCGCAATCGCGAGATCGCGCCATCGCTCGCAGCCAACAGCGTCGCAGTATCAAGCCCGACCCATCGTCGGCAACTCCTTGAAACTTCGCCGTCTGGCAAAGGTCGAAGAAGTCGCGTCGGCAGCCGACCGAAACTCCGCAAGTTCCGCGGGCGCGCGTGCGCGGGGTGGGGGGGGGCCACGCACCTCCGCGCGCGGACGAACGAATTTTTCCGCCGACAAAAGCCGCCGCGCGGAGGATCTCGCGCCCTCGGCCGGGAATCGCGTGCCGGCGCTCTTCGCACCCACGCGAGGCCTGGCGCGCGATCGATCCCGGTGCACTCTCGAGAGCGCCGAAGGCCCTTCGCCCCTGGAAAATTGCGCGTCCGGCGAACAAATCGATGCACATTCGTACGTACGGGCCGCGCACGTGCTCCGCTTATCTCCCTCCTTTTCTTCGGCTCTCCTTTCTCTTTTGTCGTGCCGATAGGTATATGGCGCGCAATGTGCGTACGCGCGCTCCCCGTGGGTGATAGGCTCGCGCGGACGCCCGAGGAGGAAATGCTTTGATTTATGGCGTTTCATTAGCACTGGCGCGTACCTTTCACCGAGAGCGGACGGCCGGGCTTTTTTCCCCGAGTTTTCTCGGCTGTAATTGACTGTGGACAAAGGGAAATATTTTAAATCGTAATGAAGATTGATAATTTTTCGCGGCGCGAGGGGAATTAATCGCGGATCAATTTACGATTGATTGGAGGTAATGCAGGCGCTCGAAGTGGATGGATGAAAGGGTGCGTGCTCGAGAAGATAAATAAATGCAGCTCTTTTTATGGAGATTTGGTTTAATTTCGCGGTGTAACGAGCGCGTTAATGTATTTCCATCCGAGTGACAGGTGGCGACTATAAATAATTGAACACAATGCCGCGGCAAGGCAGAAACTATATTTACAAGGCCTGCATTCACGGCATAACTGAAATAGCCGCACTATTGTTAATTGACCCATTTACGCTTCTGGAAGGCGCAATAATTCAGAAAATGAGCAATCAATTACCTCCGTCCGCGCAGATAAAAAGACGCGTATCGAGGAAAACACCCGCGCAGCCTCCCACCCGGTTAGAAAGCAGCGCGCGGCCGAGGTCCCGGGCTCCGATCGAATGCAGAGAGAAAGAGAAACTCTCCGCTGCTCGGTCGCGCACACGATTCGCAGCTGACTGCGTATTGTTCCCGCCAGGGAGGTAAGTCATTAATTTTGCCGCTCTCGCCCGGCCGCGTACACGCGCGCACGTGGTTACAGTATACTTACTCCGCAGTCGGCGTCGGCGGCCGCCGACTCCGATTGATCGTCCCGAGAGTTTTGTCCCTCGATTCCTTATCGGGGGGGAGGGGAGGGGGAGCTTATCGGGGCACACACACGCGCGCGCACACGGCGCGCGAGTCCGAGCAATCTCGCAACAGCTGGTTCTCGCGCTCGACCTCGCCGAGCGGCGCGCATCGCCGTTACCGATTCCCTTGCCAGAAGACACCGCTAATGCGCCGAGCGCTCGCTTGAGTTATGCTGATTTATTTCGGCCGAGCTCGGGAGATGTGCGCGCTGCGCGAGTGCGCGCGCTTGAGCTGATTTTTTCGAGTCCTTGGAGGAGACCGGTGAACGGGCTTGCTTTATTTGTGCCGCCGTCGTCGGAGCCGCCTAATGGGATTGATGATTGAGATGTGTTTAATGCAGAAGGTGACGTGGTTTTCAGCGGACAGTAAAAGCGAAATGCTGGAGTTTCCGCGCGACGAGTCAGCGAGGGATAAAGCGTGTCGCCGGCGAGGAATGCAAAAGCTCGCTCGAACGAGCCCGGAGAAACAGAAAGAAAAGGCGGCCCTAATCCACAAAGGCTTTTAATAGCTATAAACGCGCGGTCCCCCGCTATCGTTAAGAAACAATTAATAACCCCGGGCCGGGCCGCGAGTCGATATATGCACCGAGAGCCCCGCATGAAACCGGACAAAGCGTTACACGCGCAGCCGATGCTCCGGCGATCGTTCTTGCGCGCTTGCGCGTATTATACCTCGGTGGATGGTAATGCATTCTAAGATTGTTGGTGGTTGCGCGCGCGCGCGCGCGTCTCGCGGCCGTCGAGTGATGGATGGAGACACGGGGCATCTATCCCCATTCCCTCTTCGATGCCGAGAGCGAGAGAGGAGCCATTCCATTGTCGTCCTCGCTCGCTCTCTCTCTCTCTCTCTCTCTCTCTCTCTCTCTCTCTCTCTCCGGGCTCTCCTTCTTTTTGCTTCCGCGCATTTTGCTCTCCGAGGGACTTCTTTTTCGAGCGGCTGTCTCGCGGAGGAGAGAGCTGCGAAGGCCCCCTCCTCCGTCCGCGGCAGCGGCTTTATATGGGCCGGATTTTTTGCGCATATGAAATGTCACTTGTAAAACAAAGGCAGCTCTTACTCGGGACCGGGGCAGCTTCTTATGTAGATCCGGACGGCGCGGGCGCCTTTTTCTCGAATTTCAAGTAAACCGCCCCGAGATCCGAGAGCCCGCGGCCCTTTTTGTATATCGACGAGCGTCCGCGTAAAAACACGCGTAGACGCGCGGATGGGCATCACACGAGAATGAAAGAAGCAGCGGCGGTTTATCAGCCGAAAGGAAAACGCGCCCGGCCCTCCGAAAATATCTCCGCCCCCGAAGCGCGGGCCGAGGGGGAGGAAAACAAGCGCGACAGATTTTTCGAATAATTCAATTTATTATCCCCCAAACAACGGGCAGGTCTGCGCACTGCATTAAAAACTCTCCGCAGGCAGTGAGTGCCGCGGCGAAAAGAAAAATCCATTAAAGTATCTTTCACGTGCATCTCTTTTGTGTCTCCTCTCCCTCCTCTCCGCTCGGACAGTTATAAATAGATTCAAAAATTATAGCTTTTCAATTTGAATGCCGCGAAGCAGCAGCAGCAGCGGCGCGAGGCGGCGGCGGCGGCGGGGGCGAATGCGCCGAGAGCGAGGGGATACCTCTCTTAGCGAGCTTTTATACATTCGCGTGCGGCCGGGATCATTTGTTATCTCGCGCGCTCCTCGCTTTTCGAGCGCTGCTCCTTTTTGCTCCCCCTCGGAGAGCCGCGACGCCGAATGTGGGTTTGTTTTGGGGACGGTTTAAACGCCGTAATCCCGTGTAGAAACCGGAATCAATTAACGCCGAGGAGCGCGTGTCCTTTATTCGCGCGGTATAAATGGGGGATATTGTCAATTGTCGGCGCTTCTGTTTTTCCGCTCAATGCGAGAGAGCTTAAAATATTACGTCCCGCTGAGTATTCGAGCGCCCGAGTGTCAGAGTGTACAGAGGGGACGTGTCCTTTTAAGCTCTCGGCACCGATTATCTAATGGCAATTTATCAGTGATTTCGAATTCTTTACCCAGAACTTAATCATTATCCGCTCGATTACAAGCCGAGCGCTATTACACAGAAATTACCCGGACTTCGCAATTACCGTCACGATTAAGCGAGATTGCGGCGGGCTTTTTGCTTACTCTATTTATTCTCTAAAATTACCGGGCGCTGGCAGAGCCGAGGGAAAAAACGCGGCTCGTTGTATAATAATATTCGCGCGATCCCGCGGCCGGCCTAACAATATCCCCCCCCCCCCCTGTTTACGCGTTCCAAATAATATCGGCCGAGAAAAATCTGTCGGCTTTCGTAACAGGTGTGGATACCGCGGAGCTTAGACTCGCGCCTCGGCATCGACGCCGTGAAGTTTCCGCGAGCCGCGTCGCGCGGAATGTCGACAGGTCGTTGATATTGCGCGCGAGAGAGGGAGAGAGAGAGAGAGAGAGAGAGTCAGTCGCGGGGCCGAGAGGATCTTTGGCCCGCATCGGAAACAGCTGCGCCGCTGCAGAACTATCACAAATCAAAGCGCGCAAAGCTGAATGACGCAAAACACGCCTAGGTAAATTTAAATTGCCCATGGACTAAGCACCGCGGACGCGACGTCTTGGCCCTCTCTCCTCTCTCTTCGCTTAGCTCTCGCTTTAGAATTTTCTGCTTTGTGTCCGCGGCTTCCTTTTCTCGGGGTAAGAGCTTCTCCGGTTTAGCATATTTTCGGCGATTGGATCGTAATTAACGTTTTATAAATAACGAATTCCGCGGGGTAAATGTGGGTTTGGCATACGGATTACATTTTGTGTGCATTATCTGCAGCGCTATTCATCTAAAAAATATCTTTCACTCCGACTGGGCAATCTTTCAACGCGAATGAATGCTCAAATAGTGCTTGTATTATATTGTTATTTAAGGCTACTGCGCTTTTTGGAAGCGGCATTTTAATTTAACATCGCCAAAGCAAAAGAAGACAAATAATCCATCGCTAATTAGAAAAAGCGTCCTTGACTTCCTCTTTAAAGTTCTTCCACTGACAAAAGAAGTCGCGCTTCCTTTGTCTCGTCCCCGTCTCCTTATCTTCGCGGCGAGTCTTCTTGCTTGACTCGCAAATCTCTGGCCGCGGGCCAGGAAGTCGCGCTACCGTCGACCGCTGCATTATCGTTTTGTCGCGCGATCCGCCGGGAACGCGGGAATTTCGCAAATCCGTTGTCACGTGCGCATAAATCCAGCCGAGCGAGCTCGCGAGCTTTTTTCTTCGTCCTCGCGCCCCCGGTCGCCGGGCATCCCGCGAAATCAAGCTCCGCGCGCGCTGCGAACGACGACGCTCGAAATTTCTTCTTGACTGCGAGGGACGCGTGAAAGTTTCCTCTTCTGCTTTTGACGCTGTGAAATTGAAGGCGCGGATTAGCTAAATTTTCTACACTTTTCTTCGTGTTTGGTTTACTGTGCATTTAAATGGGCCATTTTCGTTTCTGTTTTAAAATGCAAACAAAAACTGTTGGATGAATGGATACCGTTTTATTATAGTTCGTTTACTCTTTTGGGAAGTAAGTCGTTAGAAATTTATCTCTTTAGCGTGATAATAAAATTACGAAATTGCGGGACTTTCTAGCGATCAGTTTAAAGCAATCTCTTATAAGATAATATATTTTATATGATAGCTTACTCACGATCTAATACACGATATAGTACTGCTGCATGTGCTTTGCAAAAAGATAGGGATCTAAAAGGAGAGTACGTATAAAAACGTCTTTGAAAATAGTTTGCGATAAGTTATGTGAGAGGATTATAAAAAAATATTAACAAATAACAAAAGATAATTTCTCACTCCAACGTTTTCTAAGACTTTGAAGTTTTTTGCAGTGGCTTTAAAATTTTTATAAGCCGAAACAATTTATTACTCCCACAGACAACGACTATTATTTTACTTTTGTAGAAATCAAGATCTAATACGTAATCAGCAATTACTTAAAGCTTATGGCCAGCGCATTCCTTGAATTATTTAAAGATTAAACTCTGCTGTTCGAAGGTTCATTATGGAATCGTTTCAATCGTGTATTGATTATACTTAAAAAATTAAAAGCAATATTTTTTCTCAATCTTTGCCAGGCCTTTAAACACTAAACTTATTCAATTAAGCGCAAAGCCAAAAAAGGACAGCCGAAAGCAAGCGATAAATATTACACTCAAGAAATCAGTTCAGAAGCAGAGCAGCAGGCAGCGAGCATTCAAGAACTCTCTCTCTCTCTCTCTCTTCCCTCTTCTCTGCGCCGTACGAAATGACCCGCGATTGGTTGCGGCCGCGCGCGGAGATGGAGAGAGTCGATAAAGGTCCGCTCCTTCTTTCTCTCTCTCTCTCTCGCTCTCTGTCTCGCTGCGGCCGCGTATCAGATAACTCGACTCAGATACGTGCCAGAGGTTATAAGGGGACTGCCTCTCTATACGTACTGGCATGCGTTTTTCGCCCGCTCTCACACACCCACGTGCAGGCCTGCATGCCGCCGCGCCGAGCCGCGAATTGTACGAGCGAACGAGCTGAAATTGTCGGCCGAACTGCGGCGCAGCCTTGCCGTTAGAGAGCGAGACGCGGAGTGTGCTATTAACAATTTTAAAATTTATTCGCTTTTTATGCGGGTATCGAAATTAAAGGGTTTTGATTCGTTAGCAGATACTTGAAATTTAAATTGATCCTTAATTGAATAATAAATCTTGGACATTTAAATAGATATTATGGATCAATTAATCATTCTTTTTCATTATTGAATCCGTATAGCATGCAGTACACTTTTTATCCCAACACAAGCGGAAAGCCTGCACACAGCTTATCCACAGTGACACTTAAAAATCCAATATTCGAGTTTTCCAGTTGAATTCATCGCCATAAGCACAGCACGTGATCGACAATGGCCAGAGTAACGTCAACGGACAATCACGCGAGACGATAAAGTTCTTTTTAATCTGCCGACGGCGCTTAAAAATAGAGAAAGCCCAGCCAAAGTCGCCTATTAACAGCGCTCAATAGATCCGACGAGCGGATAAGAGATTCCCGCGCTTGAAAATGCGCGGCATCTGTCGCAACGATGTCAGAGGAAACGAAAGACAGAGCGCGACGCGGAGAGAAAAAAGAGCGGAGGGCGCGGAGCAAGACTCTGCAGTATTTTGTGTAGCCCGAGTCGAGAGGTCAAACTGCCGTACTTGCCTTAAATAATATTTTTTGCTCACCAGCCACAGTCGGGGCATTGATTAAACGCGACGAAAGATCAAAGCTTATTTATAATTTACGCAGTGTTTTGAAAATATGAATTATTTTCTGCGATTATCGTAGAATTTTGGGCGATAGGTCAAGGCTAAACTATTTTAACTCGGCTGTTCCGGCCAAGAGAGATTTGCATATCTCGTCGCAGCGGGCTAAATTTTCCCGAATTTCTCAAGCTCGCGTCGGGGGAATTTCGACAGCGAGCGGAGCAGCGCCTTTTTAAAAGCGCCCGAAAAACAAAACGGCTATCCGCTGCAAAACAGGCGCGATATATATAGCGTTTTACAAGTCGCCGGCTCGTTCCCTCAATTTCCATCTCTTTCGAAGGCTGCTAGCCGACTCATAGTCTTAAGCGCAGGGCCATGTCGCCGTGTCAAAGGCACATCGTCGCGAGCGTCAGGCGCAACTCTTTTTCCCGCTGATGTCCCCCTTTACTCTTAATAGAAACGAAACGCCGCTCTCTCTCTCTCTCTCTAGCCGTGTATTTCGCATCGCTCGGTTCCCTGTACCAAACTTGTCACTGCCGCGGCGTACCGACTGCCGCGCGGCTCTTTGACTGACGCGTGACCGGGATAACCTCCGGAGAAACAGAGAGGAGAGTTTTCTCTTCCTCACGGACTGAATATGTCCGATCGATTTCGCTCTTCTTTTACGAGCGGCGAAAGAGAGAGGCTTATTTTTACCTGACGTTTATTCTGTAATGTAGCGCTCTTATTTTCGGAGAGCTGCTGCTGCTGCCTGTTTTTTGAATTTTATTATTCTCCGCTGTTCTTGTTTTTAGTCGATCGAGGAGATTCGAGGAGGCTGAGAAAATACGGGGTTTTTTTTTTCAAATTGAGTCTTCTCGTTCTACGTTGGATTTAGATTAAGTAATTTATAACGGTTCTGGTTTCAAAGCAGTATATTTTCTAATGAAAAATAAAACAAACTAAAATCTAAGAAATAATAAATTTTGACTATTCCCTTCTATAAATCAATTGTATCGTTTGGAAAACGCAACGATTCGCAATAGAATCAAATATAAAGCAGACTATAAATAAAGTTTACTACTAAGCTATTGCAATAAAGTATTTAAAGAATCATTTAGAAACGCTTACGTCTACACAGCAAAACACTTAATTTCAAGTGACCATTAAACCTAAACAATAACCAAAGCATCATCAATCAGGCCCGTTAAAAGCAAACTTTCATCGTTCAACTCAACTAGCGCAAATAAAAGCGCGCCGATCTCCGCGCCGAGCCAAGCAAATATGCAGCAAAAAGTATCAAAAATAGACGCGGCTCCCTTGCGCGCGCGCACCAAGTGGCCGACGGGCGCAGAAAGGAGCGCTTGTTAGAAGTCACGCCGCCGCGGAGACGAGCTCTTCCGGTGCCGGGATATTCGATAATCGCGCGCTTCGCGGTATCCGAACTTTTAAGTGGTGGCGGCCAAGTGGATGGCGGCTGCGCCGCGTCGCGCATCGCCGGCGCTCTCCATTTATCACCCCCCCGGGCGCGCGCAGAAAGCGTGCTTAGCCAAATATCCGAGGAGCCGCGGATCCTTGTTCCGCGGATTAAAAATGAAGTGCGGAGCCGCGCGGCTTCCTTTTTTCGCTCTCGTCACTCTGGGTCGAGGAATGCTATAAACAAGTGGACTCGGGACAATAGAGCCTGGTCAAATTTTCTCCGCGACAGGAAAGAATTTAGTGGGAATATTTTTAGGGAGGAGGTAGAGTTTAGAACGTTTTAGCAGCAGCGCGAGACTTAAAAGCTGTTTGATAAATTGCAAATCTTGAAAAAAAAGATGAGAGGGTATCAGATTGATAATAGAGGGGTATATATTTGT
Source organism: Ormyrus thymus (assembly GCA_035582935.1). Taxonomy (NCBI): domain Eukaryota; kingdom Metazoa; phylum Arthropoda; class Insecta; order Hymenoptera; family Ormyridae; genus Ormyrus; species Ormyrus thymus. The sequence goes on along the minus strand of JAWWEM010000044.1, from coordinate 7,048,969 downwards.
CAAAAGGTTGTTGATGCTTTGGGATCGGAGCTGTGATGAATGAACGGGAAGCTAAAAATACATATTTCTTGACAGAAACAAGTATCTTAAATTTGAAAATTCAAAACAAAAGTCTGCTATTTTTTATTAATGACTTGATAAATTAGCAGCACTTTAGCGCGCTTTTAAAGATGGTAAAAAACTCGAAATTTTCTTTAAATTAACATAAAAAATTGCAGCTGCTACTGTTTTGTACACTTATTATCTCAGAAACGGCATTGAAATGTTTAATCTTTCCAGTCGGATAACATTCAATTTAACCATCAAGTTTTCATTAAACAATCGAAAAGCAGGAGAAAGAGAGAGAGATAACAAAGGGAAACGAAAATAATCGATCCCCAGCCGGTCGCTCGAACGATCCGTTAGTTTAGACTCGCGGTAGGTGCAGCGACGTCTCTGAAACACAGGAGACAATTAATCACCGCAGGATCGTGAATCGTCCGAGGGGGAGGGGGGGGCGACTGCCGAGGCTGCCGAAAAAGGCGCCGACCCCCGATAGTTTGATAGATAATCGGATATCGTCGAAGATAGAACTCTATCTCGGCGTGTAATTTGCTCTAGTATCTTGCATCGCTTTCTTTTTTTTTTCTTTCTTTCTTTCTTTTTACTTCGTTCCGTTTTCCCTTTCTCCCGAGAGCCAAATCAAATAAACGCCATCCTTGAATAATGCGCATTGCGATAAAGCCAACAGATTACCAAAGCGAAACTTTTTAACTTTTAAATTCTTTATTTACATTGAATTTAAATGCCGAGACCTTAAACTGCACCTTCAAGATATTTATTCAAGCTTTGGCTTTGAGAAATACACAACTTCGATCTTTACTGTTACAATTCGTTCTCTTAAAACTCTCGGCACGTCGGCTTTAATTAGCAAAAAAAAAAAAAAACACAAAGTCGCCGAAAAAATAAAATCGGAAAAGGAAAGAAAAAACAAAGAGGGGTGGAGGGAAGGGGAAAGCTGCTGACACGAATCCAGAGTACGCACTCGAGGGTGGAAAAATTGAGCGCACACGTGGCTTGGTGCGCACTCGGCAAATCGTCGCCGGTCCAGACAGGCGGGGGCGAACTATTTATTAAAAAGTCCCTGCGTCGGTAGCGACGTGGTACATCGGGAGGAAAGCGATAACGCCGCCGAGGTCGAGTCATTAAGCCGCGCTCGCTCGGCCTCTCTCTCTCTCTCTCTCTCTTTCCTCTCTTTTGCCGCGTACGTGCCCTCGTGCGCGAGCCCGCGGAGCGTAAGCATGGAGGTATCTATCTGTAACGGGCGCCTCCTTCTATTATGTGCTTCGAGATGTACTCGGCTTTTTTTTCAGCTTTATTTTCTCCTCCTCCTCTTCCTGGCTCTGCCTCTTACTTCGCTTTCTGATCTCCTCGTGTTTCTTTCTTTCCGATTTATTTTTTGAGGGTTTTTTTTGGTATCTTTGCATCGCGAGCCATTGTTGCAAAGTAATAATACAGTAAACTTTTTAATCTACTTTGGAATAACCTTAAATTTAAGAATATCTTTCCGGTTTATTATTTAAAGGTTTCTTTTAATATCTGGCTATCGTGAGCCATTGTTACAAAGCAATATCACAGCAATAGCACAGCTTCGATCTATTTTTAAAATTGTAATAAAATAATCTAAACTTAATTGACATAATTAAAAATAGCTCCATTTATCTTTTTATTATGAATTATGATTGCTGAGAGTTTGGAAAATTCTCATTTACCAAATTCGGCCCAAATTAGATGAACTTTGGCGCCGAGGAACTTTAGGTTTAAGCTGTTGCGGAAGGCAATTTTCTTTTCTACGCGGGTGATGAATAAAGCGCAAATAAAAAAGATCTTATGTTTTTTGCATTACCCTGGTAGAAATCTTACGTAGTTTTTGACTAATGAATAGCCAGAAATGCGATTTCTGGTTTAGTTTTGACTA
>JAWWEM010000044.1:7033506-7046912 GCA_035582935.1 Ormyrus thymus | reverse complement strand
AATCTAATGAGTAGCTTAAAAAAATTAGGCAGTGCTTAATATTTTAACCAGCACGACTACTTTATTTTCTACCAGGGTATTACTGCGTTCTTTTCCTCTGTCATTGACTCGCAATGCTCATCTCGATTTATCATTACAGCCCATCGCGATTTCCCTCTCCATGTTTACAAAATTATAGAACATCCTGTTTACAACGAGAGTTCAAGATCGAGAAGTAAAACTCCTCCCTCCGACTTGACTCCCCGGCGAGGTCCATCTCCCGCCGACTTTCCTCTTCGTTTTTTAACACATCCTTATCCCCCTCTCCTTTGTAATTTCTCTCATAATTCTCCCCTCCCGACTCGCCTCTCGTTTCTCTCTTTGTTTTTTCCGACTCGTCTCTTCCCTCTTTCTCTTTCTGCGCCTTGAGCGGAGAGCTCTTTCTTGCCCGGCTGCGAGCGCGCGCGCCTTGCTTTGCGCCGACTATTAATAGTGCATTCATTATTGCTGTAAATGAGCCGCCTCTTTAATATCCGCATGCGCCCGCAACTCTCACCCACACGGGCTTTAGCGCGCACGCGAGAGAGATGTACGGCCGGTCGGAGAGGCAACAGAGAGGAGGTTGTGTGAACGTCGGCTCCGATGAATTCGCATTCGCCATTTTTTTCTTCTCCCCGGCAACTTTTTCGCCTTGAGCTTCGCCTCTCTCTCTCTCTCTCTCTCTCTCTCTCTCTCTGCGTTTTGTACTTGATTCTGGTGCGATTGTTCTGCGCGATTATGCGACCGATGAGTTTTATTCATTGCTCGAACTCCCCTGAACAGAGACGCCGTTATGTCGGCTTTTTTTTTAGCGCGGAAAGAAAATTTTGGACTTGGATTTTCTGCGATTAGCGGGCAAGTGAAGAGGAGATTATTAGAATGCAAATTAATGAGCGCAATGAGCCGAAGGAAATTGATTATATTAATTGAAAAAATTGCTTGTGAATAATGGCTTTTGCGGCAAATTTATTTTTGCAGAAAGCATCCAGGTATGCTGATGGCTATAACACTAATCGTCAGTACCTATATAATTTATGATGCAGAAACAGTTTATAATAATGATTTTCATTAAAGGTGCTATATTATACTTTAGAACCGAAAATGCGTAGTATTCAAGAAAGAAAACAAATTTCCGAGAATAAAAGTTAACAGTTTATCCTCGAAGGAAAATATAATAAAACATTTATGTAGGTCAAACGAGATCTTATCGAGTCCTCTCTTCCACGATTATAAATATTTATTTACTTTATCTCTGAATGCATTATCCCAGTGCAATTTTACATAACGCTTTTCTGCCGCACATTCGTCACTCACGATAAGCCCCGAACGTCGAAGCCTCCTCCTAAAATATTTATGAAATCATATCAGAAGGAAAAAGCAGCAGGCAGCTCAGCTTCTGCTCTCTTGGCGCGAGGCGACGCCGAAGACGCACGAGGAGCGGCGCGCCGGGGCGCGCGAAATAACACTTTTGAATGAGTCAACGAGGTTAAACCGGCAATTTGCAGCGGAATTGAGATGCGCATAATAAAGGCGAAACGGCGCGTGGCAAAAGTCGGAGCTACGCGCGCAGCTACAAAGAAAGGCGTCGCCGATAAGATCGGCCGCGAGAGCCAATATAAACCTCGATAAATCGGCGCTGAAACGACGCGTCTCGGCTCAAAAACTCCTCTCTCTCTCCTCCAGATTTATCACCGGCCGGCTCAATGAGGGAATTGCGCGTCGTCGAAATTAATTAGATCGGTACTGCGCGCGGTCACGCGTCGGTTATCGCCATAACGCTTAATGGTAGCGCCCGCGCAGTCGTAATAATAGCGGCGCGAAATTATTTACGGGCCGCGAGTGCTGCGCGGCAACGGAGCCGAAGCCCGAAGCCAGAGGGGGGGACAAGATCGCGGAATTAAGCACGACTCGTTGAAATAATTAACGAGCTCGTCACGCGCACGCGACGACCGAAGACCGACTCTCGCCGCAAGCGCCTTTTATATTTATTGCTTACCGGGCCGGCCACACCTGCGACACCGTATAAATACCGAGGTCCCGAGGTGGAAATCGGAGGCGGATCGATAATGGAAATTCGGCGGCGGTGCCTGGCGCGAGGGAGCGGGCAGCTTTTGTCACCGGGGGCGCCTCCTCCTTTGGCGCCTCCGATAATCGACGGCCGAGCGCGGCTGATTAATTCGGCTCGATAAGACCCCGGCCGGGCGGTAATTGCACTTTGCTGCATGCGCTCTCGATTCGATCGAGAGCCGGGCCCGATTCGCGGCGGGTCGTGTTATTCGTAAATTCATTAATCTCCGTGATAAAATTAGCGGAGCGCGGCGGTGATCCTTGGGCTAGGACGGGTTTTCGCCTCGCGGTGCGGTGCGCGATCGCGTATGAAATGTGCGATTAAAATTAATGGCGCGATATTGAATGCCGAGTGATTAATGGGCCAATTTATTTAATTGCGAAGCAGTGCCAGTGTTTATTCTAAAAAAGGGCAGCGCGAAATGAAATTAAAGCGGCGCGCGACGCTTTTTTCCCCGCTGAGATCGCTCGGATTAAACGTTATTGATAGATGATTAATAGAACAAGCCGGGGCCGAGAATTGGAAATGACTTTAATCAACATGTGCCGGGAATTCGCCATTTATAACGTTTATTGTGCTTTGCGTTAATAATGATCTGCGCTGAAAAGCCTAATGAGCAATCGAACGTGAAATATAAAGTTCTAATAATTAATGACTTTCTTTCCAGCGACAAGGTGTCCGTTAACACAAGCAGATTTCTGCCTCATTTCCATTACTAAACTTGCATTATCGGCCCAATTCGGATAAAAGAAATCCCGTAGTTTAGAAAAAGATCGAAGCCGCCCAGTACACTAACTCGTGGAATTTTGCAATTGCAGGCACAGTGAACGCGAACGGCGAGACGAAGCGCCAGAGGACCTCCTACACCAGGTACCAGACGCTGGAGCTGGAGAAGGAGTTCCACTTCAACCGCTACCTGACCAGGCGACGCCGCATCGAGATCGCGCACGCGCTCTGCCTCACCGAGCGGCAGATCAAGATCTGGTTCCAGAATCGGCGCATGAAGTGGAAGAAGGAGCACAAGATGGCGAGCATGAACATCGTCCCGTACCACATGTCGCCCTACGGGCATCCCTACCAGTTCGCCCCGCACCCGGGCCAGTTCGCGCACTTGGCCACATAGGACGAGTTCTCGCCCGCCGAGCTCGGAGCTCACGCCGTCCGGTTCCCCGGCATGTACGGCGAGCAGAACTTCTAAGCTGCTCTTTTCTGCGACTGAGGCTTTCTCTCCCTCTCGACCGTCGCTCCTTGGATGTCACTTTGAAATCGAGCCCCTCTGGGCGGTCGCCCTTGGCTCTCTCGGGCTGCAGCCCTCTTCGAATTCGAATTCCTCTCCGATATACATTTTACGCGGCACCGGTTTCATGCGCGCACTCTCCGACGATCTAATTCTTCAAATTGTTATTTCGAACGTTTAAGATTCCTCCGCCGATAAGCTCCGCAACTTTGGGACAGAGCCGAGCCGAGCGCACTGTAATTTGTCAGCGCAGCTCGCATAAATATTGTTTAAAAAAAGAAAGTAAGAAAGCTGCAATTCGAAAAGCCCGGCGAGACGAGAAGGGAGGGGAATAATTTCAAAGTGCTCTTCGTGGACGAGCGGAGCGCAACGCCCCTTTAAAAAGCGAAGCCCACGAGCAAGAAGATCGGGAGGGAAGCGGCGCGCTCCGGTTTTCGAATCGCGCGATTCCAAGTCGAAGGGAGCAAAGCCAAAGTTTCTGCCTGCCGTGCCGGAAAATGAAAACAAAAAAGGCCACACGATAGACTGGACGCGCTCCGAGGGACTCTCTCGCCGCAGCATGCGCGCGCCGCTCGTAAATTATATCCAGTATACGCGGAATGAAATGAACGCCTATACCGGGGCGCCTCTCGGCGAATGGGAACGCGAGAGATCGCCGTTCGTCGGAGGTTCGCGAGCGCGCGCATCGGCGCAGAGTCCGCCTCAGCGGGCGAGGATGACCGAAACTCTAGTGATTAAGCGTATTAGCCAAGTTTTAAGGAATTAAATTAAAAGCGGCCGCGCCGAGAGCGGAGTGTCTTTTTCCTTTTTAGCAGACGGAGCAGGTTGCCCGAACTATATATTCCGCTCCGCTGGATCGTGGATGCAAACGGCTCTCGGCGCGGCACGGGATTCGCTGTTTTAGCGCTCGCACTGTTCACGATGCGTCGTTGGACAGGGCGCGGATTGTAATTTCGAAAGCGTGCGACACACTGTAGCGAGCGCGTGAGGGGCAGTTTTGTGTACGCGAAAATTTGCGAGGAAAATGTTCGCAATGGGTTTTTATCTCTAAATTTTTTTGGAGACTCAACGGTATGGAGAGTTCGGAGGATTTTAAATCATGCAAAATTCAAAGCCAAGTATTCGCAGTGTTTTTCCGATCCTAAAAAATTTAGAGAAATCGACATGCTAATCTTTTCAAGCTACTTTTCGTCGCCTCTTTTTTATTGTATTATTTGTTCGAGTACTTACGAGTTTTTCATTGCCTCTCTCTGCCCCTTTTTTCAATTTTCTATCTCGTTCTCTTTCTTTTCTTTCTCTTCTTTCCTCACCCTTCGTGATACCATTATTTTCATCGGCCTCCTCCACTCATCTTTTCTCCCCATTCTTTTTCCCCGAAGTCTGAAGTCGAGAGTCGATAGATGTTATCGCATAGATAAATAATGAAGAGGATTTATAAATATTATATTATGTATAGAAGAATAAAAATATGCGAGGGGAGGAAACGATAACAATGCAATATCTCGATTTATATACATAGGGAAACGTAGTTTCTACCTGCACGATATTATTCTTATTCTTTGCGTAAAATAGGTCGTAAGGTGCCTGCTAATGCTCAAAGTGTTTTCGGCAATTGATATTTTTTTTTTCTTTTTTTTTTGCGAATCTAGGAGTTCGCGGTCAGCTGTACCGGTTGTCGGTTCTCCTTAATTTCTCTCTCCTTTCGGCTGTAGCGAAGCAAGAGTTTGAAAATTGTACTGTTTCAATGTTATTTACGATTAAAGTATTTATATTATGAATTCGTCGTCGTTTGAAATTGGTGTAATGTATAAAAAAAAAGAAATCTGATTCTGTTCTGCACTCGACAAGTTAATTAGGACTGATGTGTATTATATCTACTTGTACGCTCTGTAGCAGCGCGCCTATCTCTTTCGCTCGACGAGCCTAGAAACTAGCGTAAACGCCTGCTGGTACCTTTTTTTCGTACGATGTGTATATATATACGTGTATGTAGGTATGGACTGGTCAAGAGCTAACCGGCAATTTCTGCGCTAATGACAGTAGCCCCGGCAGCTGAGAGAGAGACACGCGCGCCTACGCTCTCCTTCTCTCTTCACGCGCGTTTTTAATCGTTTCTGTATAAGCATTCGGGCTCCCCCCCCCCCCCCCTTTGTCGGGCTTTCCCGCCTTCCAGGCTATCTTTTCATCTTTCTTGCGTCATATACTTTGTACCTACGGATACATGGGTCTGTTTCCCTTTGTCTTTCCGAGCAAACAGTTGGCTACCCCCAAATGTTTCTCCGAGGAGCAGTAACGTTGTTCCTAAAAGCAATGCGTAGGTATATGTTAGCCCAGTTTTAAGTGTCTCGAGCCCTGCTCACAGATGCTCCGCATATGCGCCCAACAAACGTGAAAATTGCGTTTTCACGAGCGTGCGAGGAAACCGTGAGATTGAAATTGCCTTCCTGCCGATGATACACGGCACGGGAAAAGCGCGCTTTACATAGTTATCTTCCCGACTCTTAATTGAACAACGATTTTGAATTTCAAAGCGATCGCTTGAATTTATAGCCGTACAAGTAAATTTAATTAATTGAGTTACTGGCCGGAGCAGGGCTCGAGAGCACAGGAAAAAAAGGCGAAGCTAAAGGTGTCTCGGTCGGCGCACACCCGTACGTACACTCGCGTATGCGAATAATTACACTGTACCTAACGCAGGCCGCTCGCGGGCGGAAAAAGCAAGTTACTTGAGGCTCGAGGGTCCGAGGGTACAGGTGTGCGTGGCGAAGCTGAGTGATCGTACCGAGCGCTACACGGACGAGTACGAATAAAAAAAAAAAAAATACTAGTAATAACGTTGTTTGGGTATGTTGTAAAATGCATATGTGATATAGCGCGTCTCGCTCTCTGCGTACTACTTCTTAACTACGCTAAGATTATTACAAAAGTAGAATGGTAGGAGGAGAGAGAACGGGAGAGGAGTAAAAAGTAACGAACTATTGTTTAGTAATAAATCACGTGTAGGGGAGTGCGAGGAAGGAACGAGTAGGTCGCGTGCGATAAGCAAATTCGGAAGAATACAGGGATCTTTTAACTCTTGTAAGCGATTCTACAAATGACACGCGTTTCTTTGACGAAGACTCGAAGGGCAGAAAAAAAGAAGAGCAAGGCAGACAAAGCTGCACTGACGCGAGAGAAGGGGGTTTGCGACGCCGAAGATGGAAAATGAAGCAGATAAAAGCCGCTGATTTGTACATAATTATGAAATATGCGATATCGACGATGTTATTATATTATTATATTTGCGAGGAGCGTCGGGGAGACTTGGAACAATGAGAAAGGGGAGATTATTGCTGAAAGGGAGCATCAAGTGTATACGAATATGTAGTTTTTCGCGTCTTTGAGCAACCGTCGAAGATCGAGCAAACGAATCATTATAATATATATTATATACATATATAAATACTTTCCCCGACGCTCCTCGCCGATAGATTGTATTTAAACATGTGCAGAATCTAAGGGCGGCGATATGATGGTATTGTATCGATTTAGAAATCACATTATTATGGCGATTATTATCCTTGATTATATGGAAAGTGAGTCTGTTATGCTATAAATGACTTGGTCCAGTGTTAATATTGTATTTTGTTTGTTTCGTTATGATTATTTTTTTGTTGTTCACGCCGCGTGTCGTAAAACACGCGTTTATCTCTGTTCGTATAGCCAACCAAACACGTGCGAGGGATTAAATTTTTCTAGCGAGAAAACTGACGCGACGCCGCTCGTCGCCAATTCAAAGCTACATCGGACTACAGTGACGTCTCTGCTTTGTCGCTGCGTTCGGCGATGTGCTTTTCCTTTTTTTAATCGTACAGAAAACTGTTGCAACAATAATGAATCTCTTGACCGAACGAACGGGAACGCAGAGATGTGTGCGGGTCAAAACGTAAATACACACTTAAATATAGAAACACAGGAAGAAAGGATGAAAGGATACGCGTCTCGTCATCTTGCACTGAAATATTTGCAGATTAATGCATCCACGCGTTGAATTTAAGCTCAAGAGTATTACGTTCGCGTAGCGTTTTGAGGTGTTACTTCATTCCATGTAATATACGTAATAGTCTAACTAAAAATACCTACATACTACATCTGCGTAACTTAGAGCACCGTACGTGTAAGACATAATTATAAAAATATAAATATATATAAATATATATATATATAATTTAAATTGTAATTATTAAATGGTATGACGTAAAACAATTTTCTGAATTTTTTTCTTTTCCCTTAAACATAATTATTACGCTAAAAGCAACTACATCGTAACTGTTTCGTCAAAAATGTAAAAAAAATATCTGCTAATTTCGTGCGAAATTATAAAGAGCTTTCTGTTATTAGCCTCGATTAATTCAATCCAATAAAAAAATATCTCCGATGTTGTATCTACCGAGTTCTCTTATTTGGCACTAGTTAAGATAAGTTCATTGCCTTTCTCAATGGGCCATTCTATTCTTCGCGCTATCGCTGGATTTATGCGAAGCATGAGATTGCAAAAAAGGAGCTTTGTCGGCTTTGCAGATGTCGTCTTTGTGATCTTACGCACTCGAAGCTTAATTGGGTGATTTACGAGCTGAATTACAAAATTGATTCTGCAGTCACACACAGTTTCCTCGAGTCACTTTGCGCTGCAATCTTTAAGATTCGGTACAAGAATGTTAGGCTCGGCGCGGTACAAGTCGGCATGGCCTTTTCTTTCGATTGAAAGCAAAACAAATTTTCTCATCTCTTGGAGTAAACATTTCCGCCGGTCGGTTTTGGCGCGGGCTCAAGAAAGTCGTCGGACCGAGGAACGCAACAGCGAAATTATTTCAAAAATTTCGAAATATTTATGAGATCGAGCAACATTTTCCAGATGAATTATAGCGTTGCTTAATCCGAACAGAAGTTCGCGTGTTTTAGAAAATATTTCTATAAAATTAACTTTCGTTAAGAATACACTCTTTCGTTGGCGGTAACGACTCATTTTTAAACTGTTCATATTATTTTATCGAGAAGTTTATGATACATTGCAAAATTTTTTACGGAAACGCGATACGTAAATAAGAAAATAGTTTATAAAATCTTATTCGCACTCATTATTTGTGGACATTGATATTAATAAATTATTTGAATGTTTTAAAGATTTACAGAATCAACAATCGAAAAAATTACTCCGACCTAAATTTTTATACTTCACATTTTATCAATATTAATGACCGAAAGTTTATTTCATCAGGTTTTCTCTCGGCTTCGAATAAATATTTTGTACACTCGTCGATCGCCGTATATACTTTCGATAATCGATTTTTGAAGCCCGCTTAAAAGAACATCTCAATAAAAAAGAGTGCGGTATCAAAGTCAGATAAAATCGCGTGACACCCCTGGGGGGTCCGAGTCTTACCGGCCGTTCTTAACGGAATGTACACGTCGCGAAAGACAAAGAAAAGGAAAGTCAAGAGCGAGCGTATCGATAAGAAAGAAAAAAAAAGAACGGCAGCAAAGAGAGAAACCAACACTCGGGAGCCCCTGGAAATAAAGAAGACGGGAGTCAAGCGGCGAGTCACGATTTCGAAGTCGTCCAAGCTACCGACGATGACACTGCACCTGGCGAGAGATTCGTCTTAGATGCACCTCGTTATTACCGGTCGTCGAATCAAGAAGCCCTTCCCTCGAACCCTTTTACACTGAAGCGTCGTTAAAGTGCGGCTAGATTTCATTTCTTTTATTCCGCTTTCAATTTTTAATAAAAGCAGTATTTATTTCTGATACAAAGCTGCGAATTGGCGTCTGATTTTAATTTCTTCATTTTAAAGTATATATAATATTTTTCGATTTTTTCATAGTCAATTTCAGTTAATCCGCGAAAAATCAGGAAGAAAAAACGCACTCCCAGCCTCGCCAACCGCAGCGGCGACCCGAGCTTATTTCTCTTACATAAAGTGACAATATCGCAGCTTATACGGGGCATCCCGCTCACACGCAGCTGCGGCGGCGACGGCGGCGGCGCTCCGGAGGCGTTCGGAGGCGCCTTGTCGCGCCGCGAAACCGCTCCATTGGACTGTCCATCTGCGCCGACTTCTTCCTCGTCGATGAATCGATTGATCTCCTCGCTGTGCCCTTTTTATCTCCTCCTCGCCGCTCCACCTTGAACCGGCCGCTCGACGGCTCACCGCTATGCGCGCGCGTCATCTTTACAGTCTCGTTCGGGCCGATTGTTAACGGTCGCCGGTCTTCTTTGTCGAGCGCGCTGCCTTGCATTATTCTAGCGACCGCCGGAGTGATTTGGTAGTAGATGCAGCGCTGATGTAAGAGCGCTCGTGCGGCTTCGGCGATAATTTTTGAATAAAGAGTCTTGAAAAGGATGCTGTAATGATTGATTGATGAGTGGCGATTGCTCAAGCTCGGTTAATGAGAAAGACTTTTTTTCAAACTCAATTAAACACATGTGTTTATGCACTACTAACCTAATTATTATTTTGCCAGCAATAATAATTCGCGTATCGTGCAGCATTTTTTTAAATGTCATCGTTGACGCGTCGTGATGAATTACTGTTATCGAAGTATATTTATTACTTAAACATGGTATTGACACTATCAACGACAGGGACGTTAACCTTAGATATATTCAGAAAAAAAAAAAATTATGGAAAACTTCAAGTAACAGAAATGATTCGCCAGATAAAAAAATAATTCTTCGAAGCCTCGACAGCGAGAGTCGATTTAACGATCCGGACTTCTCTTAAAAGCAAGAAGAAAAAAATCTGTCAGAAGCGAGGAGAGAGCAGAGGGAGGGGGGTGAAAAGCGCGCACAAAAAAGACAGCTCGCGATAAAAGAAGGCGAAGGAGAGCCGCGCGAGTTTGCGGAGGAAATGCTGAAAAGAGAAAGAGCGAGAAAACGAAGAGTGGAGCCGGCCGGGAAATATCAGAGCACTGTATAGCTGTAGGCATAATACCTCTCGCCTGCCGTCAGTCACTCAGTCAGTCATTGATACCACTGCGTGATTAATGAAGAGTCAAGGTTCGGGATCGCTGTGCAACGAGCGAACGCGCTCTCTCTCTCTCTCTCTCTCCCGCTTGCCAATGGAGGGTTTTGACTCCGGCTTTATCTCTCTCTCTCTCTCTCGCTCTCTCTCCCTCTCTCTTTGCATCTGTCTCTCTCTTTAGGTCCTCGACTCTGCGCGAAGAATGTCGATACCAGTGTACGCCCGACGACGGCGACGACGACGATGTCGACGACGACGACGGCGGCGATGAAACAACGTTAGCTTTCCCGTCTCGCTCCCGCTCGTTCGCGACTGAGCGAACATCAATTACCGACCTTATTCCAGGCGACCGCCGCCGCCGCGCCAACCCTCCTTGCCCGTAAAAAATTGTTACGCTTTAGCGAGAAATTAGGGGATCACTTGTTGTTCTTCTATTTTTCGCCGCTTGTTTGCGTTTCGCGGCAAAGATTTATCGACGGCACAGCCTCGATTGCATGCCCTGAATAATTCTTTTGCCGGCTCGAGCTGTTTAATGAAACATTTTTTAAATTAAAGAGAACCGCGCTGTATTGTAAAGCACGCCTTTCGCTATAACAATTCGGCAAAAGATATTGAAAAAGACTCGAAGGGACTCCCATGCAGGAATTCACACCCGGATGCAAAAGACTTTGGATTTCACCGCGCAAAGCTGAAGGCACAGATCGAGCGACAGAGAGGGAGATAAAAAACGGAGGACGAAATAAAGAAGGAGAGAGAGAGAAACGGTTTCTCTCGGCTCTCCGCGCCGTTCCTCTTTCGTCCGTCGAACGTCTCAGCTCCGTGTCCGTCAATCTCCTCGCCGTGCACCGGCGACGCGGGCAGCTCCCTGTCCTCCTCGCCGTGCGGCGGACGAAGGGAGAGGAGAGCAAGACTTCAGCGCAGCGCACTTTTATGTACGGAGCCTGAATAACAAATCTGTCCAATTCACATGTCGACATCAAAGAAGATAATATAAACACTACATCGATACATCGTCTACAAAACCCCTGATGTTTTATTAATGCCGTCCTCCATTCTCGCCGCGCGGTCCCCATTCCACCTCGTCGCGCTCCCGAGGACGACGACGACGACGACGGCGTCGCAGCCCAGAACTGGAAGCAGCTACCCTGCCTACTTCGGGAACCGCCGAGCCCCGGCAAAATGAGTCGTAATATCTTCGCTCGCACCCGCGGCGCTACTCCTCTCGGAGTTATGTGACGATATCATTCCGCTGGACCGGCCTGCGCTGCGGGCCGCGGGATTAATGGAATTGTTTGGAGGAAGGAATAGCATTACTTGCTTTGAGAATGAGGAAAGAATTTATGTGAAAGCAAAGTTCGGGGCAGATGCCGAGTGCATTGTTGTATGCGTGCACTGCGCGCTTAATAATCGACTTACCGATAAAGTTTGTAGTAATAAATAAATTCGTTAATGAAAAGGCGAAGATTAAATTGTGAACGTAGAAGGTCTGATGTGTAGGTCTGTGCGCCGCAGAGCTTTCTCCAAATTGAATAATCAGTAAAAGGAAAATGAAATTAATCGTACGTCAAGTTATACAAGACTGTGTAGCCGGAACAAAAAATTAAATCGTACGACCGTGGTAGATTGATTCTCTCTTTATTAAAGTTTCGCTTGAACAATTGATGCGATTTATAAAAACATTTTTCACTCGTAACTCGGGGTGTACCAATTAAAAGTCTCATTTTTTAATTGCTTTTTACAAAATAATATTTTAATCAAGCCGCTTGAGATTAATAAAGAAATTTAGTTCATTATAGATAGTATTTCGGAAAATTTTAAAGTATAAAATACTTAATTTGCACTTAATTGTATAATAAAAATATGAATGTTAGAATCTGCAAGTTGAGAAATTTTCTCACAAAATAAATTTATAATTTGATTTAAGAAGATAGGTTTCACCTTAATTACCTTTTATACATTTCCGGCCGTATAACAAAAAGCAAGGACATTTCATAGATGTTAAACGTCTCTCAGAGAACGCAGTTAGAGTAACGTAAATAAATGCACTTGTCTCTTATCCGTCTACCTTCACTGCGCATTTGCAATAATATAGTCAACGATTAACCAAGATATTTCACGTCACGATAAAGATCAAAAATATAATGCGTTACATCTGAGCGCCAATCGTCAACAAAAATCTCATCAATAATTCATGAACAAGTATTTGTCCTCTCGTCCGGCGAAAAAAATCATGGCAAAGAGAGGGAAAAAAACGATACACGAGCATTAACGCTAAACTAACCCAGTTTCGCGTCTACCGAGCAAATATACAAGCATTCCCGGAGCGGCATAATGAATAACAAGAGCTCGAAAAGTGACGGGCGCGTATAAAGAGAGTAAGGCCACGGCGAAGAAAAGCAGACGCCGCTCTCCGCTCGCGCGCGCGCAGAAAAAAGGGGAAGCTAAAGGAGGCGCGTAAGTGCAGCGCTCGCGTAATCGTATGCAGGAATGCAGGAGGCAAGAGAAAGACAGACGGGCAGACAGACGGACACGGAGAGGCAGAGGAGTCGGGAGGGTCGCGCGGGCGCGCGCGCCCACGGGGAGGTTCCGCCGAGTCGAGCGCCGCACGCACGCACGCAGGCGGCTCTCCGCGCGGTCCGCAAGAAAGGGAAAACAGAGACGTACATAATAGAAGGAGAGACGAGATGACGAGGAGAGGAGACACCGCCGAAGGCCAAGGAGGGAGCACTGACTGACGGCGAAGCCGCTAACGTGGGAGGCGAGTGTAGTCCCAACAAAAGGGCCCCGGCACCACTCCGAGCTCTTCTATGCAAATATCTCGTCCATAACGCGAACTGCTGGACGGAAGGAGGGAACGTTAAATACTGTTAGCGGCCTGCGAGCGCTGACAGTCCGGAGAGAGAGAGAGAGAGAGAGAGAGAGGAGATAGAGAGGATACAAATCAGAGCGACCGGCTGTATGAAATACGGGATGTGATGCTGCTTCTGCACTTGCGACGCTTACTTACGAGCTCTGCGTCATACTATCGTGTACCGTTCATTTTTTAATGACAGGCACTGCTGCGTAGCAACTATTTGAA
>JAWWEM010000044.1:7022022-7033406 GCA_035582935.1 Ormyrus thymus | reverse complement strand
CTTACGAGCTCTGCGTCATACTATCGTGTACCGTTCATTTTTTAATGACAGGCACTGCTGCGTAGCAACTATTTGAAAAAGGAAGTATTAAAAGAGGCTAAATTAGGCGCTTTCCTCGAATAAATTTTCGAACATACATATAGGAACACTTTATAATTTATTAAAAAAAAACATGTTGTTATACGAATAAGAAGAAATGTAGTTCAAGTAAATTGAGTAAAAACCAAATAATATTGCGCGTAAATAATTTCACAGTGCGCCAGATGACGTAAGATCAGTGATTGATACAATCATTCAATACATTTAATCAAACTAAATGCTTCGCCGAATTTTAACACTTACAAAAATATCATTTTATTAGCCCCTCGTAAGATTGAATATGAAAAGTCAGCGGAGAAAAAATTTGGGATTTTTAAGAGCGAACACTTGTTAAAGTGGCGTCGTTACTTAGCGCCTTCAGCCAAAAATTAATCACTCGTGACAGCTCTCCCAATGTCATTTGACCTAACACGTTTCTCTACACTGTAGCATCTACAAGTCCGAGCTCCCTAATTCTGGCCTCAATTTAAATTCAGCCTATATATTCCGTCCGATTAAACTTTTTCCCAAATTAAAAGCGAAATTAAATAATGGAAAAAGCTTGAAAATAATCTCAAGGTCGGGAGGCGCTCGAAGACTCTTCCGAAAGTAACTTCCGCTCGGGGATGCCGTAAGAGCCGTCGCAAGTCGATGCAAATCTCTCCAACTCCTTCGGCGAAGAATTCCCGGCGTGATTTACAAGCGACACCCGTTTGCACGAAAATTGCGGGAAGGTCGAGCGCAAGTCTAAAGCATCGCCATTTGCATAGCTCGACCCTTCGATCATTTTTCCGCGTGGGGAGTCTTCAAGGTCCCGCTGCTCCGCCCCCCGAGCCCAAGTCCAAAGGGTTTTCCCGTTGCGCTCGGCTTGACGTTTTACCGTTTATAATGCGCTGTAAAATAGGACCCGTTCCACGTAAAACTGTAGTCTACCCTGGGTTCCGACTTTCCGTCCGTTGACTTTGATGGGTTACGGTAGAGGCATTTAAAAGAAAGTGGTTACAGCAGGTAGATACTATGATACTTATGGGGTAAGTAAACAAAAATATTTTGGATATAAATACTCGAAAGGTCGCTTGGACTTTGTATTATTAAATAATCATTCTGTTATTATCGCGATAAGCCAAAATTATGGTTTTTCAAAATTTTCAAATTTAAATAGCTTTTTGATTCCAAAAGTACATTTATCGCACAGAATCTTCGAGTAAGAAGTAACTGTCCAAAAATTCTTACGAAAGACAAATGAATACAGCGTCCTACATAATCGCGTCGATTGAAAGCACTTGTAAATCGAGCAGAAGAATAGCACAAATTCAGCGGCATCAATTTTGTTTCGTGCTCAGATCAATTAAATTATAAATTACAATACAGAAGTCGAGCAAAACGACCACCTGTTGAGAGAGTTTAGGGAGAGCGCGAGAGAGAAGTGCTAGACGGAAGGGATAAAGGGTGAAGCGGGGCTGCTATCTCGTAAATTCCGTTCACCACACCTCGCCGACTCTCTCTCTCGTTTGTGTGCGTGGCGCCGACTGCGTCCCTCTCGCTCCTTCTCGTCTCTTTTGCTCGCTGTTCCCTCAACCGGTCTGCTTTCGGGTAGCGACGCGTTTTCTTTATGCCGCGCGTTCTTTATCTAGGCTTGGTAATCGCTCTGATGTTGATTTGGCATTTTTTTACGACGCGATGATGGGATATTATGATGGAATGTTCGGATGTAATGTTTCGCTTACGCAAACACTTTATTTGCCGTTGTATTTTTGTCAATTAGTCTCTTTAATTATAAGTTATAATTGGTGTGGAAATATCTACAGCTACTGCTCCTTCCGAAGTCTTGTTGCAACAAAATTTTAATTAAAACCTGGGAACTGGTTGAGAAGACAAGGGCGCTTTTTAAAAAAGATACGTGTTGGTTTAAAATTCTACAACATCATATCAGATCAGTTTGAAGCTGAAAAGCCTCATTAAAAACGAGCTCGCGGCTATTATCTCGTTCTCACATAAACGAAAACTGCGGAGGCACAGCCGCGAGGCGAACGAGGAAGAGCAAAGAGCCAGAGAGGAGGGGAAAAGGGAAAGAAAGGAGGAGGCTCGCGTTTTGGTCACTGCCAGACGACGGCGGCGGTGCTCCGCGCGCGAGGCTCTTTTCAGCGCTTTCCGCGGCGCTTTTTCCCTCTCTTTCCAGCAGACGTCGACGTGGAGCGACTTCGCCACCTTATTATACGCCGAGCCGCTGACAGGCCAGCGCCGACGTGCTTCCGAGTCACTCGTCACACTTGGAAAAGGCTGCTGCCTGCGCGGGAGAGAGAGAGAGAGAGAGAGGCGGAGAAAGAGGAGAAAAAACGAATGACAGGCGAAGCGACACCGGGAAAAAGAGAGGAAATAGAAGCCAGCCGAGGAGAAGAGCGGCTCCGGTGTGTAGCGGCGTTTATTGTTTCAGTGTCGATCAACCTGGAGCCGGCTGCCTCCCCCTCCGACCGAACTTAAATTTCGCGCTCTTTTTGCGAGGGGCTGCCCTCCTTTTTTTTGGCAGCCGATCAACGGGCGGGTATCCCTTTTGGGCTTGTATTTTGCTTTGGCTATTTTTCCATTAAAGTTTTTATTCGCTTGTGTAATTAAACCTACTTTATTGCGTTGCAAAGAAGTACGAAAATATCTTTCTTTGACTTGTATTGGCATTATAGTCAAACAATCGATTAAACGATGCAAACAATAATGTAGAACGAAATAAAATAAACGACTTTGCTAATCAACTGAAAATGGATCATATGTACTTATTGCTCTAATTGCGTCTAAAACACTGGATGTAAAAACTGCTCTTGTGTTATTTTGCAACTTCATTAAGCACTATATTGATTTGGAAATTAAAAACTCATTTAAAGGAAACTTGTTAACTTAAGTATTTCCACTTTTTCATATCTACTAAATCAATCTTGGACTTCTACTTTGCCATATTACACAAAATAATTGAAGTCATTACTCAGGCTTAGGAGTTAGATATTGAAAAATACCACCCGAGGTATTAATTTTCCAACAAGTGAGCAGCATTTAAAACATTAGCAGACACGTTTTTTTTTTTTCAAAATTAACCAAACACACAAAGAACCCTCCACTGTCGACTTTTTCCTTTCAGCGTCGCATTAGCTAGTTTTCAGCTCTCCTTCCCGGCCTGTCTCCCTCATCTTCTCCTCCGCGCAGTCGAATTCGTTCGTCTCTCTCTCTCTCTCTCTCTCTCCGCTCCACCACGGCGGCGGCGGCGGCGGCGTTCACCCCCGCGCTCTTTCCCCGACTAGTAGTCGAGGAATTCGAGTTGCTATAAATCTCCCTTGACGCGCGCGATGCCAGGCAGCCCCCGGGCACGCGTCGAAGGGGGATCGCGGGGGTGGCACGAAGTCCTATACCTTCAGCCGCCGCCGCCGCCGCGGCAGGCGCGAGGAATTGTAATAGTTTCGCTCGCGAGAGAGGTTAACGTGGCCCGGCTCGCTCTCGCCTCGCTGCTTTCTCTGCCTTCTGCTGCCGCCGCCGCCGCCGCCGCCGCCGCTGCTGCCGAGAACAGAGAGCAGGGAGGACGGGAATAATTGAAAGAATGAAAGGAACGCCCGAGTTTTCGCCGCCGCCGACGACGAGGCGCTAAGGCGAGCGTGGCTGGAGAGCTCTTTCTTTGCCGAATTATGCGAATATTTTAAGGGGGCATGCAAGTTTTTTAGTAGGCGATATGCCGAGATTTTCAGCGGTATGAAATGACAAGGTTTTATTTCCAATTGCGGATGAAAATGGTGGTTTTTTAAATTGTTTTGGTTCGCCGTGTAAAATGTAGTTATTTATCACTTATAATTTAACAGTTTTTTTAACGACTGTTTCTTTTTTTTTTTACTTTCATCAACGATCATTTAAAATCACAAGATAAACAAACGTTGAAACATTAAAATTATAACAGTTAAGTAATAAAGAGTAAAAGCAATCATAAATCAATCTCCAAACAAGACGAATTCTATAAAAGAAGAAAAAAAAAGTTTTAAATTAAATAAATGGTTCCGACCGCCGCACAGTTTCGTATTATACGATGATTCAATTGTCCCTTCGAGTAGCGAAAAAAGCGAGCGGCGCCGAATGTTTTTCCCTTTTCTTTCCTCCCGAGACAGAATTCGTGCGAATGAAGAAAGGAGCAGGCTTTATCAATCACTCGGTTCCGCGCAGTGACAGGTCGAGATTCGGCAGCAGCAGGTCTCTCGTAAGGCGCAGCTGAAGAGGAAGACTTCGCCGAGAGAGAGAGAGAGAGAGGGTCGTGACCCAGTCTGACCCAAGCCACACACTCGCGCACACGCGGATCCGTGCGCATTGATACGTGTTATGTGGAGCAGCCTCGGCCGCATCATTATTTTTCGGCCGGAGCTCTCGTGATGCCGACTCGGCTCTTATCGCTGGCATCGCCGATAAGACCGGCGGTGCCTTCCTCGGCCCTCTCGGTCATATACAAAACGTACAGCGAGCAGCGCTGCGGCCCCTCGAGTTTATCGTGCGTTTCAGCTTGGGCGTATAAATTATTACGGGAGATGGTGATGGAACACGCGCTAATGCGCGTACGTGGGTACGCGCGGTTTTTCGCCTTTTTCTGATGGATCGAGTGACTTTTTTTAACGCGCGTAATGTAACGAGCTGCTGATGTTGGCTAATGATTTGTCAAAAATTTCAAACGGCGTGTGAATTATAGTGATGATAACCGATAGTTTACATAGGTCATCGAGTATAAAAATAAATTATTGCACTTTTTTTATAATGAGGTGGATTTTGATGTTAGTTTTTAATTTTAAAGTAACACATTTGATAGAATACTTGCAGTTTCTATCTAGAATTTTGTGAAAAATTTTATATATGGAGTATGCATTCATATTATTTTACTCTCTGCACATTTTATAAAATCTCGAGACATTTAAACAAGAAATACATTCTTAAAAATGTTCTTGTAATGTAACAAAAGTAATTTTATATCCAAATATATTAAATGTAATATATAAAATTGTGAAGATTAAGGTAAATTTAATTGAAGTTTAAAAACTGTATGTTAAAATTCTCTACAAGTAACTGAAACTAAATTAATGTACAAGTATTTACAATTGTTATTAAATTTCATGAACATTATTTTAGGTCGTAATAACTGAAATTTAAAAAAAAACATAACTCAATGCTGCGTAACCTCTGAATTTTAAGAACAATATAACTGAAAGAAATTACGTGTACAAATGTATTAAATGTAATATGCAAATTTAAAATATATGATATTTAATAATAATTGTGTTTTAAAATTCAATACAGTAACGAAAATAGATGTTGGCCACTTCTTAATCCAGGTGGCGTCGTGTCTTTTCGACTCCCAAGCAAAAACGTTCATCGGATGCTATATAAGAATGATTCTCATGCAGTCTTATAAGCAAAAACATTATAATTATTATACTATTAATAGTTATAGGTTGTTATATATTAATATTTAGGTTATATTTATATTAAGTTTCATAAACTTGTACTTGAGTTCAAGAACTTTGTAACTAATTTGTCAGTTATGGGATTGTTTTATATTTTCATTAAAGCATAAAAAAACTCGTGAACATATACGTAACTTCAACAATTCGGTAGCAGAATTTTTAGTTACATATTTGCTTTAAATGTTTCTTAACGCACATGGAATTTCATGAACATGTACTGAAATTCGTTAATGAATTACGAAATATTATGAGTATGCACTTAAATTTACTATTTTTAGCTTAATCTTTAGTTTTGGAATTCAATTCTAATTCATTAGCCTGTAGGAAATGTAATGAACATATATTTTAAATTTAAGTAGCGTGAATGGATAAATTCATTTATGATATGAAAGAAATTTAATGTACGGTTCGGAAGCAAGCTTCCGTTACATTTAACTGAAATTTCACGCAATTGTTTTAACAGTACAGTAAACATATAAACCCGAGAAAGCATTCTCTCCCAGGCGAGCAGTATAAAAGTATCAGCATTAGCACCAGCAGAAGAAATAGCAGAAACCAATTTTTCAGTCCGGGCCGCAATATCCACGTGTCGCTCTCGCTCAGCGCGCACTCCATTCGCCAAAATCGTGTTGAATAAGCCATAAACGTAATGTACGGCCGTGTTTTTCGCGAGCGCGCGCCTCGCTCCCTCGCACACACCCGCGTTCATACAGCCCGGGGAAGAGCAGCTCGGGGCAATTCGAATAGACAGCGGACACTTGAAGGCCGGGGGGAGAGCTCGACGTCATCTTCAATGAAAGCAGAGAGCGGCGCACGCTGAAGTCGGGAGGCCAGCGGTGTCAGTCCCGCGCGCACGTCCTGCGAATACTCCTCCCGAGAGAGAGGAAGGAGAAAGAGAGAGAAAGAGAGGCTGGGCGAAGGCTAAGAGGGAAGCGCTATCGGCGTATGCGCGCTTCTTTCTCAATTTGCGCCTCCTGCAGGCGACCATTATCGCGGACTCGAGCTGGCTGATGTGCCATCAAAAGGCACTTTAGCTGGGCTGGATGTGATGGATTTTGTTTTGGTTTTGATGAAATTTTTTCAGTCCGGTGGGATTTTATGACTTTTATTTTGCATTCATTATTACTTAAAACTACATGAAACGCTTTGCGTTTATGTATTTGTTGAAAATTCCTCGTCTTTAATGCCCGCCGAATGATTTATATTTTATATTTTACTCAAATAATATTTAACGTTGACTTTTAAATTTTTTTAATTTTGAGTAAGCTTTTATTGGATTATTAACAAATCATTTAATAATAGCCATTTTTTAAAAGCCATGCCTGCCTCACATACTAATATTTGCGTTTGAAATTAATTGACTATGCTCATCTTCACGATCTTCGTGATTTGATCACCGTGAAAGTAAAATTCTGCCATCTGCGGAAAAACAGTGAACCTTTTCATTACCACAGAGCGTAATTACGATAATTATGTTTGTATTTCAAGTTTACTTTTCAAGTATTACCGACAGAAAAGCCAGAGTCACAAGCTTTCTCAAGCTTCCATCAGGTGGAGCAGCGATCGCCTGGCGGCCATCATGGACGGGATTAGGGTCACGTGATGGAAAGGTAGAGGTAGAGGGGCAAAAGTAAACTGACACTTTGAGCGCAGCTGTCGGGAGAAGGAGGGACTTTTACGTATCAGCGCTTGGGAGGTGGAGTCCAACTACGTTCGCCTATGACTGCTCCATCTGTTGGTTAACTTTGCCATAATACTGCGTTTATTTTATCGACGTGCAGTAAGATTACCTGTTGCAGCTATAATTTGTTTATAAAAATTCGTTGCACATTCAAAAATGTGACTTACGAAATGTTTTTTTCACTGGGTTAAATGGCGGTTTATTTTTCCAGCTACTTTTATACCACTTGTTAATAGAAAGTACCTTTGTAAGAAAAATATTTTGTGTGTAATACCTACAGAAGTTTAGCGTATACAACGTTTTAACAGCGTACGCAATCGACGGCGAGTAAAGAAAATTTGTTTATAAATATCTTTGATAAGTAAATCTATGTAGAGATAAAGAATTTGCACAACTCTTGTCGCTAAAACGGCACTGTAAAATTAACAAACACAAGCGTTCCTTATAACTTTCCAAATCTTGCAATTATCCATTTAAAAACAATCCCTCTTCATTGGCGCTTAAAATTACGAATAAATTCATTGACGCATACAAATTCTGAACAAATCTTCAAATGCACGAAACAAAAAAAAAAATCCACCAAAACCCTCGACGCGTCTCCGCAACTCAGCACTATCATCAACCGGCTAACCGCCTAAAATCGGCCAATCACCATTTCCTGCCTGCCCGGCATTGACGCAACAGCGGGGCAGCCTCGGAGAATGGCTCGCTGCACAATCGGCAATCGAGAATAGCCCGCGCGAGGCGGGAGCGGCACGCACTTGCCCTCCGAGTCCGCTTCTCCCGGCTCCGCGCTCGCTCAATCAGTTCTCTTTGAGGCGGGCGGCATTGTGCGTTGGTAGCCGCGGCCCGCGGCGGGTAATTTGCGGGCGCGGATACGCCGCGCGCGCGCGCGAGCGCGATTAGCGAATAGTGATAGTGAAGCGGTGACTCGAATGTAGGCGATGACGCGGCACTCCTCGAGTCATACACTGACCGATCGCTCGCGCACCTCTCACTTCGCCAAGTTTCTTCAATCGCCGTCCGTCGTTCAAGTTCAAGGTTGCATGGACGGAAAAAGTGAAACCGTTCGGCGTCGGATCGGCGGACGCTGCGGAGGTGAGCATTTTGGGCGGCAATCAGTTTGGGAGGGATTTTGGGCGCTCGTTTGGCTCTTTTCCGCGGTAATCCGTTCGAGTGATTGCCGAAGGAAGAGTAAGCGCGGGAGAATCGTTCTTGAAAGGTTTTATTGCTTTATAAAAAATAATCGACTCTCAAGCTTCGGAAAATCTTATTTCACGATTTTCGAAGAGGAAATAAAAAATGATGAATGAAACTGGCGTTGAAATACACGTTTTAGTCTTTTGAAAATTCGAAAACATTTGCTACATCTCGAGAATCTCTAAAAAAAGTCAAATAAACCTTTCTTTCATTTTCTCCGTTAAAGCGAATTCGATGTTTTCACAATTTTCATTCGGAGCAAACGGCCGGGAAGCTGCTCGAAAAAAATGTTTAAAATTGCAAATTCGCAGGTATCTTTTCCAGATTTCAATTAAGGGGAAGTGCTCGTTTTATGGCCCTCGTGGAAGCCCTCAGCGCTAGAAAGCCGGCTCGCAAAAGAGAAAGAGAAGAGAAAGAGAGAGAGAGAGAGAGAGCAGGGCTCTCTCCAGACGGGCAGACGGAGAGGCAGAGCAAAGAGCAGAGAGAGAGAGCGAGAGTACGGTCCTTCCCGTTTCGGCCGTCGAGCGAGCGAGAACGCGACAGAGGGAGAGCGAGAGCAGCAGTAGCACTCGTAGTAGTGGTGGTAACTGTCACCAATGATAATTTATGTTAATGGCAGTTTACACCGGCGGCGCGCTCGGCTGCCCGGGGTAGACGCAACCTCGCAGTCCGCAGGTCGTCGCGACGCCGAGCGGAGCAACAGCGAGAGGAGACACGACTCCCAGCCACCCCTGACTTGCGGCGGCGGCGGCGGCGGGCAATGGCGACGCCCAGCGTCGACCTCCAAACTGTGGCGCAGACTCGGGCACACGCATCATCTCCCCCGCTCTCTCTCTCTCCTCGCCGCGCCGGTACCTGTGTGCGTACGCACACCAGCGTATACGTGTGCCCCGGATTTTCGTCGGGGGGATCGCCGCCGTCGTCTCGCCAGGACACCCGTTGAATGTGTCGCCGCTCCCGGCTCACCTAGACGGCTCCGGACTTCCCTGCCGACAGCACATCCCTGCCAGCGGCGGCAAGGACGCCAGGCGCGCGGTGAGTATCGATCTTTCGGCCTCTTCTGTTCGTACAAGCTCGGGTAAGGAGTGCACGTAGACGCGCGCCGGATCGCGGCCGACGGGGCCGATTTTCGAAAGTGAAATTCGCGCTGACACATGTTGGATGTTATACGGCGTGACGTCACGCCTTCGGGATTCTAGACAAAGATGGCGCGACGCGGCGGTGGTTAAATTTTCGGCTTTATCGAGAGATCGATTTTACGGCTCATCGGGGACCTGCGAGCGGGATTTTAACTTTTTGACAACGCCGTCTGCGGCTTTCGGGAGTTTCGCCTCTGTTTTTTCTCCCGGGTAGAATTTTTTCTGCAACATTAGACTGTCTTTTAGTGTAAGCATTGCTTTTCTTTGTGTTATTTAGTTGGAAAAATCGCCGACTGATTATAACTGTTAAAAATTGGTAATCAGACGATCGATTAAACATTTTGCAAACCATTTTCAAAAATCTCCCATCTTCCCATTGTCGTCCTGAATCTGAATTCCGTATACTACGGCAGTATACTCTGCGAAGCGGACCGAAAAAACGAATTCCCAGGGACTCGAAAAATTTAGCCATCGGCCGAGTTTGCAAAGTTTTTCAAATGAAAATTCCTCACGGCCGGGAGGACGAATTTGTAATGGCTGCGCGATTCGCCGCGCGCACGAGATGAAATTCAGGGGTGGGCTCCAATATACCGAGGGTCACGAATATCTGGGGCGTTTATGGGCATGCGCAATGCCACTCCAGACGCTCCCATGATTTCTCTCCGTTCCGGCGGCCGTATCGCGTCGCGACTGTAATTAAAAAATTCCAAGTGCGAATTTACGCGACGGACGCGCGAAGCCTCGGAGCCGTTATAGTTTTTCGCGCCTAATATAACGCTAAAATTGCATAATGAATTCCGAGCGGCCGTCTACGTAACGGCCGTCGACGGACGGCTTTCGGGAGAGGCAGGAGATTATAAACGGTCTCTCTCTCTCTCTCTCTCTCTCGCCCGCGATCTCGATTATGCGTGTTCGCATAGGTCCGGGCGCTGAGCTATGCGTGAGGCCGAAAACCGGCCATGAGAGAGAGCCCCCAATCAAGGACTCACTCCGCCCGCATTCCGGCTCCGGACTTTCCGATCCCTAAAAACCTGCCTGCTTCATCTTCTATCTGTTTAGGAAGATATAGGTTCTCGTTTAAGTGTAATATTTTTTTATTACGTAACTTCTCTCTAAATAACGTAAAACGTTATGCAGTTGGTCAAAATTATTATTTTACCATTATATTTGATTGATAAATATTTTTGTTGGTACAATTTCATATCATAATGTATTTTGATTATTTAATATTTATAGTAAAGATTTTAACGACATTTTAACAAACGGTTTAGCAACAATCAATGATTGTTTTAAATTTCTTGTTTAAGACCAGATAGAAGGTTTCCTTTTTCAAAAAGTCAGATAAGATAGAGACAGCCCATTACACGAAGCTTGAAAGGATAACATGATACTTAAAAAGCTAATAACCCAACACCTTCAGAACCGACAAAGTCATCAATCATCCAACGACACTTTGGTCGACTGTCTCCATCACCAGCGGCCGGCATAATATACTAATATTATGACCACTGGGAGAACAATCAGTAACAATAGGAATTAGCCCTCTCGAGCCACCGGCACTCTCTCTCTCTCTCTCATCCCCGCAAGATCAGCACTCCTCCCGGCTCTCGGCTCGGCGCAGCAGGTCTCATTTATGTGGGAGCGGTTAATCGATGTCGAATCGATAGTTGAATGGAGAGGATGACGCGACGAAGTGAGAGCGGTGATCGATGCGTGCTTCCTCGCCGTTAAACATACACGGAGAGTCGAGGCGGAAATTGAATTCTAATTTATCGTCAGCGAGTTCTCTCATTCGGCCAGTAGCGGCAGCCG